>BLBF01000022.1:52423902-52490151 GCA_015471245.1 Laticauda colubrina | reverse complement strand
GGTCCAGGCTCCCAGCCAATCAGAATGAACCAGCCTCAAATTTAAAAACCAGGAGCTGTAAGACCCACATCCATACAGAAGCCTGATGATGGCAGATGAGATTCTGCTGAAACGTTGCTACAACTTTAACAGAACTACAATGACGTGGGATAATACCCGAAGGAAGCTGAACAGCACACATGTAAGTACCCGCGATAACTTAAAAAAACAAATATCTGACCTCTACGGGGAGGAAATAAACAGCCAGATCAGAAGCTATGAGAAGCTGGAAGTTAAAAGAGCAGGAATACTATGTGACCTAAAATTCCTATGCAGCTGCAGAGACAACAATGTAACACCAACCTGCTTCAAATTAACATTTCATAAGAACACAGCAGCTACCAAACGTATCCTGAAAAGGACAGAGATATCTCTACTCAGAAATGAAGTTCACAGTAAAAGATTCCAATTAGATCAGTTAAACAAAGATTTGCTAGCACTACACCTGGAATTGAGCAGCAAAATCCACCCTCTACTTTGGGATAAGATCAAACAACTTACAACGTGGAGAGCTGAAACTGAAAATACTTATAAAAATGATAAACTCTCAAAAAAACTGAAAAAATTAGAAAATGACAAGAAAATTCCCAATAACCCACAACAACACCTGAAACAACTAGTATACAATGTTTCCAACAGAGAACTCAACAAAACAGAAACAGATGTCCTATCCAAAGGATTCAATTATGCCATAGCACCCAAAAAAATCCCAACAGAATCCATCATATGTGCAGTAGAATCCAGCCTAACCAAATTAAATACAGATGAAGCTGACAGAATAAGACACCAGGTTACTCACATCTTATGCACAACGAAACCACCCAAAAATAATTTGCAAAAAGATGAATTCAGAGCGTTACAAACCCTGAAAAATGATAATAATATCATAATACTCCCAGCAGACAAAGGAAATGCCACAGTAGTAATGGACAGAAAAGACTATGAAACAAAACTGACAGACCTACTCCAAGACTCCACATACAAACCTATAAATACAGACCCAACCACATATCTAGAAAAATCAACCAAGAAGAAAATTATAACCAGCCACATAAGCAAAGAAATCCAACAGACGATCATCCCAAGAGAAAAATCTTCTAGATGCCCCAAATTATACGGCCTCCCAAAAATACACAAAGAAGGCATACCTCTCAGACCCATAGTCAGCTCCATAGGAGCACCATTACAAAACCTAGCTAAATACTTAGCAAAACAACTACAGCCCCATGCTGAAACCGCAGCTTCATATGTAAAAAACTCATACCACTTCTTAGAAATGATCAAAGATCTACACGTAGAACAAGAAGATCTGCTTGTAAGTTTCGACGTGGTTTCACTATTCACTCAAGTCCCAATAAAAGAAACTCTTGAAATCATCAAAAATAAATACCAACCAGCTAAAGACCTCATGGAACTAACAGAACACTGCCTAACCAACACATATTTCATATACAAAGGACAAAGATACAAGCAAATTGAAGGAGCCCCTATGGGATCACCACTGTCACCCGTCATTGCAAACCTGTTCATGGAAGAATTCGAATCCAGAGCCCTGGCTAATGCCACCCACAAACCCAAACTATGGCTAAGATACATCGATGACACATTTGTGATTTGGCCCCATGGAAAAGAAAACCTAAACAATTTCCTAACACACCTAAACAACACACACCCCAAAATCAAGTTCACCATGGAAACGGAAATAAACAAACAACTACCATTCCTAGATGTACTAATCTACAAAAGAACAGATGGCACACTGGGACACACCATATACCAAAAGAAAACACACACCAACCGCTACCTCAACGCCCAATCCCACCACCACCCAGCACAGATAAATTCTGTAGCGAAAACCCTAATTACCAGAACCAAATGCCTGGCAGATAAGACACATATAAAGACTGAACTATGCACCCTGACTGAAGTATTGACAGCCAATGGCTTCCACAAAAACAAAATCACCAACTTGATCCACAAAAACACACCAAGACATAACAGAGACCTAGAAGACCAACAGATCTATGGAACAGCTGTCTTGCCCTACATAAGAGGTACCACAGATAAAATCAGTAAGATACTACACAGGCATCACATCAAGACTGCCTTCAAAACAGACAAAAAAATAGCAGCCATCCTGAGGAACCCCAAAGACAAAATTGACCTGGAAAACCAAGGCATATACGAAATTCCCTGTACATCATGCCCGGCCACATACATTGGACAGACCAATAGAAGAATAAGTACCCGCCTAGAGGAACACAAAAATGCAGTAAAAAAGCTGGAACACACCTCCTCACTAGTCCAACACATGAAAACCACAGGTCACAACATCAACTTCAATGGCACTAAAACCCTGGCCACTATAGAAAACCCCAGCCACAGAATCATCAGAGAAGCCATAGAGATTGAAAAAAGACCTGACAGCATGAATAGAAGAGATGATTCCACCAGACTGTCAATCATTTGGAAGCCTGCACTCTCAAATAGAAAGATCTCCATGCCACAAGCCAGGCAAACACCTGGGCAAAAACAGACTCCCTCTGATAGCTCCAACCTAACCCCCCCACCAGGCACCCAGGTGAAACCCAGCTTGCTAATGAAGAGCAGCCGTCCCTTCACACGGAGCCAAGCTGCACTAAAAGCCTCCAACACAAGAACAGACTGTTGCCAGCCAATCAAAGCCACAAAACAGACAGAAGAAACCAGGAACACCAATCAATCAAACTCCAAGTCCAATGAACACAGGTCCAGGCTCCCAACCAATCAGAATGGACCAGCCTCAAATTTAAAACCAGGAGCTGTAAGACCCACATCCATACAGAAGCCTGAGGATGGCAGATGAGATTCTGCTGAAACGTTGCTACAACTTTAACAGAACTACAATGATGTGGGATAATACCCGAAGGAAGCTAAACAGCACACATGTAAGTACCCGTGAAAGCCTAAGAAAACATATATATATATATATATTTAGACAGCAAAAATATAAGTCAAAGGTAAAAGTTTCTCCTGTCCAGTCATGACTGACTCTAGGGATAATGCTCATCTCCATTTCCTAGTCAAAAAAACCACATTTTCTGAAGATGGTTCTGTGTTCATGAGGTCAGCATGACAAAATACACTATGGATAGGAACTCTTGTTACCTCTATACTTCCTATTTGTCCCTATCAATGGGACTTTTGCTTTCCACAAATAATGAAACAGAAGGTATGGTGTCTGCTTAATCTAAATCAGTTAAGATAGTTGGTTAGTCAATTATGCCTGTTTTGTTTGCAAGGCATTCTATTTTCTGGATGCTCAAGATAGCAATAGCAGTAGCACTTAGACTTATGTATAAATGCTTTCCAGCCCCCTCTAAGCAGTTTAAAGTGCCAGCATATTGCCCACAACAATCTGGGTCCTCATTTTACCGACCTCAGGGGGCTGGAAGGCTGAGTCAACCTTGAGCCGGTGAACTGCCTAACTGCTGGCAGCCGGTGGTCAGCAGAAGTAGCCTACAGTACTGCATTTTAACCACTGTGCCGCTGCAGCTCATAGAGATCTACTATGCCTCTTACCCAGTTTATTTTTCTCCCCCTTTTCTTCCATAAATTATAATGAAGCACCTGTAGGCTTTTAGCTTGGTGGAGATAAGGGTGGCATGTTGATTGAACACTTTAATATACAGCCACCCCAGGAGCCAGCTGGCCTTGCTGATCCAAAAACCCATCATTCAAGATGATACATCTCAAGTATTTGAAGCTGTTTAAATTTGTCAGCTGGCTATCATCACCAGTGATTTTTGGTACTACTGGCTTGGTATTTGGCACAGGCTGGCACTGATTTATAGTGTCAAATGCCTTTTGTCAGTGGTTATCTCTTTCTTCCCATGTCTTGGTAGCACTTCCATGGTGGACCTTGAGATCTCAGTAACTGGTGAGGCATATTATAGTTGTTTCTGGCTTCCAGAGAGCTTCTGGAGCCCAGGGAGACCATTTCGCCCTCCTGGAGGCTCAAGGACAACCTTTGGAGCCCAGGAGGGCAAAAACGCTGCCTCCCACACCATGGTGCAGAAGGCCAACTAGGCCATGGCCACTATGGCCACATCCACCCAACAACTGGGCAGCGAACCTGTTGCTAAAATTTTTGAAGCCCACTCCTGCAAGTGACACCAAAAATGGATAGAAAACCATGAGAATAGCACCCAGAACAACACCCAGTTACTACAATGGACTTCCAATATTTTTATTGTGCTCACTCTGCACTTCCAGACTAATTTTGCAATGCTATTCCCATATTTACAGATAATCTGCACAGCTATGTGTCTTCTTCAAACTGAAGAACTACTCTGAAATTGTAGGTGAAATTGAAAAAGTATTTAAAATTGCTGAAAAAAATCTAATGACAGACTGGATTTTTCTCCTATCTTTTTTACAAATGTATAATTGTGCTTATTATTGTTCCAGTGATTTGCCTAGCAACATTTGTTATATTTGTCTAGTTCTTGATATCCGGGTATATGTATTTATGCTTCGCTTGAAATAACATTTTTTTATTTTTTATTTTGCTCTTTATTCATAAACTTTGGGCTGGACATCCTCATTTAGTGTAATAAAACTTAAAGCCCCTGTAACACTGAACCAACAGATGCAAAGAGGATGTAAAATGGACAAAAAACCTTGCCATCCGTTGGAAAACGCGATGCATCCGTTGTGTACTCACTACGTACGTCTTTCATATGCTCTATCCGTAAAACATCCATCTACTGCTATATTTCATCTGCTCAAAAAGTTTTGAGCTGCACAAAACTTTTTGAGCGGATGAACTTTCCTCCGCGTACGATCTACATCCGTGACACATGCGGGCAACAAATGTTCTACATCCGTTGTCATCCGTTACAAGTCCGATGTATCCTCTCGGCATCCTCTGGCCATCCGCGCAACTCACATCCGCTGCAGCGGAAAGCGGAAAGAGGGAGGAAGCGAAAGGTACATGGAACGTCCACACAGCATTAGTAGCACGGACATAGAAAGGATGAAAGAGGATTTATCTCATATAGAAAGCATTAAAATGGACAAAACGTTCATATATGGGATGTATCTCGGATATTTAGGATGTCTGGAGGATGCCTAGAGTATGTGGAAGGACACCTAGTGGAAAACCGACATATCCTATAAAAAGGAGGAGGAAATCACCTGGATCTCACTTTGAGTCCAGCAGCCCTGGTGTGCAGACCTCTTCAGCCTTGCTCTTGCTCTTCCACATCATCCATTGATCTCCACCATGGATCATCGCACACTTCTTTTGGTAGCCGCCATCATTCAACACCAGAACCAAGCCCTCTTCAGACTGTTTCACCTTTTCTACGCAAAGAGAAGAAGGAGATGTCCAAGAACTGTCTGGGTCCAACGATGGATCGGGAGAAGAGCGGAGTTTGGACTCTATGATAAGCTGATGGTGGATCGTGCATTCCAGCACTTCATGAGGATGCCACCAGCCATGTTTGATGAAGTTGTGGAGCGTCTGAGACCCAGGTTGACCAAGGCAAGCACCAACTTCCGTCCCAGCCTAGACCCTGGGCTGAAGGTGGCACTGACTCTGCGTCACCTGGCCTCTGGGACCACGTACAGAAACATGCAATATGCCTGGAGGGTGCCACACAACACCATCAGCATTGTGGTCAGAGAAGTGGTGCAGGCCATCATCGAAGAATACGTGGAGGAGCTCCTCCAGTGTCCCACCACTGAAGAAATCTGGAGGAAAGTTGAAGAGCAGTGGTATCAGAGGTGGAACTTTCCCCACACCGTTGGAGCCATAGATGGGAAGCACGTGGACTGCAAAGCTGCACCCAACTCAGGGTCCAATTATTTCAACTACAAGGGTTTCGTCAGCATCATCCTCTTTGCCATGGTTGATGCTGACTACAAGTTCATGTACATCGATGCTTCAGGCAACGGGTCAGCTTCAGATGCCCAGATATACAACACCAGTGACCTCAAGGGTGGGCTGGAATGCAACCTCATCATGGGTTTCCCAGATCCAGACCCCCTACCCAATGACACACAAGATGTGCCCTACTTCATTGTGGGTGATGATGCCTTCTCCCTCAGAACCTACCTCATGAAGCCCGACACTTCCAGATACCTCACCCGTGAAGAGAGGATCTTCAACTACAGGCTGTCTAAGGCAAGACGGGTGGTGGAGAACGCCTTTGGCATCCTGGCCAACAGGTTCCAGGTACTTCTCACCACCATGCAGCATCACCCAGAGACTGTGAGAAGCATCATGGAAGCTTGCTGCATCCTGCACAATCTCATGCGCACCCACTACCCAGTGTTGTAGAACAGGCTTGTGGACCGTCAACAAGGCAATGGGGACATGGAGCCTGGGGAATGGAGGCAAGGACTAAACCTGATAGACACTGTGGATGTGCAAGGCCCCAACAGAGCTTCACGTGGAGGGAAGAAGCAGTGCAACCTCCTGAAACACTGGTGCAACTCCCCAGCTGGAGCAGTGGAGTGGCAAGACAGGATGGTAGATGCTTAATGGATGCTTCCTTCAGCCTGTCTCATCACACGGATGAGATTGTGCCATGTATGTTGAGTGGCCTTACAATTAATAGGGCATTAATAAAGAGTTGTGTTTATGTTGAAATGTGTGGATCAATGATTAAATTGTTATTGATAAAAAGGGCCATATGTGTGGCAGCTGGGAGGGTGGACCATACAGTCCAACTGTGCTTGCACTGGAGGTTTATCTATCCCACAGCTATCCTTACCCATCCCACAGCTATCCATCCCACATCTATCCTTACCCATCCCACAGCTATCCTTACCCATCCTACCGCTATCCATTCCACAGCTATCATTACCCATCCCACAGCTATCCATCCCACAGCTATCCTTACCAATCCCACAGCTATCCTTACCCATCCCACAAGCATGCAAATGATTAACCCTTTTTTCAAAGTTTCCCCCAACACTTTATTAAGTAAAAAGAAATGAACCAAGTATGTGAAGCAAAGATAACCTTTATTAATAACAAACTGGATGACTTTATTAAAAAGCAAAATGCCCCAAGTAAAGTGTCTTTAAGCAAAGATAAGGTGAGCAGGTAACAACTCAGTCTCTGGCACTCTTTTCAGTCACTCTGAGGCGTGCCCATGGTCTCAGATGTAAAGGGGCCAGGGACTGTGGAGGTGGCTGTTGCTGGAGTGCTGGTCTGAGGTGCCATTGGGGTGCCTGGCCCCGAGAGTACAACAGGAGATGGTGTATGCAGGAAGCTCTCAGAGAGCTGACTCAGTCCCGTGAGGTTGAGAGGCCCTTCCTCAAGGACCTGGGATGTGAGGCCCAACACTGATGACAGATGTTCTGAGGAAGGGCTTGGCTGTGGGGTGGAGGAAGGAGGAGTGTAGTGGGGCTGTCTGGTCTGCATCTGGGTCAGCTGAGGTGTCTGTGGCGTCTGTGGCGTCCAAGGAACCTGGGTCTGGCCTGGGAAGGGCTGCCTTTGCTGTGGGAAGTCCTGGTAGTGGTAGGCTTGGTAGGCGAGGGGCTGCTAAAATCCGTGGAAGGGCTGTGACATTGCGTGGGGTGGAGGAGCAGACCTGGAGTGGGTAGCAGCAGGTTCAGCTGGGCCTGGAGGGTGGTGCAGAAGAGCTGTGATCCTCTCCTTCATCGCCTGGTACTGGGCCTCGGGCATGTCTATGAGGGTCTGGCCCACGTACGTGATGAAGGGCTTGCGGTTGGAGGATGGTATGTCAAAGTGAACCAGCTGGGAGAGATCTATGCTTGCCTTGATTGTGTCCCTGATCTCCAAGAGGACAGTGTGACTCTGTCCCTCCGGTCTGCCTCTCTGCCTGCTTTCTGTGGAGGTGGAGCTGGGGGTGGGGTTGGGTTGGTCTCTGGTGGCTGCCTCTTCTTGCTCCATCTCAGACAGGGCATTCTCCACATCCTCTGGCATGGGGAGTGCAGCTGTGGGGAGGGGTCTCTGTCATGGGGCCCTCCAAAGACACCTGCCTGGACATGGTATCTGTCTCCTGGCTGGAAGAGGAGTGGCTCTCTGTGGGCTGTCTGAGGGAGAGGGTTGATAGAGGGGCTGCTCCTCAGTGGTGGATCTCACACTCCAGGAAGCTGCACCTGGCCATGACATAGGTCTCCCGGTCAGTTAGCTTGACAGCGGCCTGCCCGTATCTCTTCAGGTGCAGCTTGCCATACCAGGTGTGCATATGCTTCCACCACCCCAGGAGGACATCTGAAGTGTAGCCCAGGCTCTCTTCCTTCTGTCTCCACGCTGCCTGCTTCCGCTTGGTGTCGCGATAGAGCCTGTGGCCCTTCCTCCACAGGTACTCGTTCTCCCTCAGCCATTCCAACACCTCCTCCTCATGGTCCTCGGAAATGGAGTACTGTTTCCTCTCCCCCTTCTCCTTGCCTTGCTTCTTCCTCCCTCTGGCAGGGGCTTCAGGGCCTTCAGCAGCAGGGCTTTGAGGGCCTTGGGGCTGGTCCATCACAGCAGCAGCAGCAGCAGAAGCACCAGCAGCAGCAGGAGAAGCACCAGCAGCAGCAGGAGAAGCACCAGCAGCACCAGCAGCACCAGCAGAAGCACCACCACCAGCAGCAGCAGGAGAAGCACCAGTAGCACCAGCAGCAGCACCAGCAGGAGAAACACCAGCAGCAGCAACACCAGGAGCAGCAGTAGTAGCAGCACCAGCAACTTCAGAGTCAGCGCCAGGGGGTGGGATGGTGGTTCTGTCCTTCTTGCCAGGGCTGGCAGGAGTAGGCACCGGCTTCCTCTTCTTCCCCATGGTGTTCTCTCAAGATGTCTCTGGCAGCAGGTCTTTCCTCTGAATGGTGACCTGCTTGCGAGCTGCCTCCTTTTATATCCGCGGAGCTTCCGCAATTCATCCTCCCTGCATGCGCAGTGAATGCTTTGCATCCGCTAGGCATCCGCTATGCATCCTATAGGTGTCCGTGATGCATCCGCGTCATCCGCTACAAATCCGCTATGCATCCGTTCCGTCCGCTACGCGTCCGCTTCGCTGTTCTCTCCCGGAAGCCCTGCGGATGTGTCATCCGCTTCCATCTGCTTCCATCTGCTAGGCTTCCTACAAATGTCCGCTTTACATCCCCGCTACATCCTCCCCACATCCGTTCCTTTCCGCTGTTGTCCGCTCTGTTTATGCAAATTTGGGGCACTTTTGAGAGCGGATAACAACGGATGGAAAATTTGCTCATCTGCTGTGTCCTTGCTATTTTCTCAATGGTGCATCTAGATTTGTTGCCTAAAATAAGTAATCGTCATGAGATTATTATCATTTTGCTTTTGTACTTAATACAATTTGAAACTTAACTTCCTCACTTCAAAATAACGTACATAACTGTATAATATTCTCAAAGTAGCCATATGACATTATTAGTTAGTTATGTTTCTGTGCGGTTGATTATTGTATTCCAATAAGAAGGACTTTACTCCATTCTCTGGGGTGCAACTGGTACAGAATTGATATAATGAAAACTGGCTAAGGGTTGAGAGTTTGCAGCCCATTTTACAAAGTGGGCATTTGAGTTTTCAGTCTCTTCAAACACATCTGTACAATTTATTTCGAGCACTAACACTGAAATGGGGAAAACCCTTTTAATTTTTTTTTTTTTTACAAAAATCTCTTTGTTGCCCATTGGGGGTGTGTGTCATAAATGTAACCATCCAAGGGAAAACCTACACAATTTTATGGTAGTACTTCCTATATTTTCAGCAATTAAGAAACAGTAGCTTTTAAAAAGAAGCACATCATCACCCTCTCCTGCAGAGCATCAGCTGGAGGCTAATGAAAACACGGTGGAATGAGGCTATGCTACTATTGAAGGTATCTCTTGGGTGTGCTGAACTGAGCATTAATAAATGAGAAACCCTGCGTCTTCTGAGGAGTTACTTGGTGTAAGCTGAAACAGTGCTGATACAAAAGAGATTAAAATCCTGATACCAAGGATAGTTGCAGGGGTATCTGCAAAAAAATGGTCAAAATAATCAAGAAGGCAGTCATTAGCATGCAATTGTTGAAGTTCTCTCTTATGTGCATTATGGGTGCATTAAAAATACATGTGTTTTGATTATATTCTATGGACACCCCAGATAGTTGTCTGTAGAATCCTACTTATCAAAAAAAAAACAAACAGACAATATATCCAATAGACCAGGCGTGTCAAACTGGTAGCCCACAGACCGGATGTGTCACATGCAGGCCACGCCCACCCCAGGTCCACAAATGGGGAAAATGTCATGAAACATCACATGATGGCAATGTGACACAGCGATTTTGACGCCCATGGAATAGACTAATGAAAGTCATCATTTAACATGACTGGACAATAGGCCAAAGAAAGGGTTCTTTCTTGCACTGGATAATGTCGAAAGAGCTTGACTGACCTAGGTTTTGAATTATGTGAGTACAAATATGAAGTCAGAATGTCCACAGTATTGTTTCATGTGCTTCTGGAACGTATATCCCAGTGGATATACTTTCTTAAGTATATTAATATTATACTACTACTTTCTTAAGCCTTAAATCATCCCCATTTACTCCATTTTGCCAGCTGGGTTTCTTTCTAGACACAGTCATTCTTTTTATGAAATTTAACAATTCCACAAATGTTAAGACCACTAGGACAAGTTGGGAGGTGGCATCACAGACAATGCTATTTGGTGTTCCCTTTGCATCACGGCAATCTTGCCCTGTAACTTGCTCAGATTTGACCTTCTCTGCAACTACTCAATTGTATTTTGCATATTGATAAATGCATTTAAATGTCAAGTGTTCCTTTTAACTATTTTCAGGTGGTGTAACCAAATGTTAATCTGCCCACTGCAGTAGGTGTGTAATAGATACACTGGGTAAAAAGCATCTGAAATCAAATTGGCCTTCTGAAACCTGTAACCATTTCCAAGCAGAAATGTGGGATGGTGTGTCTGCGTATGGGTCATTAATATTTGTCCCTGTATCTCTTGTTAAAGAAAATATTATATGTCAAAACTATAATATCTAACAAATATTTAAAGATCATTTAGCATCTGAAGATTTTGACGTTTTCTTGTTTGAATGCAATAGAAAGCTTGCTGTAGGTGAACAACATATCTGTATATAGCAATGGTGGCTAACCTTTATGGGCTCCTGTGCCAAAAATTGTGCATGAGCACACAGTCTCCCCACCCACCCACCCACCCACCCACTCACCCTTACGTCCACTGTACCTCACAGCTGATTTTCTGCTGCTTTGAGGCCTTTTCGGCCTCCCAAAGGCTTGAGGAAGGCTCCTGCAGGCTTCTACAAGCTTTGTAGGCCAAAATCTAGCCCCGTTTCATCATTTCCAGTTTTTCTGAAAATACTGGAAGTGATGAAACGGGGCTAAATTTCGGCCTACAAAGCTTGTAGAAGCCCACAGAAGCCTTCCTCAAACCTTTCAAACCGGCCAAAAATCAGCTGTGAGGCGCACTCATGCGCAGTGAGGTAAGTTTATCTGCAGCTCACGTGCCGGCACAAATGGCTCTGCGTGCCACCTTCGCCATCAGGGGTATATAATATTGATAAAAATGAAGGTAAGTTATGAATCGCCAACAGAAATATAAATCACTTGTGAATTGTTCCTGTGTAAATGCAACAAAAAACCATTAAAGACTGATTATTTTTCTCAGAAATTTCTTTTTTTTTTAAAAAAGTGTTTTGCTCAGCCAATAAACCCCCAAACCTTCATGGATTGCAATTCTCCTTCAATGCTCCAATCTCTGGGAAACTTGTAGTTTTTTGGTAAGGACTGCTGATTTACACCTTAACCACAATGTCATAGTATCATAGTATGGTTCCTTTGGTTTTGGTTTAATATGTTTTGTGAACCCAGCCAAATGTGTTTATTTAATAAATTATCATTAAGTAAATAACTTTAGACCTTTTAGCCACAGCGACTACAAATGACTCTCCACTCTGAAGTACAATGTGACAAAAAGCTTGAGATAATCAGGAATGTTGATTGAAGGTCAATCTCTGCTGCTCATTTACGATGGCTGTATTCTAGAGCTTAGGTATATCACTTCTGCCCATTGTGGAATTGTAGAGCCACAGGTCCCCTAAGTGGTGGTATTCAGCTGGTTCACACTGGATCGGGCAAACCAGTAGCAAGAATTTGGCATGGGACACTGAACTGGTAGTAAGTTTTGGCTGGCCACGCCCCCGATCCGGTGGCCTTCCCTCCCAATGTTCGCTTACCCCGCCTGCCTGACGTTCGCCTAAGTTATTTCTTTTTTTTCCTCTCCCGACAATCAGCTGTACATAGATCAGCTGTGCCAGGATGCTCCTTGCTGAGGCCCAGGAAGGCAAAACATGAAGGGAGGAGCTCAGCCCCCCATCCATTTTTTGCCTTCTAGAGCCTTAGAGGAGCTTTAGGGGAGCAAAAATCCCCCCCCCCCCAAGGCTCATCTGAGGCTAGGAAGCTCCAAAAAAGGGGGGGGGGGGAAAAAAAAAAAAAAAAAAAAAAAAAAAAAAAAGCCACACCCACCACGTGGCCACACTTACTCAGAAACGTAGTAAAAAATTTGAATCCCAGCACTGGTCCCCTATCTATCTATACAAGAAAGACTCTGAGTGGTGAGTTCTCTTTCTGAATTGAGACCATCAAAATGGAAGGATTATGACAATTCCAGCAACCACCTTAAGATATCTCATAGTGAGCCAAAAAGGACCATTCCCATCCCTTTGGAAAACTCTTTTGCCATGATATTCAGGACTACTGATTATTCTTTATTATTTTATGCAAATGCCAGATACCAAGCATTTTTATCTATAGCCTTCATTGCAGCCAGGTTTTTAATGCCAGTGCTAAGTATCACAATTAATTATTTATACAATGGCATCATTAAAAGATGTCTACCTGGGCCACTAAGCATCTTTTTGTCGTTGTTGTTAACGTCTTTGTGTAGTTTCTCAAATTTTGGAATTTCTTCCAAAGCTTTAATGCCCCATTTTGTACAATGATTCTTTTGCATATAATAACGCTTGCACACAAGTTACTAACTTTTGCTATAGATGTTTATAAGGATAAGAAAAGGCTCCAACTTATCTTTTTGCATTCCGTTTCCTCTGCAGTAAAGTACTGAACTTAAGGCCTTTACACACCTTACAACAATCATAGCCAAATTGACCCTTTCTCGGAAATAAGCAAATTCTGAAACTGTCTGAATGGTTGCCTGTGTGTTATGCCATCATCAAGCCCTTCAGGGCAAGCATGCTCAGGAAACCACATTGGGGAAAATTTTTGATTGGCTAACCTAATTTTGAAAGCCTACCAAAGTAATTCTCCCCTAGAAGGTATCTCTAATATATTTAAGATAAAGTTTGAGTCTCTTTTTCACATCCTGGAAGCAGGAATCTCTTCTGCAATGGCTAGTTTCCTTGCTTAAATATCTCCTGTCTCCAAGTCAAAGTAGGGATTCTATCACAGCCATATTCCACATGTGTGATTGCCCACTAAGATAGTTTCAATTAGGGTTGCTTCACAGAAGCCACAGGTTCTTAATTTGAATTAACAACTACAATTCCCTGAAACTCCTAATTCCTCAATGCCTGCAATAGACCAGAGAATGTAAAATGCCTTGGCTTATGCCTAGTACAGTAAACTATGATATATTTAAATGTAGCCACTGCACCATTATTATTTCATTACAAGTAGATTTACTTATGTATGTTACATGTGTATGCCTTTTATTGCTATGACCTCAAAGAACGAACCAGAATTTTAAAAAAACTTCTATTAAAAAGTACATAAGCTTCTGATATACTCTGTGTGTGTGTGTGTGTCTGTGTGTGTACAAAAGACTAAGAAAAAGCCACATAACATATTTTTAGACTGACATTTAAATTGCCTTAGTGAACCACGCATTTTCCCCATCCATATTCTTTATTGGAGTCAAAAGATGAGACCTTCTGAAAAACAGAATGATAGCAGTTCTCTAATCATATTTATCTTCATGAGTGAAATGGCCATTTATAAATGTTCCCGACTTGCCCGAGTTATTGCAACATTTGTCTTCAGTCAAATGGAGCTGCATAACAACTTGGCCATTTTGAAGTCAATGTGCATTATCATTCTGGAATATAAACATTATTACAGTGAATGCAATAAGCCTGTATGTGCAACTGATATCACAGGTGATATCTGATTTCAAAAAAAATCACCTTGCAGCATAAAAAAATAACTAGAAAAAGGATGATCATAGTCTTTCTTTCTCCCAGCAAATGAAAGTCTAGCAGTTTCTTAAATGGAAATCAAATGCAATTCAGATATGAAGAATTACATATCTTTAAACATATTATTTAAATAGGAACTTTGTACAGCTTGTGACAATAAGTTCCCTTTCTACTAAGGGATGAACACAGAATCATAAAATTAAATAGGAAATCAAGCACCATCCACTTCAATCATCTGTTTAGTATCTGGTTTTGTAGAAATATGTAACCTTATTTCACTACCAGCTCGTTTTCTTTTATTAACAGGCTGCCCCAGTGGTGGGATTCAAAAGTTCCCACCACCGGCTCTGTGGGCGTGGCTTCATGAGTGTGGCTGCAGGGGGGGTTATGCGACGCATGCTTTGCACACGTTAAAACAGTAAAAACTAAGCTACTGCACCTCTCAGCTATTTAACACAGCAATCCGCTCTGCCACACCAAAAAGTTGAGAGGTTAAAAAGTACCTAGGAGCAGGAGTGGCCCAATTGCAGAGCGTTGGAGACTCGGAGCAAAACGGTTCTCTGCCAGAACCGGGCTGAACTGGTAGACTACACCACCTGGTTGCCCCATTAATAGGGAAGAAACTTGTACAGCCTGGAAAATTGAACAGTTACATCACTGCTATTTGCAATACATTTAAGACCAAATGTATGTGTTTACTGATAAAAATGCAATAGTAGATTCAAAATGTCCTATTCTCTATCACTCCTTATCGCCCATCTCCTCCCACTTGTGACTGTATGATTGTAACTTTGTCGCTTGTATCCTTACGATTTATATTGACTGTTTCCTAGTATGATTCGATTGCTTATTGTATCCTATGACTATTATGAAGTGTTGAACTTGATCATTCTTGACTCTTGGTAAATGTATCATTTATGTACACTGAAAGCATTTGCATCAAGAAAAATTCCTTGTGTCCCCAATCACATTTGGCCAACAAAGAATTCTATCTAAAATAAATGTTCCAAGAGACAGCAATCAAGTCTCCTCTTAAAGTTCTCTTAGACTATATATTCTGATATTCAGTATCATGATCAAAACCTGATGGCTCTCC
Source organism: Laticauda colubrina (assembly GCA_015471245.1). Lineage (NCBI taxonomy): Eukaryota > Metazoa > Chordata > Lepidosauria > Squamata > Elapidae > Laticauda > Laticauda colubrina. The sequence continues at coordinate 52,474,806 of BLBF01000022.1, read as the reverse complement.
GTTTTCTTTCTTCTGTTCTTACATAAGCTGGTCTGCAGAATTTCTCAGTTATCAAACTCTTTCCAACTGGTGATTGTTTTGCTTCCATTGTTGAAAGTTTAGTCATGTACTGAGACTTAAACAGATGGAATTTTCACCATGTAAAATATGCATGGGCAACTCTAATCAATACATTTATCCACTGAAACCCTGTCATAAAGAGCTGCTCTGTCATTTTAACAAGCATTATTGTGCCCATTGTCTAATAGCAAGGTCCTCAAATGTTATGATGGACATTTATCAGCCTCCCAGATCTATGCAATCCCCGCCCCATAATGGTTTTTTAAAATTTCTTCTCCATGATTTGGAGAAGGCAAGGGACCAGCAAATGAGTGAAAGAGTTAGTAGGTACTGACATACTGTTATGTCCACATGGTTGGATAAAATAAGGGGATCTTATGAGCCAAGGTGGCACAGTGGTTAGAGTGCAGTACTGCAGACTATTTCTGCTGCCTGCTGCCTGCCTGCAATTTGACATTCAAATCTCACCAGGCTCAAGGTTTTCTCAGCCTTCCATCCTTCTGAGGTTGGTAAAATGAGGACCTAAATTGTTGGGGGAAATATGCTGACTCTAAATCGCTTAGAGAGGGTTGTCAAGCACTGCAAAGTGGTATGTAAGTCTAAGTGCTATTGCTGTCTGCATAGACCATGATGATTAATATTTTATGAGCCCTCTATGTCCTAGGGGAGTTTACTGGGAAACAATTCTGTAGCTTAAGAAAAATACAGGTAATCAAATTATTTGCCATAACATTCTTATGTAGTTTATACTTGGATTACAAAACATTTCAGAAGAAACTGGATTTTAAGGTTCACACCATAGGCATATTTATTAATTAAATTTATATGCCCCCATCTCGCAGTACAGGGAAACTCTGGGCAGGAAGGAATACAAGGTTGAACCTCAGCATAATTGAATGGCCAGCATATCTTGAACCAAACTGCTGAAAGTGTTCCTGAAATTTCCCAATAGGAGGAGGAAAGGAGGAGCATTATCATCATGGGGTTTTAGGCAAGGTGACTAATTCCAATGACTTCAAACTTCTTATATATTAGAAGAGAGGTATATACATAATCCCTACTATTTCCTACTATTCCATTCAGGAGTATCCAACATCTAGTGTCGGATAGGATATGATAGAATAGAACAGAACAGAATAGGAAGGGAGGTAAACCCTATACCATTTCAAAGGAATAGTTATCCAATCTCTTCTTAAAAACTTCCAGTGTTAGAGCATTTACAACTTCTGGAGGCAAGTTGTTCCACTGATTAACTGATCTAATTCTTCGGAAATTCCTCCTTAGTTCTCGGTTGCTTGTCTCCTTGATTAGTTTCCACCCATTGCTTCTTGGCCTGCCCTGGGGTGCTTTGGAGAATAGCTTGACTATTTTGTGGCAGCCTCTGAGATATTGGAACACTGCTATCATGTCACCCTTAGTCCTTCTTTTCATCAAACTAGACTTTTCTTTTCAGAGAACAGCTTGTGTTCCCACCGTTCTCCAATCTTTTAGCCACTCAGCACAACCATTAACAGGGTCTTCTATTTGTATCCATCAAGTGCTATTTTCTTCTAATTTATGCAATCAAAAAGAGAACAGAACTGAAACTACTTACGTCATTCCAACTCAGCTTGTCAAGGTGGATGGACAAGTGATAGAGGACATGGATTCTCAGTGTTTGCTTCAAAGGTTCTGTATCAAATGGCATTAGAGGAAATTTGCAAAAAGATAGAGGCTTTAAAATAAAGGGGAATTTAAAATAATTGATTTGTTTGATAAACTACCTTGCTTTAACATATGCACTCTTTAATCATGTGTTTTTGTATTTTAAACATGTTAATGATCTGCCTCATACATATGACACACACATATGGATTTTATTCCATCCTGATTATTACTTATTTTTCCCATAATTCAGAAAACGTGTAATTAGTATAATTAGAACATCATCTAATTATAGCTAGTTTGGTATTTCTCAATAAATCTCAATAAATAAGACGGGCATGTAAAAAGGGAAATGAAAATATCATGCATACATTATATTCAGGGTATTACACTGAAAAGAGATGACATTTTATTCTTCTTGGCTCCAAGGTTATATATTCTGTATATTCTTCAAGTACTGCAATATTTTCCATTAGACCATGAATCTTTATAAAAAGGTTCAACCAGAATTAAAACCTTAACTGCTAATTCAAAGTCTATTTTGGGTTATCATCAACTGCTTTTGCATGTAATGTTGTTTGTTGGTAACAGTGCATAGGTACTAAGAAGTAGGCCTCACAGAGTTCACTTACTTCCTGAAAAGTCTCTCGTAGTTTACAATCAAAGGGCAACAAAAACAGCCAAGAAGGATCACCTAATTTTCTTTTCCAGTTCTGAAAGCTTATTTCTGCTCTTATCTTTCCATCTACAGTACAGAAATAAAGATAATCATCATGGAAAAAATGTATCATTAAAGTAAGGGAAAATTACCGACAGAATTTCAATTAGCAAGCTGAACAGTTGCCAGTATTTTGAACTATTAAAATGAAGATAATGATCAAGAAATTATACTAGGCCCAAGAGTATTTGTCTTAATAGAAGTTCACATCTGAACATTTGAGTCCCACACATTATTCTACTATTATAGATTACCGTGTATCTTCCTTTGAAATACATTACTCTGTAGCTTGGATTTCCATGTAATTTGAATGAAAATTAGATGCCAAATATAATTAATTTTAGTAGAAAATTAAATAATTATAATTTATAATTGTTAAATTCTCACTGGTGGCCTCCAGTGTAGGGAGTGAGAAACTGTGTTTCCAATGACTGACTGATTATTAATATTTAATGATAGGACAACCCAAGGAAGTCTACAACTCATAATAATCTATATCATAAAGCTTCTACAATCTTTTTCTTTCCCCAATATCGAAAGCAAAAAAAATATTTAAACATGTAAATGAAAACCAGTTTAAACATTTACTGATTTTCTGTTGTGTAAGTAACAGACATGAATGGTGTATTGTGGAAAGTCACCATCATCATCAATGTACCACATAAACTAACTAAAGAATACCTGTGACACTTCATAAAGATACTCTACAAAGAAGTCATTCAACAAGCATTAACATTCTGGACACAGGAAATATTTTCCCAGAAAAAAGCAATTTCTTTAACCCAACAAACTATGATTAAAACAGTATTCAGTGGAATAACCTCTCATTACAAAATGAGATGGTATTCTAAATATAAATTTTAAAGTTTGAACTGCAACATACCAGGAAATAACATTGGTTGCCTATAATTGGCATGAATGCCTAACTGATTGATTGACTCATTGGTTTAGATTTCAGCAATTCTGAGTGGCTTGATAAAAGATCTCCAAGATAAACTAACTCAACAGTATTTCTAATGATAAGTATTTCTAAAAAGAAAAAAAATAAAAGCATCCACCTGTTATTTCAGAAATTATATTGTAGTTTCCCCAATACATATCAAAAGCTCCTTTTCTTCTTCTTCTTTAAAGTCTTAATTCTTTATACATCACAATAAGGGACAAAACTTGAGTACCTCAAAACAGTGTCAATATAACTTTTGAGTTACAACCATTAATTCAACATTATAATTGTCCATGCATTATCGTACCGTATTATATTTATGAGACACACCTTTCCTATTTCAGCTGATTAATTTTCTAGAACAGAGGGTGTTCCATCCTTTTTCTGCCAGCAACTAAAATAAAGTGAATGCCATGGCGAATGTCTTACTTGAACCTGTTTTTCTTATTGATTTGCAAAAATAATATCTTTTGCATTATGGGATATCTCTATTTTATGTTGTGAACCCATAATATTGTATGACCTCAAATGCATAGTCAGACTGCTTAATGCGTGCTACATTTCATTAGGCAGATACATCAGTGGTTAAACCACATCGTTTTGTTACCTATCAACTATATTTTATTTCCTGACAGAATGCTGGCCAACTTTCTCGATGAGGAGATGGTGTCAACCAGCCCCAAACACACCTTTGCAGTGTAAAAATATTTGAAGCTTCTTATTTTAGTTTTTTATTGTTTTAAAAAAGTTAAGGCTGTTTGGTATCAGTGTCAACACTGAAGTTTCGGCAATGAAACTCATCTACTCTCTTGATATATTTCATACAAAATGCTAAATCAAGTGGTCCCTTTCAACTAATGGGATAAATTAGGTGTTATTAATGTATTAATCTCCTACATCTCCATCCCTATCCCCAATCAGCCACAGAAAATGAAAACTCAGGGCAAGTAAGGCAGTTCCAAGAAGATCTCCAAGTGCAGTAAGATAAGGAATAGAAAAACTGTCTGGATCTTTCCCTTTTTTCCAGATGTGGTGTACCATCCAGTCAGCAATCCATAATAAGATAAATACCTATGAGAGAATAACACAGTTAGGGACATGATTAAATATTATACTTAAAACAGCAATAAAACTTTGATGAAAAATGCAGTTAAAAATCAGTGGGTTAAAATATTGTTGGATTTCCAAATATAAACTGATAAAAGTTTTGGCTCACAACACACCAGTTTTAACTGTGGTTGAAAAGAAGAAAGTGTGGAAAATTGATGTGGCAATACCAAGGAGTAGTAGAATAGAAGACAAATAATTAGAGAAGATTGAAAGTGTCAAAATACAAAAATTGAATCTGAAAGATAAACATAAATGGAGTGTGGTAGTTTCCTTCTGTCAATTACAAAAGGCCACATGTATATTATGTTGGTAAACATCATAGCATCCTAGGTTCTTGAAAAGAACTTGATGCATATATAGGCCAAATATCAGAAAAAGAATTGGCAGCTGTGATTTCATTTTATTGTATATAGGTGCCTTGGGTGCAATCCCAAAAGAACTGGAGCACCATGTGAACACCCTTGGCATTAGCATTGACAAAATCACCCTCAGTCAATTGCAAAAGGCAGCTTATTTGGAACAGCTTACATCCTGTGCTGATACCTTTAACGACAACAACAACAACAACAACAACAACAACAATAATAATAATAACAACAACAACAACAACAACAATAAACAACTTCTATATATCCCAAATCCCAATAGGTAGTTAAATATGCCAAATCCAGTCCAAACATCTGGCTGACTGTGTGACAAATCATAATCATACTAATAATAATTTCCTTGCTCTTTACCTTTTTACAGGAATTAAATTAAACAATCAACATTACTTTAATTATAATTTAAACTAATTTAATCCCTTGGGAAATTATATTTTCAAACTAAAGGAGTTCTATAGATTTCTATAGGCAGAAACAAATTTAAAACAAATTTAAAACAAATTTAAAACTGCAAACTTTTTTGTGACACAATATTTTAGAGACCAGTCCGAAAGTTCATATTTCTTTAAAAATAATTTAAGTAATCAAAGTCCAAAATCAGAAACATGTTAACTATTAATACCCTGAAATAATTTAATGCTTCAAAATGTATAGAACCTTTGATTTTATGCTACAAAGGAAAATATCCATCTGGCGACATGATTTTCAAATTATCAAGTTTCTTTCTAGTTTTTCCATTAAATAAGTAACATGCATTATTTAGATAAACATCTTTACTGAAAAAGTCACTATGTAGTCTAAGTTAATTATATGTGTGCTAGGTGTGAGCTAAGCTAATTATATGTGTGCTCAGTGTGCTACTCTGTAATCCAGATATATTTGAAAACCTCTCTTTTCCCTAGAATAGGATTTTTTGAGACAGTTCCTTTTTTTTTCCAAGATAGACAATAAAGTTTTATTGGTTAATCAAACATTTGTTTATCTCCTATTCTTCAAAAACCCTGCAAGACAACACTAACAGCACTCATCCCTACATGAGCAATCTCCTGTTACTTCATATCAAATATGGGATGTTATTACCTAGCCCCATTATTTTAGATGACCGAGATGCCAGCATTTGCCATTATTAAGTAATGGCAAATATTTTCTCTTTCCAGGAACTTGAGTAGGTCAGGACTGACTTCTGTGCCTATGCCCAACATTAATGATATGGCAGTTGGAGAATACAAGGAGTGAGGAAGGGCAAATGAAAGCATGAATGGAAAAATGAAGATTAAAAATGTTGTAAGCTAACTAAAATAACTTGACATAACATAGGGATTTTCAAAAAGCCCATTAGAACTTTATTCAATGGGAATGCCTGGAACATAAAAAATACAGTCATGTTAGTTTGAATGAAAAGAAGGTTTTTAGATATCACATGATGTTTAAAAATGCTGATTATCACAGCTTATGTTAAAAATAAATATATATAGAGAGAGCAATCACAATCATTGAGACATGGTCTGATGCCGATCGAGCTAATCCATTGCTCTTTCTATAAATTCTGACAACACAGAGGCACAATCTATATCCCTTACACAAAAATCTGAGCTCTCACTCCGCCTTGAGTTTTACGCTGCAGAATCATTTCTCAGCAAGGAGTATTCTTTCTTATCTTATCCTCTTGTCTCCTACCAAAAATAAATGATGTTAAATTATGCTGAAGAATAATATTTAGTTTCTGAAAGCTGAATAGAGAGAAACACTATCTTCTAAGGCTATCTGCTGGTTTGTCTTTGCATTTCTACACATCCAGTGAGTGTGATAAATTTAAAAAAGCCCCCAAAAGAACTACTAACATTATGCTCAAGACTATCTGATGATACACAATCACCCCCATTACTTAGCTGACAATTTTCCAGTCTTTTGTTATTTCAGAGTGCCAGGATCTGATTGCTAAAGTGAATTGTTTACTTGCAAATTTCTGCAATTTTCTAGCTGTTAATCTTCACACATATCTGATAATGACCATTTATTTAGAGATTATGCCTCCTTTATATTGCTAAATCGACAAGAAAGGCCATCACACAGGTACTCATGTTATCATTTTATTCATTTTTCTTTTCAAAATTTAGTAGTGTTGAATTGCTGCTTTAAGTCAGCTCTGTCTGGCTACCATTAGAAGATAAATATTCCCACATGAACATTTGGATCACTATTTTTACTAAGAAAGGATCAGCAACCAATATAATGAATTCGAGCTTTCATGAAAATTTGCAGAACAATTCTGATTTTAAATAAATAGACAATTTCTGTTTCCAAGATAAAGTTCCCGGTAAATTTCCCCATTACTTGTTTATTTCCAGTCCTGCTAAACATAGTGTTTTTCAATTTTGGCAACTTTAAGATTTGTGGATTTCAACTTCCAGAATTCTCCAGCCAGTGTGCTGCTTATGGGATTCTGGAAGTTGAAGTCCACACATTTTGAAAGCTGCTGAAGAAGAATATTGCCATAACATAACTGTGTTCTGTGATTTCTCATGAGGATGTGAACAAGGTGGGATTCAAATTTTTTAACAACCAGTTCTGTGAGTGTGGCTTAGTTGATGGGCGTGGCTTAGTGGTCATGTGATTGGGTGGACATGGCCAACTCAATATCATTGAGGCACGCATCTCCTTGCCTGGCCTCTCATGATTGTGGGAATGCTGCAACAGTCGTAAGTGTGAAAAATGGTCATAAGTCAGTTTTTTCAGTGCCAATGTAACTTTGGTCACTCCACACAAGCAAAGAACCAGCAAAGGAGGGGAAAAAAACTCTCAGAGAAGTTCCTGAGACAGAAAGTCTAGTCCTGCCAAAAATGTAATAAGGGTTAATGGAGAGGCAGTTTCTGTAAGCAACACCAGAATGTTTCCTTCCTGCCTTCCTTACAGGATTAGGCCAGTAATTTCTTCTAACAACTGGTTTTCCAAACTGCTTAGAACATTAACAACTGGTTCTAGCGAATAGGTGCGAACTGGTAGAATCCCAGCCCTGGATGTGAACATATTAGAAAATTCTTTACAGGTTTAGCCAAAATGGGGAAATAAAGGGACAGGCTTTGGAAGTCACAAAGCCTGAATCCTTAAACGGGTGGCTTGGTTATTGCAATCTGGCATTCAGCTTTATGTGGCTGACAAGTCTAAAAATGAAGACTTTAAAAAAACCTGAACATTGTGCAAGGCAATTGTTATTTTCACTATTATTTTGCTCTTGCTTATACTTTTTTTAAAAGAATCTCATTAAACTGGATTTCCTTCAAAAGTTGCACCATCACTAGAGCTTTTTAAGAAGAGATTGGACAGTTATTTGTCTAGAATGGGATAGAGTGAACTGCTTGAACAAGGGATTGCTCTAGTAGACCTTCAAGGCCCTTTCCAGATCTATTATTCTGTTATATATGAGTAGTTGTCTCAAAGCAAGAATATCCATTTTTTTATGTATGATGTTATCAAGAATATATCCATCACTTGAATATGGATGATTTTCTCTATTTACTGAAGCACTATAAGTAGATTTTCATTGAACTGAGGCTTTAAAACAGTGTCAGGAATTTCTTGAATCATAAATGTAGCAAGATATGCTGTAGTATGTAAATTATGGTATCTCTGATCTTGTAATGGTAATTATATATACATCCTAAGGCCATTTGACACCATAATAATAGTTTTTTTAAAAAAAATATTGCACTAATTATTTGTTCAGTTGAAATACAGGTAGTTCCTCTACTGACAACTGAGCCTAAAATTTCTGCTGTTAAGTGAGACAGTTAAGTGAATTTTACCTCATTTTATGACATTTCTTCACACAATTGTTTAAGTGAATCACTGCAGTTGTTAAGTTAGTAACATGGTTGTTAAATGCATCTGGCTATCCCATTGACTCTGCTTGTCTGAAGGTCACAAAAGGGTATCACTACAACTGTCATAAATATGAGTCGGTTGCCAAGCACCTGAATTTTGATAACATGACCATGGGGATGCTGCAACAGTCATAAATGTGAAAAATGGTCCCGTCACTTTTTTCTGTGCTGTGGTAATGTTGAACGGTCACTAAGTGAATTGTGGTAAGTCGAGACTACCTGTAACCTGTATCTGTGACCTAGACTGCTGTTTGCATTTGAACAGTAAAATCATCTTCAAGTTGAGCTCAACTAATGACTACATGGACATAACTACAAGGTTTTCTTGGCATCAAGAATGGAAGTGGTTTAGCACTATCTTCTCCTGGTTTGTGTTTCTCTCAGTTTAGCCTACAACTTGGTATTCTCTTGTCCAAGGGGGTCAAACTCGATTTTATTGAAGTCCGCATTTGGGTTGTGTTTGATCTCAGGGGGGCAGGGGGAACATGGCCATTTCAATATCACTCATGTTGGGGGAACCTCTGGTGGCCTGAGCACTCTGCCAGTGAAAACGTGCTCCCAAGTTCCATTTTCGGCTGCAACAGCCTCCTGCAGCCTCTGTCAGCTAAGATGGAGCTGGAGAAGCCTGTCTGCAGCCCTCCTAAGCTCTATTTTCAGCTGCAATGGCCTTCTGCAACCCTCTGTCAGTGAAAACGGAGCTCCATTTTTGCTGGCAGAGGCACCGCAGGCTGGTCCTTCACTGTTTCTAAGGCAGCCCCACGGGCCAGATCTAAGCACCACATGGGCTGGATACAGACTACAAGCCTTGAGTTTGACACCCCTGCTTTAGTCCATCCTAGAGCTACACAGGCCTGAACCTGTTTAACTTCTGAAGCCAGACAAGTCTAGTCTGTTGAGGTCACATGTTGAGACCATTTACATTTTAAGACCTTTCATCCAAAAATGAAAAGACAGGTAGATAGATGGGTAGGTAGATAGAATAAAATTAAACTATGTTAAATTTGGCTATTTAAATTTCTCACAAAAATCATGATATCTTCACTTCCAATTTCCTAGTGAATCTACAAATGTTGAGAAGGTACAGGAATAAAAGTGTTACATCTCTTTGAACAGTACAGCCCCAAATTGTGTAGCTGATTAATTATACTGGAAAGTACATTCAGCAGTTTTAAAGTTTTCATAGGGTTTGTAGGACATTTAAAAACTCAAATCTTTTGTAAGTTAAGGCCCTGTCACACTGCTCAACGGATGCAAAATGGACACAACAGACGAGCAAAATGTTCCATCCGTTGTTATCCGCTCTCAAAAGGGGCAAAAATTTGCATAACCGGAGCGGATAACACGGATGCGGGGAGGATGCAGGGCGGATGGAAAGCGGATGCGGAACGGAAGCCTAGCGGATGGAAGCGGATGGGAGCGGATGGCACATCCGCAGGGCTTCCGGGGGGCCTCAGCAAAGCGGACGCAGAACAGATGAAGTGGATGCAGAGCGGATGCAGAGCGGATGCAGAGCGGAAGCCTAGCAGATGCACAGCGGAAGCCTAGCGGATGCCTGGCGTTAATTGCGCATGCGGGGGAGATGCATTGCGCAAGCCCCCCGGATATAAAGGGAAGCAGCTCGCACGTGGCCAGCATTCGGAGGAAAGACCTGCTGCAGGATACATCGAGTCCTTGCCTGCCCTGCCTGCATGCCTGCCTGCAAGCCTTGCTGCCAGCCTGCCTCCAAGCCTCCTGGCCAGCCTCCCTGCCAGCATTGCTCTCTGCCTGCCTGCCAGCCTTGCTGCCAGCCTGCCTTCCAGCCTCCCTGCCAGCCAGTCTGCCTGCCAGCCTTGGTGCCTGCCTGCTTGCCAGCCTTGCTGCCTGCCTTCCTGCCAGGCTTCGTGCCAGCCTTCCTGCCAGGCTTCCTGCCAGCCTTGGTGCCTGCCAGCCTCCCTGCCAGCCAGCAACCCCACAACCATGGGGAAGAAGTGAACGTCTCAGCAACCTATCGCCATCCCTGGCAAGAGGGACAGGGCCACCCTCCCGCCCCGTCCCTGACTCTGCTTCTGCTGGGGCTTCTGCTGCTCGGGCTCACTCTTCTGGTGCTGGAGCTTCTGCTGAAGCTGCTCCTGGCAGTGGTGCTTCTGCTGCGTACTCTGCTGAAGCTGCTGCTGGTCCTGCTCGTCCTGCTCGTGCTCCTGGACTTGCTCGTACTGCTCGTACTGCTCGTGCTCCTGGTCTTGCTCGTCCTGTTCGTCCTGCTCATGCTCCTGGTCCTGCTCATGCTCCTGGTGCTGCTGGTGCTGGTGCTGCTGGGGCTCCTGGTGATTACTCTGCTGCTACTGATCCTGGTCCTGCTGATCCTGCTGCTGCTGCTGCTGCTGCTACTGATGATGATGATTATGATCCTGCTGCTGCTGCTGCTGCTGCTGCTGGTGTGGAGGAGCAGCCCCTACCACCTGGGAGCCCCTCTGATGAGGACCCATCTGGTCCTGGCAAAGAGAGGAAGAGGCGTATGCAGGGACGGGAGAGGAGGCAATACTTCATTGAGGAGGAACACGAGGATGAGGTGCTGGAGTGGCTGAGAGAGAATGACTATCTGTGGCGGAAGGGACACCGGCTGTACGGGGACACCAAGCGGAAGCAGGCTGCTTGGAGAGAGAGGGCGGAGAGTATGGGTTACACTTCGGAGGTGCTCCTCGGCTGGTGAAAACATATGCACACCTGGTACGGGAAGCTGCACCTGAAGAAATCTGGCCAGGCTACAGTAAAGCTGACGGACAGAGAGACCTACGTCATGGCCAGGTGCAGCTTTCTGGAGGGTGAGATCCGCCACCGAGGAGCACCAGGAGCCCCTCTGTCTACCCTCTCTCTCCGGCAGCCTGCTGAGACCCAGTCCTCTTCTGGCCGAGAGTCAGTCTCTGTCTCCAGGCAGGTTTCTGTGGAGCGTGCCACGGCGGAGAAGCCGTGGACAGCTGTTGTAACCGTGGTGGAGCACGTGGAGGATTCCCTGGTGTGGTGGGAGAGAGGAGACATCGAGTCCACCACAGTCGTAGCCGCATCCACCCCCCCCCCAGCTCCACCCCCACAGAAAGGCAGAGAGCCAGACAGCAGGAGGGGCAGAGCCACACTGTCCTGCTGGAGATCAGGGACACCATCCGCACCAGTATAGATCTCCTCTCTCAGCTGGTCAGCACCGACTCCTCATCCTCCAACCGCAAGCCCTTCCTCACCTATGTCAACCAGACCCTCAAGAACATGGAGGAACCCCAGTACCAGGTGGTGAAGGACCGGATCACGGAGCTGCTTCACAACCCTCCAGACCCAGAGGAACCTGCTCCCACCCAGTCCAGGTCTGCTCCACCACCCCAGGTGATGTCCCTCCCATACCAAGGCTTCCCACAGGCCCTCACCTACCAGGGCTACGGCTACCAGGAGGTCCAGCAGCACAGGCAGAAGCCCTTCCCAGCCCAGGCACAGAGTCATCGGGCGACACCGTTGCCACCGGTTCCACTGATGCCAACGATGCCAGCCACGGCCATGATGCCACCGACGACAGCGATGCCACCCACACCACCGATGCCACCCACGCCAGTCCTCACCCAGCTGCAGAGCAGACAGCCCCACTACACTACTCCTTCCTCCACCCCACAGCCAAGCCCGGCCTCAGTACATCTGTCATCAGTACTGGGGCTGACACCCCATGGCATGGAGGAAGGACCTCTCAGCATCGCGGGTCTGAGCCAGCTGTCTGAGAGCTTCCTCAACACACTGTCCCCTGTTGTCCTCTCGGGGCCAGGCACCCCAATGATGATATAGACCAGCATTCCAGCACCACCCACCTCCACAGCACCTGGACCCTTCACCCTTGAGACTGGGCACACCTCCGAGTGCCCAATAAGAGTGCCAGAGACTGGGTAGCTGGCTACCTGTAGAGTTTATTTGGACACTTGACTTGGATCATTTTTGTTTCACAGCTTGTTGTTCAATAAAGTTTATCTTTGATTCACACACTTGCTTCATTTCTTTTTTTTAATAAAGTCTTGATGGAAACTTTTAGAAATGGTTTAAGCCTTTGCATGCTTGTGGGATGGTTAAGATAGCAGTGGGATGGGCAAGGATACCTGTGGGATGGGTAATAGCTGTGGGATGGGCAGGGATACCTTTGGGATGGGTAATAGCTGTGGGATGGGCAGGGATACCTTTGGGATGGGTAATAGCTGTGGGATGGGTAAGGATAGCAGTGGGATAGATAAGCCTCCAGTGCAAGCATAGTGGGACTGTATGGTCCACCCTCCCAGGTGCCACACCTATCGCCCTTTATTATCAATAATAATGTAACAATCATCCACACATGTCAACACAAACACAACTCTTTATTAAATGCCCTGTTCATTGTAGGCCCATCCAACATACATGGCCCAATCTCATCAGTGTGATGAGACAGGCTGAAGGAAGCACTCATTAATCATCTATCATCCTGTCTTGCCACTCCACTGCTCCAGCTGGGGAGTTGCACCAGTGTCTCAGGAGGTTGCGCTGCTTCTTCCCTTCACGTGAGGCTCTGTTGGGGCCTTGCACATCCTGAGTGTCTATCAGGTTTCGCCCTTGCCTCCATTCCCCAGGCTCCATGTCCCCATTGCCTTGTTGGAGGTCCACGAGCCTGTTCTGCAAGACTGGGTAGTGGGTGCGCATGAGATTGTGCAGGATGCAGCAAGCTTCCACGATCCTCCTCACGGTCTCTGGGTGATGCTGCATGGTGGTGAGAAGTACCTGGACCCTATTGGCCAGGATGCCAAAGGCGTTCTCCACCACCCGTCTTGCCCTGGACAGCCTGTAGTTGAAGATCCTCTATTCACGGGTGAGGTGTCTTGAAGTGTAGGGCTTCATGAGGTAGGTTCTGAGGGAGAAGGCGTCATCCCCCACGATGAAGTAGGGCACATCTTGCGTGTCGTTGGGCAGGGGGTCTGGATCTGGAAAGCCCATGATGAGGTTGCCTTCCAGCCCCTCCTAGAGGTCACTGGCATTGTATACCTGGGCATCTGAAGATGAGCCGTTGCCTGAAGCATCAATGTACATGAACTTGTAGTCAGTATCGACCATGGCAAAGAGGACGATGCTGAAGAAGCCCTTGTAGTTGAAATAAGTGGAGCCCGACTTGGGTGGTGCTTTGCAGGCCATGTGCTTCCCATCTATGGCTCCAATGGTGTGTGGGAAGTTCCACTTCTGGTACCACTGCTCTGCAACTTTCTTCCATCCTTCATCAGTGGAGGGGCACTGGAGGAGCTCCTGCAGGTATTCTTCGATGATGGCCTGCACCACTTCTCTGACCACAATGCTGATGGTGTTGTGTGGCACCCTCCAGCCGTACTGCATACTCCTGTAGGTGGTCCCTGAGGTCAGGTGCCGCAGAGTCAGTGCCACCTTGAGCCCAGGTTCCAGGCTGGGCCGGAAGTTGGTGCTTGTCTTGGTCAACCTGGGTGTCAGGCGCTGCACAACTTCGTCAAACATGGCTGGAGGCATCCTCATGAAGTTCTGGAATGCCCGAGTGTCTTTGTTCCTGAGCTCCACCATCAGCTTGTTGTACAGCTCGTACTCTGCTCTTCTCCCGATCCATCTTCGGATCCAGACACTTCTTGGCCGCCTCCTTTTCTTCCCATAGTAGAGTTCACAGAGCTTATAGATGGCTTCGCACTGTTGCAGAAGGATGGTGGCTGCCAAAAGGACTGTGTTATGATTCACGTATGACATGACTGGATGCTGTGGAAGAGGAAGAGTCAGATGAAGGCTGCAGAGGTCTGCACAGGTGGGCTGCTGGTCTGAAAGTGAGATGCAGACGAGTTGCTCCCCCTTTTTATAGGCAGTATAGGTGTCCCTTTGCATCCTCTAGGCATCCTCTAGGCATCCTCTAGACATCCTTAATATCCGAGATAGGTCCCCTCTGCGAACGTTTTTTCCGTTTTAAACGCTTTGTTTCCGCTTGGTATCCATTCTGCAACCGTTCTGCATCCATTTTGCATCTGTTCCGCTTCCTTCCTGTGTCTGAGCGGATGCAAGTTGCGCGGATGCGGAACGGATGCCTAGCGGATATAGCGGATGCGTAACGGATGCAGAACGGATTCGTAGCGGATGCATAACGGACAAATTGGATACATTTTCCACGAAAAAGTTTTGGGCAGCTCAAAACTTTCTGAGCGGATGAAACGACAATAGACGGATGCTGGACGGATAGAGAGGAAGCAAAACGGAGACAGTGAGTACATCGCGTTAACCAACAGATGGCAAGCTTTTTTGTCCGTTTTACATCCTCTTTGCATCCGTTGGTGCAGTGTGACAGGGGCTTTAAATACAGTTACTTTCATGTCAACATTCTAGTTTTTATGTTCTGGCTTCTTTAAGATATTGAACACAGATAAAAATTAGGACTGGGATGCAAATTAATATTAAAATGAATTGAAAAACTAATTAAATAAAGAATTGACATGTCAGTGTTAAGCTGCCACCATCATAAATGCTATTAAGGCTTGTTGAATCAGATCTTGATATAGTTGTGTACAGTTTAGCTACAGTATTTGCTTCCTAATTTTTGATAACAGATTTTAATGTAGCTAATAAAAGAACAATACCTAAATATAATGGACAGAAGAACTGAATAACACAAAAGGATAAAAACATTTTTAATACAACATAATTCTTTATAAAATCTGAGTGTGCTGTATTGTACCCCATGAATCCTTTCAAACTAAAGATGCAAACCCTGAATTTTCTTTACCAATTCACGATAATCATAAAGCAGAGTCCCAAACCCCAGGTCCATGGACTGCCACTGGGCTATAAACCAGGCTGCACAAACGAAGCCCCATCTGTGGGACAAAGGCAGCATGCAAAACCACACCCCATCCGGTCCGTGGAAAAACCTCTCTCCACAGAACCAGTCCCAGGTGCCCAAAAGGTTGGGGATGACTGTCATAAAATATAACTGTGTTGCCATTTCGAGCAGTGGTGAATGAAAAAGGGGATGAACTGTTACATCCAATGTCTGAAAATAAATCAATAAATAATATTTTTTAAAAGTTTTAATTTTACCTGTAGAAGCGCTGTGAACAAATATACCACAATGAAGATGGGTGTCAAAGATGTGTGACCACTTTTCATTAAATGGATAGTATACAAAAATATTAAATGCCCAGGAATCACCAACAGCAGAAGAACTTGAGCTGATTTATTATTTACTCCTGGAAATAAGAACAAGTAACACTGTTTGTCAATAAGAAAGCTACTGATATTTTCGTTGGGTAATAAAATGACATTATTAGTTCATTAGTTTCTATGGTTTTGAAAAAAAATAACGAGAAACAAAACATAACAGATGAAAAAGAAGCCAGTCGGTAAAGGTACAAGTAATGATTGGGTACATTTGGTTTAATATGTCATAATGACTGAATCATTATCATGTGCAGCGTATTGAAAATCAAAGGAACTAGCTTTTTAAAATATCCTGGTCTTAAGGATGAAATGACGTTTTACTGTCATGAAAAAAAAAATCCAGCAAAGGGTTTTCTGTACACACTGCAGAAATTTAAAAATCAGCAAACAATATTTTTGCCAATGGAAATTCTCAATCATCCAGGTCATGGTTGTCCCAAAGGTACTTTTCAAAAGGCAACTGGACTTTTTTTGGTTTTTTCCTTGAAAACATTTCACTTCTCATCCAAGAATCTTCCTCAGTTTTGAGAAGTGAAATGTTTTCAATGAAAAAATCCAAGAAAGTTCAGTTGCCTTTTGAAAAGCACCTTTTTGGAAGAACAATTTTTTCTGAAATTTTTTAGATTATGGAACTAAGCTCATTTTCTAACTAATGTTAGTAACTACATTTACATTTGCTTTTCTTTAAAAAAAAAATAGAAGTCCTACTACCCTTGAGAAACAATGCTGCATATAGGAAAAATGAAACAGAGGCATTTATTCAATGTTTTTATTTGAATGCTGTGCTTGACTAATAAAGGAATATGCTATGTACGATATAATCAGTAAACCTCCAAAAATGAAATATGGCTGCCTACCAATATCTTTAATCATAATATTTTCTTAAAGTACTATAAATAGTACCTGGGAGAGAAAAATCAGAATGTAAAGAAAAGGCAACACAGCTTGTACCTGTGCCACAAAATGTTCTGCATGGATAACAGCAGCTTTTGGCTTCTTCTGGTAATTCTCCAGGAACACTATGTAAATGTAAATAAGTCGAAATTCTGCTGGCTTGAATTGCTACTAGATTACCACCAATCCCTATAGAGAACAGGCAGGAAAAATACCATTGTTTATTCATGATTACACAGTAAGGATAAGAAATAGATCTAACACCTTTTTTGTGTGTCCTTATCTAATGTTTTATTGCTTCCCTACTCAATGCATAACTGTGTCTTATTGCTTCGTGATTACAGGTAGTCCTTGACTTACAATCATTTGTTTAGCAACCGTTTGAAGTTAGAATGGCACTGAAAAAAATGACTTTTGACCAATCGTCAGCCTTCTGACTCTAGCAGCCATATAATCTGACTCTTGCGGTCATATAGTTCTGACTCTTGCGGTCATAGAATCAAAATTTGGGCCCTTGACAGCTGGTATCTATTTATGACCGTGGCAATGTCCCACAGTCACCTGTTCACTATTTCTGACTTTCCCAGCCAGGCCCTACAAGCAAAGTTAATGAGGAAAGCTGGATTTGCTTAACGGCCATGTGAGTCACCTAACAACTGCTATGATTTGCGTAATAACTATAGCAAAAAAGATCATAAAATTGGGCAAAACTCACTTCAACACCACCTTGCTTGCTTAACTATGGAAAATCTGGTCACAACTGTAGTCATAAGTTGAGGATTACCTGTATCAGCCAACAGCTTATTACTGTTGTCAGCATATTTATGTCACGATAAAAGTATACTGGGAGCTATATGAAAGAGAGAAACTAAACCAGGGGAGAATGGTTTAATATAGTAAACCATGTAGTACTCATCTTAATAATGCATTGTATTTATAAAACAGATCTTTGTCTAACATACTAAAAGTAGAATTAATGCTAATATATGTAGTGAGTATGATTTCTGGTCCTGGCTATGAAAATTGTAATTTCACTTCATATGATATAAAACACAGATGTCAAGCTCGCTGCATCATGTTGCCGTCACATGACATTTCGCGATGTTTTTCCCCTTTGCGGAGCTGGGTTGGGCGTGGCCTGCATGTGATGAATCCAGCCCACAGGCCACCAATTTGACACCCCAATATAAAACATTTTTGGTGATTGTTGTATGTAGTATTCCACATATCTTTATGACTGTGTGGGCATGCATGTACATACCCACCAATCCCCAGCCCCACTCCCCACAAAGCTGGCCTATTGGAAGTTTTTAAAACCATGGCTTTTCTCTCATACTTTAGGACCAGAGTGTTAATAGAGCCCAATTTGGATGTTTTGCTCTGCTGGTAGACAGTATGATTATTTTTACCTAGTATCTTTTATTATTATGTCTACTATGTTCATATGTACATTTTGTTTGTAAACACATGTTAGTCACCCACAGTTATTTGATTAACACGGGTGGCCAGATAACAGAGTCTTTTTCATTCTAACAATTGTACATTAAATATATGTGGAAATTCCCACTTTACAAAAAGAATTCCATGCATTGAAATATAACTACTTAGGCATCCATACTGATTATTACAATGCTACGGAGTTATTACTATGTATATATTTGTGTCTGTATGTATCTGTATAATATTCAAATAAATCTTTATATAGCAGTACATAGAAATGTCTAAGACAATGTTTTAAGATATGTATTTGGGATCTAAATATATAAACTATGTGAAGTTTAAAAGTATATTTTTTATTCCCATTTGATCTCCGAATGTATATTTATCTTTTCACAACAGAAAACCAGGAACTGTTTTTATTCTAAAATTACAGTGTGACTTTACAGTAGTACATACCCACCCACTTATGTCTCAATTTGGTCTGCAATATTTTTTTACCTAATTAGAATGCAGTGAACCACAGCAATTTTAAGAAATTCCATGTCTCCCTTACCATTGATTACTGGAGTATAAACAACAATCCCAACCAAATTAGGATCAGATACAGTTGTATCCAGAATAAGGCCACCAATACTGAAAAAGAAAATTGAAATTTCAGACAGGGCTAGTCAGGGCTAATGCAAAAGCTATTTAAATGAATGATATTGTGGCTTCATAAACAAAACAGAAATAATTTGGAAGCTATGTATGTCTGTTACACATTTTCCTGTTTTGTTTCTAAGAATCAATCTAACATAACAGGAAATATTCATTCATCATCATTCAATATACCATACCTATAAAATATTGAACTGTACTAGAGAAGTTGAGTTTGAACATACTGTACATATTTGTAGTGAGATGGATGGCAAACAAATTTAATAAATAAACAAACAAACAAACAAATAAATACATTTACTTATGTTTTATTATAAAATCTACTGCCAACAAAAAACTGAAAAGCAATAAATAAAATGTACAATAAATTTAAAAATTAAATGTGTCTGCAGAAGCCCACTCAGGATCAAATTCACTTTTAAAGCCTTGTGCATCTTAAATCCAAAAAAGAAGCATCTCCTCTCACTGCACCTTAAAATTGTACAGGGTGCCTTCATTTTGGAAAGCTTGTAATTTATAAGGGGTGTGTAAACCATTTTGAAGTGGAAACATTCCAATGATGATTGAGAAAATTAGGAATGGCTAATCTAATGAAGAGGATTAGTGGTGACATGAGAGCAACTTTCCTATATGTGAGGTACAGTCCCAAATAAGGTGTTAACCTATTATCCAAAGCACCCAAGAGTAAAAGAAGGAGTAATCATTAAACAGAGATCCAACCTAGAATGAAGGAGAAATTTCCTGACAATGAGAACAATTAGCCAGTGGAGTGGCTTGTCTTCAGAAGTTGTTATGTAATTGAGTATCCTTTCCCAGCATCTTACTTTATTTCATTTATCATTCAGTGATCTATCTGCCATCGGCTAGCTCAGTCTCTCAAATTTGCTTGCTGTGAATCTGCACTGAATTTCCTTGCAAGCAAACCTTCAGTCCTAAAGCCCATGTCCCACTGCACCAACGGATGCAAAGAGGATGTAAAAGGGATAAAAAAGCTTGCCATCCGTTGGAAAACGCGATGCATCTGTTGTGTACTCATTGCATACGTGTTTCATACGCTCTATCCGTCGAGCATCCGTCCACTATGATTTCATCCGTGCAAGAAGTTTTGAGCTGCATAAAACTTTGTGAACGGATGAACTTTCTGCCGTGTACGATGTAAATCTGCGACATACGAGCAACAAATGTTCTATGTCCGTTTATCATCCGTTAAACGTCCGTTGTATCCTCTCGGCATCCTCTGGCCATCTGTGTAACTCACATCCGCTGCAGCAGAAAGCGGAAAAAGGGAGGAAGCGAAAGGTATGCGGAACATCCACACAGCGTTAGTAGCATGGACATAGAAAGGATGTAAGCGGATGTATCTCGTATATAAAGCATTAAAACGGACAAAATGTTCATATATGGGATGTATGTTGGATATTTAGGATGTCTGCAGTATGTCTAGAGTATGTAGAAGGACACCTAGCGGAAAACTGATATTTCCTATAAAAAGGGGGAGGAAATCACCTAGATCTCAGTATGAGTCCAGCAGCAGTGGTGTACAGATCTCTTCATCCTTGGTCTTGCTCTTCCATATCATCCATTGTTCTCCACCATGGATCATCACACAGTCCTTATGGTAGCTGCGATCATTCAACACCAGAACCAAGCCCTCTTCAGACTGTTTCACCTTTTCTACGCAAAAAGAACTGTCACATACATCCAAGAACTGTCTGGGTCCGAGGATGGATCGGGAGAAGAATGGACTTTGGACTGCATGACAAGCTGATGGTGGAGCTTATGAATGAAGACACTCGTGCATTCCAGCACTTCATGAGGATTCCAACAGCCATGTTTGATGAAATTGTAGAGCGTCTGAGACCCAGGTTGACCAAGCCGAGCACCAACTTCCGTCCCAACCTGGACCCTGGACTGAAGGTGGCACTGACTCTGCGGCACCTGGACTCTGGAACCACATACAGAAACATGCAGTATTCCTCGAGGGTGCCACACAACACCATCAGCATTGTGGTCAGAGAAGTGGTGCAGGCCATCATCGAAGAATACGTGGAGGAGCTCCTCCAATGTCCCACCACTGAAGAAGGCTGGAGGAAAGTTGCAGAGAAGTGGTATCAAAGGTGGAACTTTCCCCACACCATTGGAGCCATAGATGGGAAGCACATGGCCTGCAAAACTCCAGTCAACTCAGGGTCCAATTATTTCAACTACAAGGGCTTCTTCAGCATCATCCTCTTTGCCATGGTTGATGCTGACTACAAGTTCATGTACATCGATGCTTCAGGCAATGGGTCAGCTTCAGATAGCCAGGTATACAACGCCAGTGACCTCAAGGATGGGCTGGAATGCAACCTCATCATGGGTTTCCCAGATCCAGACCCCCTACCCAACGACACACAAGATGTGCACTACTTCATCGTGGGTGATGATGCCTTCTCCCTCAGAACCTACCTCATGAAGCCCTACACTTCCAGATACCTCACCCGTGAAGAGAGGATCTTCAACTACAGGCTGTCCAAGGCAAGGCGGGTGGTGGAGAACGCCTTTGGCATCCTGGCCAACAGATTCCAGGTACTTCTCACCACCATGCAGCATCAACCAGAGACTGTGAGAAGCATCATGGAAGCTTGCTGCATCCTGCACAATCTCATGCGCACCCACTACCCAGTGTTGCAGAACAGGCTTGTGGACCGTCAACAAGGGAATGGGGACATGGAGCCTAGTGAAAGGAGGCAAGGACGAAACCTGGTAGACACTGTGGATGTACAAGGCCCCAACAGAGCTTCATGTGAAGGGAAGAAGCAGCGCAACCTCCTGAGACACTTGTGCAACTCCCCAGCTGGAGCAGTGGAGTGGCAAGACAGGATGATAGATGGTTAATGGATGCTTCCTTGAAACTGTCTCATAACACTGATGAGATTGTGCCATGTATGTTGAGTGGCCCTACAATGAATAGGGCATTAATAAAGAGCTTTGTTTATTTTGAAATGTGTTGATAAATGAATAAATTGTTATTGATAAAAAGGGGCCATATGTGTGGCAGCTGGGAGGGTGGACCATACAGTCCCACTATGCTTGCACTGGAGGTTTATCTATCCCACAGCTATCCTTACGTATCCCACAACTATCCTTACCCATCCCACAAGAATGGAAAGGATTAACCATTTTTTCAAAGTTTTCACCAACACTTTATGAAGTAAATAAAATGAACCAAATGTGTGAAGCAAAGATAATCTTTATTAATAACTGTCTTAAGTAAACTGTATGACTTTATTAAAAAAGCAAAATGAACCAAGTAAAGTGTCTTAAGCAAAGATAAAGTGAACAGGTAACAACTCAGTCTCTGGCACTATTCTCAGTCACTCTGAGGCATGTCCACGGTCTCAGCTGTTCAATGGGCAGGGACTGTGGAGGTGGCTGTGGCTGGACTGTTGGTCTGAGGTGCCATTGGGGTGCCTGGCCCCGAGAGTACAACAGGGGATGGTGTGTTCAGGAAGCTCTCAGAGAGCTGACTCAGTCCCGTGAGGTTGAGAGGCCCTTCCTCAAGGGCCTGGGAGGTCAGGCACAACACTGATGACAGATGTTCTGAGGAAGGGCTTGGCTGTGGGGTGGAGGAAGGAGGAGTGTAGTGGGGCTGTCTGGTCTGCAGCTGGGCGAGGTGTGGCATCTGTGGCGTGCAATGAACCTGGACCTGGACTGGGAAGGGCTGTTTCTGCTGTGGGAAGTCCTGGTAGTGGTAGCCTTGGTAGGTGAGGGGCTGTTGAAAGCCGTGGAAAGGCGGTGACATCACCTGGGGTGGAGGAGCAGACCTGGACTGGGTCGAAGCAGGTTCAGCTGGGCCTTGAGGGTTGTGCAGAAATGCTGTTATCTTTTGCTTCATCACCTGGTATTGGGCCTCGGGCAGGCCCATGAGGGTCTGGTTCACGTAGGTGATGAAGGGCTTCCGGTCCGAGGATGGTATGTCGCTGTGGACCAGCTGAGAGAGAAGTTCTGTGCTGGTCTTGATTGTGTCCCTGATCTCCAACAGAACAGTGTGGCTCTGGACCTCCAGTCTGCCTCTCTGCCTGCATCCTGTGGAGCTGGGAGTGGGGGTGGGGGTGGGTTGGTCTCTGGCGGCTGCCGCTTCTTGCTGCATTTGTGACAGGGGATCCTCCAAGTCCTCCAGCATGGGGAGTGCAGCTGTCGGGGGGTGGTCTCTGCCATGGGGCCCTCCGAAGACACCTGCCTGGACAGGGTAGCTGTCTCCTGGCTGGAAGAGGACTGGCTGTCTGTGGGCTGTCTGAGGGAGAGGGGTGTCAGAGGGGCTGCTCCTCAGTGGCGGACCTCACCCTCCAGGAAGCTGCACTTGGCCATGATGTACATCTCCCGGTCAGTGAGCTTGACAGCGGCCTGGCCAGATTTCTTGAGGTGTAGCTTGCCATACCAGGTGTGCATGTGCTTCCCCCATCCCAGGAGTACATCTGCAGTGTAGCCCAGGCTCTTTGCCTTGTCTCTCCAAGCTGCCTGTTTCTTCTTGGTGTCGCGATAGAGTCTGTGGCCCTTTCTCCATAGGTATTTGTTCTCCCTCAGCCATTCCAGCTCCTCCTCCTCATGGTTCTCGGAAACGGTGTACTGTTTCCTCTCTCCCTTCTCCTTCCCTTGCCTCTTCCTCCCTCTGGCAGGGGCTTCAGCAGCAGGGCCTTTAGGGACTTGAGCAGCAGGGCTTTGAGGGCCTTGGGGTTGGTCCACCACAGCAGCAGCAGTAGCAGTAGCAGCAGCATCTGCAGCACCAGCAGGAGAAGCACCACCAGCAGCAGTAGAACCAGCAGCAGCAGGAAAAGCACCACCAGCAGCACCCGCAGCTTCAGAGTCAGTGCCAGGGGGTGGGATGGTCATTCTGTCCTTCTTACCAGGGCTGGTAGGAGTAGGCACAGGCTTTCTCTTCTTCCCTCACTGACGAACCATGGAGTTATTTGAAGATGTCTGTGGCAGCACGTCTTTCCTCTGAATGCTGACTGCTTGCGAGCTGCATCCTTTTATATAAGCGGAGCTGACGCAATTCATACTCCCCGCATGCGCAGTGAATGCTTTGCATCCGCTATGCATCCGCTATGCATCCGCTTTGCTTCCTATAGGCGTCCGTGATGCATCTGCGTCATCCGCTATGCATCCACCCCTTCCGCTATGCATCCGCTTCGCAATTCTCCCCCGGAAGCCCTTCGGATGTGTCATCCGCTTCCACCTGTTTCCATCCGCTAGGCTTCCTACGAACATCTGTTTAACATCCCTGCTACGTACTACCCCCGTCCGTTCCTTTCCGTTCTTTTCCGTTCTGTTTATGCAAATTTGGGCCACTTTTTGGAGCGGATAACAACGGATGGAGCCACCCCCAAAATTTTGCTTGTCTGCTGTGTCCTTTTTGCATACGTTTTGCATCCGTCGGCCAGTGGGACCTAGCCTTAAGGGAGGTTCGGCTGTACTTAAAAGCAGAGCCGAAGATCTAAAGACTAGCTAGAAAGCAAGAAATCCAACCATTTCCTGCTTCCTAGCTAATCTAAATCTCTCGGCACAGCAGAACAGATGATGGTCGGAAAAAGGAAAAACAGCAATTTAGCAGGCAAGTTTACTGGGTAAGGAGTGAGTGGTCAGGGAGGGTTCCCGCGGGCCATGTGGGCAGTACAGCCTTGTGCTTCTGTGCAGCCTGGATTAATTGCTTTGGGGGGTGCTCTGGGGGTGAGATTTCTCTGCGGCCCACCAAAATTTTCTCACAGCCCACCGGTTGACAACTGCTGTTCTAAATGACATTAAATTTCCTTACCTGCTAATGACCATTGCAGTTATAACAGGTTCCCATCCAGAATGGAGGACTATTCTTGTAGCTGGATGCTTAGCAGCAATTATAATCCACATAGGAGTCAGAGCCAAGAAAAAGGCACCAACTAAAGGAGATATATAATAATAGTTCTCTAGAATTAAAACAAAATGTTAGGAGTTATAAAATTCTGAGGAAATTAGTTACTAGTTTTTATGAGGATCTTATTTCAGATTGAAACTTTTCTGGCAATTCTCGCCCATTATAAATATAATTATTAACACCATTTGTTATTAATAAGGCTTAATTGTTAACATATATCTCATGATTAGAAACACTGTTTTATGCCTGAATAACTGTAGACACCATCTGACACATCTATCACAAACCATTCTAATCTTTTTGTACTTTCTCTGATATCTAAAATTAATGATGCTTAAACTTTTGTATTGCTTTTACTCTGTATTATTGCTTACTTTATAGCTTACTTATATTGCATGTTTTGATTCTGTCTAAGCTAGTATCTTATTATTCAGATTAACCTACTGTTTTACGTTTGATAGTGGAATTTTCATAATTCCTAGTCTCCCAGAAGAAAATACAGTATAGCCCAGGTATGGCAAGATCAAAGCAACCATTTAAAATAAAAGTGGATTGCTAAAGGAACAAAGAAAGGTTATTGAGAACACAAGTTTGATCTTATCACCAAATTTTTAGAGTGAACTCTTATTGAAAATTCACAATGCTTATGGATTCTAATGTTCTTCTGCTAATAGCATTTTCTACTATTTCCATAGTAGGGTTCACCATAGGATTATTTCAGAAGTGACAGTATCCAGCTAACTTTATTTAGAGTTGAAAGGGCTGGGCCTAATTAGTACATAGTGAGGATGCTTAAAAGGGCTGTAATCTAGACTAGAAAATATTAAACTCAAGAAAGGTTATACCAAAAGTTTGTATCAGAAATTATAACTGACAGTGAAAATAGTTACAATTGTTTGTTTATTTATTTTAAAAGATTTACATTATTTGCCTGCATTGTAACAACCCTAAGAAGTGCACAAAACTTCAAAATTATCAGAATACAACTAAATAAAAATAACAATGCAAAGGCATTATGATAATTGATATTTAGAGCACTTCTTTCCAGAAATAATTGCACTTAAACAATTACAATTAAAAATATTAAATGTATCTCATGTTTATATTTTAATCTGAGAGGTATTTAATGTGAGCTACTATCTACAAAAGCTTTCTCAAGATATTCAAACTGCAACCCAACAGCACCTTCTAGTGTTTTAAAAGAATATTAAAAGAGAACACAGGTAGTCCTCAATCACAACTGAGCCCAAAATTTCAGTTGCTAAAGCAAGATGGTTAAGTGACTTTTGCCCCATTTTATGACCTTTCTTGCCACAGTTGTTATGTGAATCACTGCAGCTGTGAAGTCAGTAACACAGTTGTTAAGTGAATCTGGCTTCCCATTGACTTTGCTTGTGAAAAGGTCACAAAAGGTTATCATATGAACCAAATAAGCTCCAACTGTGATAAATACATGCCAATTGTCAAACTTCCAAATTTTGATCACATGACTAAGGAGGATGCTGCAAAGGCCGCAAGTGTGGAAAATGATTATGAGTCACTTTTTTCAGTGTGTTGTAACTTCAAACAGTCACTAAACGAATAGTCGTAAGTTGAAGACTATCTATAGTATAAAAACAATTGAACTGAATACTTTCAACACTTATTGTTCAATCACCTTATTTTATTCTTTCATACATCTTTCATTTCATTCACTGAGTAGTGGTTAGAATGCAGTTCTGCAGACTACTTCTGCTGACTCCTGGCTGCCAGCAGTTTGATTCTCACCGGTTCAAGGTTGATTCAGCCTTCTATCCTTTCAAAGTCGGTAAAATGAGGATCCAGAGGCAATATACTGACTCTTTAAACCACTTAGAGAGGGCTCTAAAAGTACTGTGAAGCGGTACATAAGTCTGAGTGCTATTGCTATTTATAAACCCTGTGTTTTCCAGATATTTCTTCAGTTTTATTTTTATTTTCTTATTAAAAGTGCCTATCAACAATATAAAAATGGATTCCATTTAATGTCATTTAATCTCATGCTGGCATATCTGAGATATGGAAACAGATTTAGTTTCAAGGAAGTGAACTCCTCTTAAAAGTTTTCCTGTCAAAATATTACTCAAAGAAAACATATTCAAGGAGATGGCTGAGAGTTAAGATACTTGGAATCGGCAAATTCATTCTTACAAGGAGTGTAAAAGAAAAAATACTTACCAAGGCAATCATATAAACCCTGGCTTATCCATGCCAAAATGGCAAGTGTGATTAGGTCTCCAAAGCTGGCTGCGATAGGTGTTGCAACATTGTCAGGATTTATGCCAGTCTTCTTAGACCCAACAATAACACCAACCATTATTATGCCTAGAACCATTGTAATAGAAAGTAGGTCAGTCTTATGCTCTAACTCTATATTTGAAAACAGAAGAGCATAAGAGTTCAAATAAAAATGTTCTTTATTTCTAATTTCAATTATGGGCTATTTTATTACCATTTTTATCATTATTATGTTTAAAAATTGCCTGTTTTGAAAAACTGCTTTATGTTAAGTACTTTAATCATCATTTTAGAGGTAGTACAGATGAAACCCACAATTGATAAAGTTGTTAAACAAAGATTCCACTGACACTCATCTCTGCTTTGGATACATTTGCACTGATGAACTATATTTAATGTACTGTTCTTTCAAATGTCAAGGTATTGTGTTTCTAACTAACAACCCACAAATTTATAGTGTGACTTCTTAATCAAAGTAACATATAATGTTAATAATGCCATAAGATATGTTTATAGCAAAACCATTAAAAAGATAATTTAGACAAGTTATGAAAGTACCTCAGAAAAGCATGACTAAAACTAAAGAATTAACTAAGACTAAGACTAAAGAATTGACTAAAACATTTACCACTAATGTTCTGAGAACCTATTAATTATCCATTGTTCTAAATTAGCTCTAAGTTTCTATAATAGAAATACATTTATATTCTTCAACCAGATTTTCCATTCTGTCTTTCTCTTGTTTTTTTCTTTTCCTGTTCTGATATTCTTAAATTGAATTTTAAATTGTACATTCACTTAAGTGTGGATCTATCATCCATGTAACAATTATACTTATTATAGGTATTAATTTATGGTAGTTGTTCATTGCAATTGATTTTGATAATAATGATAATATATCAATAAAACAATACAATTCAATAATAATAAAAATAATTAATCTTCTAGCCAAAGAGGAAAATTATTTAAAAGTTCTGGTAGGCTCAGATTAAATTCAAATGTTTCTGTTAATAAAAAAAAAGCTTTATGTTTGATAGTTGGCAAAAGTTATGGTATATAGGTTCAATGACAAATGTGGTCAAATAAAAAACAATGGTTATCAAAGAAAGTAATAAATAAATAAATATTATAAATGCAAAATACAATTGTTATTTGTTCATTTATACCTATGGAAAGAGCCATCTACCATATGCTATCTATCATTACACAAGAGTCTAGTGAACTTAACCTTGCTCTTTCTTTAAATTGCATAATATTAATAATGTTAAAATTAATGGTGTTTACATTTAAAATATTACATTTTTTTACCTTGTAAGAGTGATGCTATGAAGGCTGTTGCTACACTGCTAGAACACAAAAGAACTGAGTGATCAAGATGGTATTTCCCTTCAGGAATCCAACCCAGTATGATTGCTGCCACAGCTGCCAAAAAGCCAACTACTGTTGCTTGTACCTACAAAATAACAATAAATATTTAACATGAGAAAGGGTATGTAAACACAATGGGGTTTATACACAGCTGTCTATAAAATTGAGGGTAATACTCAGGAAATTAAGCAACCATCAATGCAATGAATCCTTGGTTTACTAAATGGAGATTTAATGGGCTTTCAGACACAATGGACAAATTGGACAGCATGTGCGTTTAATAGACCCAATTCACTGTATCCAAAATACTCAGGATGATCTACCATTTCTGCCAATTGAGTTATCACATCTTGATGCAATTGATAAAATATGTGTTGTGATGTGATTGTTGAAATGGGGTACTCTCAGTTTTAACAGACAATCAGGAATATTCCCCTATTAATGTTTATAGCACTGTCATCAAATGTCAACATTTCCTACACTTCTACCATCATTGTCACCACACGCTTACTATGGTCACACAATAAAACACATATATCTGTAATGATTATTAATAAAACTTTTTTAAAATGCAATAAAAATACATAAGTTATTATAATAACTGCAACACAGATAGCAGTAGCAATCATGAAATTTTTTGCCAAACCTCAGCTGCAGCAAGAAAGGACGCATGTAACAAATGGTAGCACAAAATGAGACAACCTGGAAAGAGATACCAGGGTCCTGCTCAGGTAAAAAAACACTTGACAGATATTGTGCTCTCTTTAAAATAGGATAAAATTATGTCATCCAAGAATCCCTTTAGATAGCCTAACAAAGGTTTATGGATTTCACAGAACCATCTCCACATGGGCAAAGCACTGCTGAAAAGGAACGTTTTTATACGTCTTTCACAAAACTGAAGACAGTAGTACAGAGGTGTCAAACTTTTCCTTTGTGGGGTGGTGGGGAATGGATGGGGGGATGTGGTATCGATGCTTCCTGCAGCACCCAGCCGGCCAAAAACGGGCTGCACAGATGTTCCATGATGCCTCCATGCGGCCCGTTTTTGGCCAGCAGAGTGCTGCTAGAGGCCGAAAATGGGCCTCACAGGGGCCTCATCAGCCCCCCCATGGCCCATTTTGGCTGGCAGCGGTACCACAGGCCTGTCCTTTGATAATTGCAGGTTGGCCCCATAGGCCAGATTTAAGCAACCCTTGGGCCAGATCCAACCTACGGGCCTTGACTTTGACACCCCTGCAGTAGTACATCCAGCCTGGTCAAAGTAAAAACCCCATGAAATTTCAGAATTACAAATGAAGAGAAGACAAAATGATGATTCATGCCCCTATAAGAAGAATCCATAATCTGTGGGGTTGGATACTAGGCTTAAACTTGTATTCACATTTCAGATGCAAACCCCAATGAACAATTTCCAGAGAGAAATCTAGGGTCTGCAGTTTACTATTAGTTTTTGTTAGCCAGGTTGATGTAAAACAGTCCCTGAGAACCAGTGGACCCAGACTCAATAGAGAAAACATCAATTTCATCCCAAAATTAAAGCGACAAAAGCAGGTTCTGGCAACCATGGAGACTATACTAAGATTCTAGATGCATTTGGAACTGCAAGCACGGCTTTTATAAATTTGGACTGGACTGCTTCCAAGCTATTAAACTTTGTAAAAAATGCAAATCGGTACACCATGAAGAAATTGAAATGACCTTAGCAAGAAAAACTTTCCTAGCTGCAGGAATAAAATGTGCCTGGTTTGAATAGAAGACTTCTTAAGACAGCTGTGGAGCTATACTGGGCTAACTTGGTTGATAAGAGAAATGTGTGCCCAAAATAAACGTTAAACTTGCCATTTATCTAACCTTCTGTTGTGTCATGCAAACACTAGCACTCAATATTTTTTGGGGGTAATTTGGTAATTGTTCTTTAAGGTAAAAAGAAGCCAGTGCCATCAATGCCCCCCCTCACTGCTGCCTGGAAAATTGAGAAAATATTCTCTAAATGTGGCAAGCTGGGAATTTCACAATCTGCTAATATTGGAAGATGATGATTAGATGATAGAGAGCTTTAATTACTGAAATGATGTTCATATTAAAAGCGCGAGGCTAGAATATATCCTTGCCTTTTATTTTTTTGATAGAAATAGCAACAGTTAGGTGCCCCCAATGAGAACATCTGACTCTCAGTGAGATGTCAGAATAAAGAGTTTGAATAAGAAGGAGCAGTTTTTTAACCATTGAAGATTCCTGATGTTTTTGCCATGGCCTCTTACTTCGAATCAGATCAAAAGCTGATTTGAAATCTACAAAGGCTGCAAAAAAAGTGTGTCTTTGGGCAAAATGCTTCAAGACCAGTTGTCTAATCCTGTTTAGTCCTGAACACAAATATTTTCACTTTGGAACCAATCCAGGAGTTTTTAATGAAGATGTCAACTCATAAAACATTCCTATGCCTGTTTGTCAATGTCTGTCAATCTCAAGGACTGTAAATTACGTATGTCAGAGTTGGCTTCATTTAGGTTAATGCCAACATGTTGCTCCTAATAAATCTTTTGAATTATTTTGAAGCTTGGCTCGAGGCTCATAATTAGGGCTATCACTGGAACCCTGAGAAAAGATACTTCACATATAATTGCTTACTGTGTTAAGCAAGCTCTTTGGTCTATAGTTGGCAGGGTTAAATCTATTTCTTGTATTCTTATAAAGAGGGATAGTTATGACCTCCTTCCACTCAGATGAAAAAGGTGCTATATTATTTACTTAAAATAAGTTTTTAAAAAACAGTCAACTTTGGATCTCTACCGAACTTTATTTTCTTTTAGCAACTCTCGTGGAATGAAATTATGTCCAGGAACTTTCCCAGATTTCAACTGCCCTGTAAGATCCCTATCCTCAGCTATAGACACAGAAGCAAATCAGGAGTCACTACTGGGTGGGAAACCACCACTGGATTAATCAGAAAGGAATTTTTCTTACACTACTTCTTGCTTCCAAAATAAATAGAAACAGAGTTGTAATGACTTCTTTTAATGACCTTACCTGTTTTAAAGCCAAATTACCAATTATTAGATTCCACTTCTCAATGGGTGAATCCATTTTCCCGACATTTACCTATGAAAAGCAATAAACTGTTTTAACAATGGAACAACCTTAATGCATTTCCTGATCATTATTTTAAAGAATTGAACATTGAATTTTAATAATAGCCCCTTTTCCTAATGTTATGAAGCTTTTTCAGCTTGATAGCTGAGTGCTTCTATGCAAGGCGAAAAGGGCAACAATGAGCACACCTTGGGTTGGATGCAGGGGTGGGATTCTATCGGTTCTGACCGGTTCTATAGAACCCCTTGTTAACTTTCTAAGCAGTTGGGAGAACAGGTAGTTAGAAGAAATCTCTGTTTTTCCATCCTTATGACATTCTTTGCAGTATGCGTAGACTTACTATCTCAGAAGGTGTTTTGTTTTGTTTTTACTTTCTTAAAGGGTAAGGATTATTTTAAGCTTTTTACACTGCTGGATATACATCCAGCCGCATGCAATAATCAGCACTTTGAAGAAATAATTGAATAACTGGAAAGGAGCTTTTAATGACAAGGAACCAAGATGAGTGATATTTAGCAAGGCTTCTTGGCTAGCTAGAAAGATTGACATTCAAATGCGAGTTTACAAACCCTTTCTAAGTTTTGGTCTAAAACTTTTTGATGAAGTTTAATTTGTCCTTGGTGATGTTTAATCCTGCGTTTATTGATAATTTTCCCTATTTAGCTTTGATCTGTATTGTGTTTGAATTTTTTCTTGCCTCATGGTTTCTTTTTCTATCTGGGGAGGGGGTCTTCCTTCACTGCTTTAGTGGTATCTGGCACTGTCCTTTTGGGGTGTACTTCCAAGAGGCAGGATGGCACTGATTTTTTTACTGCCTTTCTGGGGGGCATGTGACCTTTCCTTAAATCTGATTTCCTTAGGATATCTTGTGAGGTGAGGGAGACCAGCTGGTCTCTTTAAGTGGTGCAAATGGTTCTAAGGATTGTTTTTCCTGGGTGTGCTCTTTCTGGAGAGCTTAAATGACCTCTGGGTTTCACTTTATGAGCAAAAGTTGGCTGGTGATAGTTATCATTGCATTTTAGCTATTTTAATTCCTCAAGGTGCTCTGGCACCCTGCCTGATTTGTAACTCTGGCTTGCAGGTATTTTTAATCTAACGATTCATATTTCGGGCAGTTTTTTGCAAGCAAAGAAGGTTTTTGTATTTTTGTACAGGTAATCCTTGACTTACAACAGTTCATTTAGTGACCATTCAAAATTACAATGGCACTGAAAAAAGTGACTTATGGCTGTTTTTCACACAACCATTGCAGCATCCCCACAGTCACAAGAAACCAGGTGAAGAGAAGCGCCACTTGACATAAGTGACATCGAGTTGGCCATACCCACCAATTAAGCCACGCACACAGAACCGGTTGTTAAAAAATTTGAATCCCACTCCTGGCTGGATGCTTCTGTGTATGAAAATGCTATAACTGAAGATCATGAGGATGCCTATTTCCCACAGGAACTGACAAATAAACATTGTTGGCAAATGTACAGTGGTGCACAATGAGTGGCTGATCAAAAAGAAACCTTGGGGTGATCCTGTCTACCTCAGTACAAACGTTACCTCAAAATGTGGAGGTATGAAAAAAATGGCAATACCATATATTATCATATACAAACCTTGTAAAAATTCTGCAAAAATAAAACATAAAGCTGCAAAATAAAGTATAACACTGCAAAAATCAGCATATTAATTTATTTCTGCTTAGTGCATTTTAGAAAGTGTATTGTAATTTGAATTAATAGTAAATTGTTGAGTTGTTGGCCCTCCCTGAGTTGAGTTGTTTATTTGCAGGCATTTCATTTTCTAACTAGATAGCATCAATAGTGTGAGTGACTTTGGCATTTAGCTTGCTCTGCCAGTTTTCGTGGGAATGTAGTTTCCTCCTTGGTAGTAACTTGATTAAATGATAAATCACCAAAATGACAAATATGCTAGAGCAATATCCCCCAGAGAGGAAGTTAGTTGAGGTAAAAAGTCAATAAAGGGAAATATGATAAAACAATCAGATTCCAACAAACCATGCATTGTTTTGTGGAGAAAGTCAGAAGCAAGCGAAACTAAATTGTGGGAAATATATAAACAATGAACTATTTCTTCATCTAGTACATATTGTGTTTCCCTGAAAATAAGACCCTGTCTTATTTTTTTAGCCACCAAAAAAGGCACCAGGTCTTATTTTCAGGGGAAGTCATTCACTGACTTGCATGCATTGCCCCTGGCCTCCTTTTCGTTGCCAGAGGCCTTCAGAAACTTTTTCTTCTGAGGTTGGCAAGGCTTTCCTGAAGGCATCTGCAGCAGATAACAGAGCTCTGGATTGATCCAGAACTTTGTTATCAGCTACAGAGGTCTTCAGGAAAGCCTTGCTAATCTTGCCAACTGCAGAAAAAATGGGCTGGCAAGGCAGGTTTTGGGGTGTGTAAGGCCTGGCTACAACTATCCAAAGGTAAGTAGTTGGGCAGTTCTACCCCCCTATCCCCACTCTAGCTTAATTTTTACCCGTCCACTCTAGAGTGGGCGGGGTCTTCATTAGGGCTTATTTTGGGCGTAGGGCTTATATTGGGTGCGCGTGTGAAAATCAGGCTAGGACTTACTTTCAGGGTAGATTATATTTTTTGGGAAACAGGGTATTTACCTGGGAAAAGAGCTACAGATATACAGATAGTCACCTCTTAGTTGCCTTTAGAGGTGAGTTATGTGCTGACTCCGGAATCTCCAGAATCTGTCATCAGTGAGGCAGAGGAACAGGGTGAGCCTATTCCCAGTGCGCGCTTGCGCAGAGCTGCCAGAAGACAAGAACAGTTAAGACAAAAGGGGTGACTTGGGAGTAAGGCTTAGAGATTGGCCTCTCCCATAAGACATAAAGGAGGAGCAAAGGGGACATGAGCCTTTGCAGGAAGCAACTTTGTTTATTCTGATCGGTTTAAACTCTGAAGCTCCGTGTTGACTTTGTGCTCCATTTCGCCTTGTACAGCTAATTGGGAATTTAGGCAGCATTTCAAGGGAGATAAAGATGGATGCTTATCAGCCTTATCCCAAAAAGACTGTGGCAGACTTTTATTGGACTATTCACAAACTGTTTGGGACTCATTACAGGCTGTGAATGAATATAATTCACAGTCATTGAAATAAAAAGAGTTTTTGGGACTAAGTGTATGATTGTTACTATCTCAGGAAGCCTTGGTCAGAACAGGATTTGGGGGTTTTCCAAACTGTGCAGAATCTTAGCTTGAGGATCTCCCAAACCTCTGTGAACCCCCAGCAGCCCATCCCAGTTATCAACCTCAAAATGTTACCCAAACTTACTGCTGTTGATAGTCGAGATGCCAAAGTCATTTCCAGATTACCCTTCAAACCAAGTAATGCAGGAACCAAGATGAAAACTTCAGTAATGTTTTGGAACACTTCCCAATGCTATTCAACAATAATAAATATTGTTATTTGTGGGAGCTATATTGCCCAAGCTAAGTTATTACATTATTAAACTTTTCTTACCGACTAATGGTTAGTTGCTTTACAAAATATGAGGCCTTTTTTTCTCGAACTAATGGTGAATAACCTTATACCACTGATTTTCATTCAAGAGTACAAATAAAATGAAATAATCAACCTATTGTTATTCTTGTGTTGGATTCATACTAACACCATGTTCTCAAAAAAACCATTTGGACTTGATAACTGGGACTTAAATGGAGCCATTTAATTATACCTTACTTCTGAGGGAGGAATATCTCCTGTTTTCTTTTCTGCCATCCAGACTCTGGATAAAAGGGGGACCATCTCCTTATTCTAGAACAGGTGATGGCAGAATCACAACCTACCTAGAAGAATGTGAAGAAAAAAGCTACAAGGCTGGAACTGGAACTTAGCTAGAAGGGGAAGAGAGGGTGGAAATTCCAGGAAGGGATCTGCAGGTTCTGTTACAAATGTATGGTACATGCACTTGGTTAACCAAACAAAAAACAAAAGCTTTTTATTAGTGATAGTTCAAAAGACGAACATGAGTATGAATAGGCAGGATTCAATAGCCATTTCCTGCAATACTTATTACATGTTTATGCTTCTCACTTAGAATGGCATAGATTTGCAGTAAGTAGAAGAAAGAAAAAAAAAGCAGAAAGCCTGATAATTAGCAATAAGTAGTGGCCAGGAAAAGAAGTAGACGATGCTATACAAACTGAAACAAGGAGCAATTCTCTATAAAAGACAATCAAGCAAACTGAAAGTCAAGAGTGGCAAATAGATGTGACCCAGCCCATATAACTACCGGTTCTGTTGTTCTGCTTGAGTGCAATTTACGACCTGCTGAGCTGCCCGGACAGCTGAGCAGCACTGAGTGCAAGTGCACAGCAGTTGGAAAAGCCCCTTTTCCTGCTTTTTCAACCGCAGCTGTGTCGCACAAAGCAGCTGCGGTTGAAAACGCAGGAAATAAAGGTAAGGAAAGAGCCCGAGCAGACAGGTGGGCCAAAAGAGCAGCAAACATTTGAACCAGTTCTATGTATGCTCTCTGTTTGCTGCTCTTCAGAGCAACTGGTTCTATAGAAGTGGACAGAACCGGTAGAATCCCACCCCTGGATGTGACACAGAAAATAATATGCACCTCTGGAATTCAGAAACAGTTTCAAGTCCTTGCAAAAATAAAAAATAAATAAAATAACACTAAGCCTTCAGGGAAAGAAAAGGAGACACTGATCAGGACACAAGATAATGATTCCCTGAAGGGCAGAAGGATTTTTTTCTTGGACTCCGCAAGAAGAATATGAGTATTCTCGAAGTTAATGATTCAATACTAACGAGGAACCAAAACAAATCTGGATCAGTTCTAACCTATCAGCTCAAGGAAGTGTGCTGTCTACTAGCAATGTGATAAAATAGCTTCTGTATTTTCCAATTCCACCAAAAGTTATCACTTTCCATGATATAACAGAAAAACTACATCTGAGGCTGCTTGTATCCAACAAAAATCATTTGGCCCTTGTATTAAAATAGGTGGAGAATTAATAAAAACAATACTGACACTGTCAATATCGACAATTGTCTGTCCAGTCAAGGATAATATATGGATGATGATTTCTAAAACAAATATACTTTTTTCTAACTGATATGAAAGGATGATGAGGGAACTTAAACTCTGTCAAGCATGGTACTTCTTGGGAATTTCTGTTTGCTTTGTTGATAACTTTCTTCTCCAGAGGATGAAGGAAGGCAGGCCCAACCAATATCAGCTATTCTTGACTTGATATGAACCAATGGAGAATAATTAATCAAAAAAGTGGAAAGAAGAGGAATTCTGCCGGAAAGTGATACCATAATGCTAGAATTCTTGATTTCTTAGGAAAGTAAAGTTGAATATAGTTATACTGATATCTTGGACCTTTCAGATTTTAATAAATTCAAAGCAATGAAAATTATGTGAGAGAAGAAATTAACATGAAAGATTTGGGTCAATATGGGTAAGATTTTCAAAAAAGGGAGATACTAAAAACACAATTGTAAACCACTTCAGTAAAAATAAAGCACGGAAGAAAGCAGAAGACAACAAATATGGCTACACAAAGAGCTTAGTGTAGCCATACTAAAATCTGAAAATGAATAAAAGAGGGACAGTTTGCCAAAAAAAAAAAAAAAGAAGAGCATGAATAGCCCAGAATTGTTGTAATGGTGACAGGAAAACCAAAACTCAGATTTAACCGAGATCAATATTAAGGATGTTAAGAACAATGGCAAATACTTGTTTTTAAAAAAAACAGTAAACCTTCTGCCCAGTGTAGATGGCAAAAATCAAAGAAAGGACAGCTCTTAGACCCAATGTCGCTGACAAGAGTGTGTTCCACCAAGCAATTGTTTAGAGCAGAATAGATTGCATTGTGGAATACTAAAATAACATGCTGCTGGCCTGGCTCAACTTTTATACATTATCTTTAAGAAAATCTGGAGACAGCTGAAATGCCTTGTAGAAAGTAAATGTTATCCTATTTTAAAAAAGAAAAAGACTAGCCATTCCAACATCATTACATATATAAAAAATTAAACTGAATGATACTGAACAGAAACCCCACTTTAAAAAAATTCAGATAAACTGAACAGACTGTTAGACTGCTTGTCAAGTCTGAAACAAACAGATTTGGAGAAGGATAATACCGATGTTTAAGGAATGAAGAACTAAAACTATTATGAAAATAGACAGCAAATAGGAAGTGGTTTTGCAAAGAAAAGACTGTAGGAAGTTATAATAGCAACTTCAACATCTAACAGGATGTCATGCATAAGAAAAGCTATTCTGCACTATTTATTAAGAGACATAATGAATCTAAGTTATTGGGGAGGGGGTTTATTCCGCTAGTCATTGCCAACTATAGGGGTGGTGCTCATTTCTGTTTCAAAGCCATTAAGCCAGCATTTCCAAAGATATTTCTGTGATCAGCATGACATCACAGAGCACTGTTACCTTTCCACCAAACTGGGACCTATTTATATACTTATATTTTCATGCTTTTGAACTGTTAGGTTGGCAGGAATTGGGGTGAGGTCTGGAGCTCACCCCATCCTGTGGAGCTCGGGTCTCAAACCTGAGCTGCTGGTTTTCCAGCCAACAAGCCCAGTGTCTCAACCACTGAGTCACCACGCCCCCACATGGTATCGGAAAGGACATTCTAATTGAATGTTAAGGAAGTATCTAGTAATAAAACATGTTTACTGTAAAATTATTTATCAAGAAAAGAGATGATTTCTCTTCACAGGGTGGCTTCAAGCAGAGGCTAGACAAACCATCTGTCTAGGATATTTTAGCTTAGATATCTTAACTGAACAGGGACTCCACAGAGTAGTTCAAAGTAACCCTTCCAATGCTATAATTCTATGAATCTCCCACACATCCTCAATAGACAGTTGTGGATAAACATGGTTAGAAGTTTGAAATCTGAATCAAAACTTGGAGAGATTCAAAAATCTGTACCGCTACTGAAACTAGTCATGTTTCAAAAAAACCCACATCACCCTATCTGAAAACATGGACATAACAATAAATAAGGCACTCCTCCTCATTTTTAGTATATCTTAAAAAATATAAAATGCCATAGTCAAATCCATCAAGAAGTATCTTTGGGTTTTCCTAAATCTACAGTTCTTACTTCCACTAATGAGACTTAAATTACAACAATAAACTTGTGAGAAAACAGATCTTTTCCTACCCTCACCTACATGCATTAAAATTCCAGAGATTTTGAATGAAGTCAAAAATTCTGCCAGTGTACTGCGATTCCATAGTTTATTCAAGTGGGAAAAAAGCAGAAATTGTGAGGAACCATGGAAGTGCTATAAAGATGACACTATCTCAAGTCCTAGTCCAGAAGCATCATGTTTACAGTATTATATGATAAGCAAATACCTACCTGAACAATATCTAGAACCATCCCTGCAGACACTGTTCCGAATCCTGCTAGCAAGAATGGTACAAGTATCTGTAATGCCATAATGCTACTAGATTCCTTGGGCTGTTTTCTATTTCCTTCCACAATGGGAGAGGTTTCATCACTGTCGCTAGATAAATGGTTGTCCTGCAGCATAGCATCCATTTCTGAGGAGTCAGTCCCATCTGAATAATTGTAACTTGCAAAGTTATCATACTTTGGGCTACAGCTTGATGAATTGTGTCCATTACTTCCATGATAGGTTGATTCTGAAAAGTGATGATAATCCATGTGTTGATCAGTCTTAATACTGAAATTATGTCCTGATGGCTGCAATCCATCTTGCCAGAGACTATTTACTTTCTTATGTCTCTCTTCTTGGGTTTTGTGATAAACAATTGGAACCATACTCAACAGCAAGTTCAAGAATTTGTCGGACTGAATTGCATTTAGATTTATAGTCCAATTTACAAAACCTTCTCTATGATAGGCTTTATCATTTCTTTTCTTGCTGACAGATCTGCCTTTACAATTAGTCATACTGTTTTGAAAATGTTTTGATAATCACTTCAGCTCACAACAAATTGTATAGTTATACAGTAACACATAAACTGACTTTTTTGTCTATTATGTAAAAAATGTTCTTTTTATCACTTTTTGATCTTGAACAATTCCATAACCCAGTTAAATCTGAAAAACAATAGCAAAATTAATTAATTTACTGTTTCTCATACTTTATAGTTTTCTTTTGAGTGGTTTAAAATATTTTTGCATTCTAACAACACAATTACATCCTTGAGTTATATTACTGCTAAATCATCTACACAAGTACAACTAAGGAGAAAATATGAAGACACAATGATAATTTCAGAGAATACTGTATATAAACTCAATTGAACTAGTCTTTGGTGTTCTCTAAACTTGGTGGTTTGCTTGCAGATGTTTCATTACCCAACTAGGAAATATCATTAGTGTTAATTGAGTGTGGGATTCACTCCTATTTATATACAATAGCTTGCCCTATGAATGTTGTTGGGGGTGTTGTTTTTCTTCTTGGTAGTTTCTTGATTAGGTTATTGTTTTCTGCTTGTTTGTCTACTGTTAATCCCTGTTTATCTAGGTTTTTGCTGCTGGAGAAGATACATTCAGGTATTTTTGTTTCCTTCTAATCTTTTTTTTAATTGTCAATTTTGAATGTTGTGTAAATGTGACTTATCTCTATGTGTCTACTGATAGGTGATTAGTCCAAATACACAGCTTCCAGAAACATCCTAGCATTTTTTGGATTTATCTTAGTCTAGGATGTTCACAATTTACCAGGTGAAACCATGGTTAAATCAGTCCTGTGTTGTAAAATTAAGATGATTTCAATGTGTCTTCAGTGAACAATGAGCTCCTTAATCTCCTTAATCCGCAATCACAATAAAGGGTCATTTCTGCATTCACACCAACACCACCATAAAAAATCCTGCTAAAGGACACACAAATCAGATATAAAGTAGAAGGCAGTGACACTGAGCCTGTTTCAAGTTATAAAATAATTTTGGCAAGCAAGTGTTTTCCAAAGCAAGAAAGCACAGCTCTGAGATCACTTTTTTATATAGCTCAAATGCAATATCTTCTGCCAATGTACCAAGAATTGGAAAATCCCCCTAACAAATAAATGGAATTGTACTGATATTAAAATTTTATTACTGATTGTGATTAAAGAAATCAATGCATGAGAAAAATAATCAATCAGAAGTCAAATGTGCCTTTTATTTTCTTTGAAGGTGTTTCAACTTCATTTTAGCAATTTAAATGGTAATATTTTTTCATAGTGCTTTTTGCATTGTTAATTAAAAACTAAAAGTTACAAGGTGAAGAACTTTCGTTAATGCTTAATATGTTTTATATAAGCCGAATTATGCAATCAGAAGTAGGCAATGTTTAATTAAGTAGAGATCAGGCATCAATATAATGAAAAAAGCAATACATAATGAAAGAAACAATTAAAAATCTTTTTACACTTAAAGGATTATTGATTCATTTGAGAAACAAACAATATATATTGGATATTCTTACTATAAATAATAAAGAAGATCATCCATTTGTATCATTCATAATTTTGGAGTAAAATTTTCTGAAGTAAAACAATATTGTCATTAGAAATAACATTTATAGCCATGAGATTTGAAGTTTAGACTTGTTCTTGCAAGGTATATAGATTTTAGAAGCATCCAGTGATTTTATCATTTCTGAGTGTGCTAAATTTCACTTAAATTCCTGCCAGATCTTTATATGATTAGTAATCCTGTTAATTCTTCATTCTTCCTGCCAAATTGGATTACTGACAATTACATTGTCTGCATTAAGTATGCCCCATGGCTCAGATCATAAACTATTTTCATTAGCCAGATTAACTTAAATCTACTTATGCATTTACCAGATTAGCAAATAAGTACATTCTGTGAGCATAATGGTTTCTCATTTTATATGGTGTTCCTGATGCTTCATAGATACTTCATAATACCAGGATTTTCAGCGAAGTTACTTGCTAAAATGTTAGGGAATGGGCAAACTAATAAGATCTATAAGGCAAAATTTTGTTTTGATTTGTGAAAATATTTCTTGATCTTTAAAGTACTTTAAAGTATTAAAGTACTTTATTTTACAGTAGTAGCTTTTCATTACTCAAAGATAAAGTTAAATGCACAGCAAATTAAATCATGGAGAGATGGGTGGGCAGAATGAGACTGAATCTGCATCTTGATCTGAAGAACTGCACTGAAGTTATAAACAGATACAGATCACATTATTCCCACCTAGATTATTATATCTAACTTGAATGTTTGTTTGTTTAATATTTATGCCACCTATCTCCCCTATATAAGGTGATTCTGGCTGGCTTACAATTTATAAAAACAAGTAGAGAAATAATTAAAATATTAAAACCATACAAATTAAAACTTCAAAATTCATACTGAAACTAGAATTAAAGGCCCGGTCCCACTGCACTTACGGATGCAAAGAGGATGTAAAATGTTAAAAAAGGCTTGCCATCCATTGGAAAACTCTATGCATCCGTTGTGTACTCATTGTATACGTGTTTCATATGCTCTATCCATCAAGCATCCGTCCACTGCGATTTCATCCGCGCAAGAAGTTTTGAGCTGCACAAAACTTTGTGAACGGATGAACTTTCCGCCGTGTACGATGTAAATCCGTGACATACAAGCAACAAACGTTCTATATCTGTTATCATCTGTTAAATGTCCGCT
Organism: Laticauda colubrina; assembly: GCA_015471245.1. Lineage (NCBI taxonomy): Eukaryota > Metazoa > Chordata > Lepidosauria > Squamata > Elapidae > Laticauda > Laticauda colubrina. The sequence goes on along the minus strand of BLBF01000022.1, from coordinate 52,432,627 downwards.
GTATCCTCTCTGCATCCTCTGGGCATCGTCGCAACTCACATCCGCTGCAGCTGAAAATGGAAAGAGGGAGGAAAGAAAAGGTACATGGAACGTCTATACATCGTTAGTAGCACAGAAATAAAAAGGATACGCAGTGAACGGTTTGCATCCGATATACATCCGCACGGCATCCCCTTTCTTTCCTTTAGGCGTACATGATGCATCCGCTTCATCCGCTATGTGTCCACTTCGCAATTATCCCCCATAACCCCTTCGGAGGTGTCATCCTCTTCCATCCACTTTCATCCGCTAGGTTTCCGATGAACATCCGTTTAACATCCCCGCTACATACTACCCACGTCCGTTCTTTTCTGTTCTGTTTATGCAAATTTTCACCACTTTTTGGAGCGGATGACAATGGATGGAGCCACCCCCAAAATTTTGCTCGTCTGCTGTGTCCTTTATGCATACGTTTTGCATCCATCGGCCAGTGGGACCGGGCCTTAAGAGATGGATGAGGTGCAGATGAGGTCTTCTTATCCTGTCAGCCACCTCCAGTGATGAGTGCCCCCAGGCCAACCAACAAAGCCAGTTTCCAGAAGGCCTAAAGAATAGGGCACTTCTTGAGAGAAGTGAGTTCCACAGGGCCGGAGCCATATGCAAGTCTTTTCCCATTGACCCCACCTGCTGTAATTACTTAGCATATGGCTCTGTAATAGGCCTCTTCCACTGGAGCAAGTGGGGCAGGAAAGTCCCATTGGGTTAGGTACTCTGGACTCATGCCATATAGGACTAAAGATAATAACCAACACCTTGAATTGGACTCAGAAGCAAACTGGTCACCAATGAAGCTCACACAATAGGTGTGTTCATGTGCCACCCTAGGGGCGCCCAAAACTGTGTGCATTCTGTACCAGCTGTAGCTTCCGACTATTCTTCAAGGGTAGCTCCATGTAGGGCGCTTTGCAGTAATCCACTAAGTAATCCACTAAGGCATGAATGACTGTGCAGAGGGACTCATGCAGGGGTGGAATGCTATTGGTTCTGCCCAGATCTATAGTACTGGTAGCCCTGAAGAGCAGAAAACACTGAACCGGTTCTGTGTTTGCTGTTGTTTGGTTCACCTGCCCACTTGGGCTCTTACCTGCCCTTTATTTCCTACTTTTTCAACCTCAGCTGCTTTGCACGGCACAGCTGAGGTTGAAAAAGCAGGAAAAAAATGCTTTTCAAATACTGCACACTTGCGCACAGCACAAGGATTTTTACACGTGCATGCATATAGTAGTCACTGAACTGGTAGTAACACCGATTGAATCCCACCCCTGGTCTCATGATTCAGATAAGTTTCTTTTACTTGAGCCCATTTGCTGGAATACCTTAAAGTATATTTGTTTATTAGCTCTATGTATGAAATATAATCTTTCTTTCTTTCCAAATGTTCATAAACTTCATCTCCCCACTCACACTGTCCAATAAGGAATGCTAGAATTTAGACATCAATATCTGAAGGGCCTCTCTACTAACATATCAATTCAAATGTCAAATCAAACTATAATTTTGAATCCAATCCATTGCTGACATTTTCAACTGCACATATAAATTGTGGGATGGAGTGAACTTCCCAGCTACTGAATAAATCATATTGACTATTATAGGTTTCCAATGTTTTCACTACGTATATTTCGATGATGTAGCAGCCCTGAGGAGGAGCAAAAAAAACAATGGCTTATCAAATCCGGTGTTTTAGCAGTAAACACAGTCAAACATGGCTTGTTATTTGGTTTATTAGACAACAGGAAACTGCAATTTGACAAGACACTGTACCAAACAGTTATGTACCAAAACAGCATTGTTTGGGACAATTCCAGTATCTGCAGAACAGTCATATATATTGAGTATGAAGTCATCAGTACAGAATGTATTAAACATTTCATCTTACAGAGAAATAGAAACTAAGCTAAGAGATAAAATGCAGTAGAATTCAAGAAGATTGAACAAAACAACTGGTTAAAAAAAAAAAAAAGCAGAAGTAACACCTGACAAGTTGCCAATACCCGAAACTTTATCCAGAGTTTGATTTTAATGATCTGACAGCTCAGAGCAAATAAGGTGTCTAATATATTTGCCTCAAGCAGATGTTATTTCCCCTGTCTTCACAGGCATTTTAAAGTTGGGAAAGGTAAACATTTTGACAGAGACAAATAAGAAAAAAATGACACAACTTGGGCCACCCTAAAAGAGGTTTGTGAAACCATTTTTCATCAATGGAAATTTACTCCTAAGAGTAAGTATCTTAGCATCTTCATACTAGTCATAACCAGGGCCACAGCATCTTATACTCATCCCTTTTACCTTTTTAGATTTAGTTCTTTTTTCCAAAGCTTTTTGCTACATCCCACCTAGAAAACAGGCAACAATAACACAAGCTTCCTCAATAGGAATTACAATGAGCTCAGAGGCAAGTAGGCATCCTTGAAATAATCAAATTCAAAAGAAGTAGAGTTGCTAAGATAATGTTTTAGGTTTCTTGAGTCCCATACTAATTTTTAACCAAAGTTAAAGTTAATAACCTTGATGTTTACATTCAATTAATTAGTTCACCTTCCCTTTTATTTTACAACAAAGATGGCCAAATCTATTAGTAAAGGAAAAGCAGAAGAAAAAAATTCCATAGAAAAATTATATTTTCTAATGTCCAGGAGATATTAAAATATTTCACTATTAATACTGATTGTAACTCAAAGTATTAACAGGATTCCCATAACTTTTCAATTGTTTTCAAGATGGTTGAAAAAACCTTTCATGAAAAGCTATAAAAGGACTGCAGCTTGAGGGCATAACATCAGATATAATGATAAACAGAACCAGAGCGAAAAGTAGCTGCAGCTTTTAACTTTGATAGATTATGCCAGTTTTGTGCCACTCTCTTCTCTTTCTCCACAAACACAACCTGCAAAATTCCCATGCCAATTCCATACTTCCATACTATTAAAGCTAATTATTGCTTAAAATAAAACTGTGCTAAATGATAGTGCCAAAGATCAGATACCCACGGAACAGAAAACCGCTGAAATTAAGCTCTGCTATGTTTTCATAATTTTGAAGGACTCTCTCTGCCAAATAAAGTATACAGCTAGCATGTTTCGTAATCCTTCTTAATGCCAAGGAAGTACTAGAAGTAATCACAGCTGTCTAAAATGTTAAACTGAAAATAAATAAATTTAAAAAGTCCAAAATATTCAGAAGCCTTTTGTACAATATTATTTATCCCTTGATGTAATCAGTACACATTTTAATCAAGTCCTGATTACCTATCTCTGCTTCAGATTACATTCCCAAAATATTATGGTCTCATTCATCGCCTCATTTCTAATTCATTGTAATCCTGTTCCCTACAGTTTTGTGGGTTACTATTAACATAGCAGCATATTCCCACATGGAATATATTCACATAATTTAAGGGATAGAACATGATTACAATGCATCTTGTAAGGATTTAGTCAGAGGATGTGCTAAACTTCTACAGGAGGCTAATTGGATCACGTACACCTCTTATAGAAAATTTGGAAGCTTCTATATCCGGGTCTTTCAAACTTGACAGCTTTAAGATTTGTGGACTTCATCTCCCAGAATTCCTCCTCCAGAATAGTTCAGGAATTCTGGGAGTTGAAGTCCAGAAGTCTTAGACTTGCCAAGTTTGGAGACCCTTGTTCTTTCTATGTGTTATGAAAAGACAATACTTTTGTCCTTGATTACAAGAATTGAATCTGCACAACAGAAGAAGTTGACCTGTGCCTTTACATTTTGCTTAAAGAGCCATGAAAAATGGCAATAAGATGGCAGTTTATTTAGCTCAAATAACTTTTTATAATACCTTGGAACAGTGTTTCTCAAACTTAGCAACTTTAAGATGTGTGGATCTCAACTCCTAGAATTCCTCGTTCTGGCTAGGCAATTCTGGCAGTTAAGGTTCATACACTTAAAATGGCTAAAGTTGAGAAACAGAGTTTAGAGTGTCACAAGCCAAGTCTGTACCATATTGCTGAGGTTGTTATTCATACCTGGAACAATCTTTTAAAAAATCGTGCCTAATGAAAATTAGCATTTAATAACTTAAACCTTAATTTTTAGCTTTAATATATAATATATTTATCTGTCTGGCTTAATATATACATATGTATATATGTATGCTGTTCAGCTTCCTTCGGGTATTATCCCACGTCATTGTAGTTGTGCTTTTAAAGTTGTAGCAACGTTTCGGCAGAAACTCATCTGCCATCATCAGGCTTCTGTATTGAGTTCGTATGTGGGTCAGGCTATCACAGCCGTTAGTTTATATATTTATGATAGCCTGACCCACATACGAACTCAATACAGAAGCCTGATGATGGCAGATGAGATTCTGCCGAAACGTTGCTGCAACTTTAAAAGCACAACTACAATGACGTGGAATAATACCCGAAGGAAGCTGAACAGCATATGTTATCTTTCAGCTTTTAAAATTGAATCTTTATAAAAATATATTGTATATTGCATTTCAGCCCACATTATTTAGAAATAAAGTTGATGAAAATTTCTTCCCTTGTCTCAGATGCCTAATCTTCAATGACTAATAGCAGCCAACATGCCAGAGCTGTTGGATGGGAAATCTTGAGTTTTGAATTGCAAATGTTTGTGGTGTAAAATTTATAGTTTGTGACAAATTCTGGTCACCAGATTAAAACCAGAACAGATATAACTTCATAATCTCTAATCTATTTCTAGTTTATTCTCCATAAGTCACATCATCTGTTAATTATTCTTTAAACCAACTGTTTATTGCCTACTGCTTCATTGAACCCAACATCTCCTTGTTTTTCTGACTTTTATGTACTTTCAAGTCATTAATCTTTTATAAGCAAGAAATTGCTAAGCCAATGCATACTTATGCCAATAACAAAAAAAATACTAAAAGTAAAAAACAGAGAGTGACCTTTATCAAGTTATATGCATGGCCTTGAATTGTGGCATTGCCAGCAACCTTTTAAAGGAGTTCTCTGCCGAAAACTTCCTTGAATCGGCCAAGTTCACCTCCACGAGCTTTCCTTCTCCAACCCCTAACAGCAAAAATTACAAAGCTATCGCCTATCCCTGGTTGTAACCCTAACATCATCTCCTATGATTAACATCATGAAGACACTTAACGAATTGTAGAAGTTGCCCCTTCTTTGCGCAAACAAAGCCCCCAGCTGGGAAGACAGGGCAACGGGGTGGATTGGAAGCGGGGGGGGGGGGGTGGGGGGGGGGGGGGTGATATCCACACTCTTTAAGGGAGGAAGTGACCTACTTTTTAGGATCCCGAGGAATGCACCCCCAACCCCCCCCCCCAGCCCCCCAACCCCCGGGACGTTGTGCAAAACCATAGGGCTGCCCACCCAAGGCTCGTGGGAAATCTCAGTGCATCTGCCACCCGTGGAAACTGAGAAAGGAAAGGAGGGAAGCTGAAAGCTGCCACCCTTCTTGTGTCTCAGGTGGGCGGGGAGAGCCGAAAGGAAAGAGAGGGAGCCGGGGAAGCCCCGGCCCGGGTGACGGAGGCGAAAGGCACGTTTCCTCCTCGCCAAGAGACGACCCCGATTGCCTTGCTTTCCTTCTGGGAGCCGCCAGGCCAGGGGATCCCCTCCATCGGCTCCCGCCTGGGCGCCCATCTCCAGCTGCCCTCCGCGCTCCCCACGTTTACCTGGCCAGGGACGGCGGGGTTGGCCTCAGCCTCTCGCAGCAGATGCCACCGCTCGCCATCCTCCGTCGGGCGCAGCGCCGAGAAGCTGCCCCTCTTCACAGGAAGAAGGAACCTGCCCGGCGGCCACGGAGTTGCTGACAGCTCCTCGGGGCCTCCGCCCCCACTGAGCAGGCGCGGCTAAAGTCGGCGGGGGCGAGGGGCGTGACTAGCCGGGAACCCCCCCCCCCCCTTTCCCAGCTCGGGTGATGTGGCCGGTGCGCGTCGGCGATGCCTCCTCTGAGGACCGGCCGCTCCGCCCGGAGCCCGCGGGGACAGAAAAGGGCGACGACATCCAGCCCTTGGTCCAGCCAACCGGCCGCCGCTTTCCCATGCGGTCGGGACGGGATCCTCAGGAGGAGGCGGGCTGAACAGCCACCTGGTCCACCAGGCTTCCCCAAATCCGGGGCTCTCTCAACAGGGTTGGACTTCAGCACCCATAATCCCCAGCTAGCGCGGCCTTTGAGGCCGGATTCATTTGGAGGAACTCGAGGAGAACCGAGCAGGGAGTTGACATGCTGCATTCCTTTGAATGAGCCAATGCCAGCAATATTGTATGGGGAAGGGAGTTTGGAGGGGGCAAAGCAGCACGATGGGCTCCCCCCCCCCCCCCGCCAGCAATGGCAGTTGGGCAGCTAAAATGCACATTGTAGCCACAAAATGTAGGCAGTCATGATAAGCTTTCAGGTTGTTGACCAGATGCAGAGATAGAAAAACCAAAGCCCCTGTGGCAAAATTCAGCACAGCTCGGAGGCTAAACTGGCTGTAATCTGCTTTCTCTATGTGTTTTTTTTTTCCGCTCTGGGAAGAACAAGTGGGAGGACCATGGCTTAGGAGTGCAAAATAAGAACCAAGTGATGAGCAATTCTTTCCTTTCAAAGATGAATAAAAATATTTATGGATGTTGTTCCTCATATCAAGTGACTAGAGATAACTATGCAAAACAAGAGGATGAATCACAAAATAACCATCATTTGAAGAAAGAAACAAAGACTTCTTTCAGTTCTGCAGCAAGGCAGCTGTAACAAGGGCAAATAAAATAGCAGAAATATTTAATAGATTAAATATACTTTAATCTCATTCTTTCTGTCCTTTTAAGCAGCCTCTTATCTAAAGGAAATGAATTGCTTCATAGTTGTAGCAACCTATATCCCTTTCAATTGTTAGCATACTAAAAATTCCTATTCTATTTGAACGCAAGAAGCCATGTTGGCCAAAAGAAAGTTCCAGAATACATATTAGAACAATTCAAGATCACAAAAGAGATACAAGTATCCTCAAAGTATGACTGGTCACTTAAATTCTGTTAGACGTTATGACAGACACCCCCACACACAAAAGGTATTTACAATATGATTCCAAAGTTGTGATCTCTGCCTCCTGGCAGTTACATAACAGCATTTAAAGCACTCAGCAGCCAGCCTGCATTTAAGCCCCTGTCCCACTGCACTTATGGATGCAAAGAGGATGTAAAATGTTAAAAAAGGCTTGCCATCCGTTGGAAAACGCTATGCATCCGTTGTGTACTCATTGCATACGTGTTTCATACGCTCTATCCGTCGAGCATCTGTCCACTGCAATTTCATCTGCGCAAGAAGTTTTGAGCTACACAAAACTTTGTGAACGTATGAACTTTCCGCCGTGTGCGATGTAAATCCGCGACATACGAGCAACAAATGTTCTATGTCCATTTATCATCCGTTAAACATCCGCTGTATCCTCTCTGCATCCTCTGGGCATCCTCGCAACTCACATCTGCTGCAGCTGAAAACGGAAAGAGGGAGGAAAGAAAGGGTACATGGAACATCTATACATCGTTAGTAGCACAGAAATAGAAAGGATGCGTTTGCATCCAATATACATCCGCGCGGCATCCCCTTTCTTTCCTTTAGGTGTACGTAATGCATCCACTTCATCCGCTATGCGTCCGCTTCGAAATTCTCCCCCGGAACCCCTTCAGAGATGTCATCCTCTGTCATCCGCTAGGCTTCCTATGAACATCCATTTAACATCCCTGCTATATACTACCCACGTCCGTTCTTTTTCGTTCTTTTCCGTTCTGTTTATGAAAATTTTTGCCACTTTTTGAAGCGGATGACAACGGATGGAGCCACCCCTGAAATTTTGCTCGTCCACTGTGTCCTTTATGCATACGTTTTGCGTCCGTTGGCCAGTGGGACCTAGCCTTTAGAATCATTTGCAGTGCCCCAGGTTCATCAGACTTTGATTTATGACATTTTTTATTTTCTGGAAAAAAAAAAACTTTGTATAACAATCAATAGGTTTGCTTAACAACCGCATCATTTGCTTTATGACTGTCATCCTGTTCCCTCTCTCCCTATCTTTTAACTATAATTCTATTTTTGATTTTAATTTTTATTGATTTATAAATATATGTTGTGATTTTAATGCTGTAAGCTGCCCAGAGTCACTTTGAAATGAGTTGGGCAGCAAAATAAGTAAGTACCTAATTAAGTCAATAAATAAATAAATTATAACCATAATTGCAAGGTTCAGTTATTGTCCTAAGTCAAGTATTACCTGTAAAAGCTATCAAGTACTCAACAATTCATCAGATAAGATGATAAAAATGGAAGAAAAGAGAAAAAGGAGATGAAATGACTAAACAATAGAGGTGTGCAATATTGCACTCTTTGATCTGAACCAAAAGGATGAGAAGCAATATAACTTGAATGTAACTTGATTAAGTTAGTCAACTTTCCAAATTACATAAAGTTTAGATTGAATGATTTGATCAAATGTTTCCAAATTGAACTTTCTTCACTCTTTGATGGAGAAAATTCTATAATATCAAATAGAATTACTTCTGGGTTAATAGCAGATCAGGATACACAAGGTTATATTCTCATATATAAAGAACTTGGCTGCAGGTTCAGTTGCTGCCTGGAGTAACTTATGTGTGATTTGGACAATTACATTGTTTTTTGTTTTATATATATATATATATATATATATATATATATATATATATAT
>BLBF01000022.1:52411415-52423802 GCA_015471245.1 Laticauda colubrina | reverse complement strand
ATATATATATATATATATATATATATATATTTATATAGTATAGTTATATAAATTGTATATATAAATATATAAAAATGTTAATAAATAAATAACAGTGTTTTTTTATTTAAAAGAAAACAAATCCTTAAAGTTATATAGGCTGCTTTTTACCAAAATTTTCCTGGCCTATAATGCACAAAAATATAAGGAAGGGTTTTCAGGAATTGAGAATAAAGGTGTGGAATCTTGATTCCATTCTGTTGTTTGTTCATACAGGATTCGTCACAGTCCAAACATGTACATCATAGAATATTCACAGGATATTATAATAATGCTATGATGTGGATTGGACTTTGTATGAGAAGTGTCACTTCTCATTGTTCTCTTAAAGTACTCTATTACTTTCCTCGTCTCAAGGTGCACTTCTTGACAAAAAAATATCTTAACAATCAAAAGCATGGAGTAAATTCTGTCTAGTCTGTAGAAGAATAAGCTGCAACATATAAGTAATTTTAGTAAAAGATAATATGAATGCCTTAAGGGAAATGCTTTAATGTCAGAGGCACCTGCCAGGTCTAACAATTAGAGGTTTTTAAAAATAACAGGTAGTCATCTGTTTATCAGTGTTCAGCATCTTATATGTATACATAATGCCATTCAGTGCTACCACTCTCTTAAAGGCAATGTGTTTTTTTATACCAGGTGTTAACATATGATGCACTGTTTTAATTTTATTCTTATGAGTGTTTATGAATGGACTTGCAGGAGTATTTCATCGTGAAGTATGAACTTAGCATTGGAACTTAATTGAGGAAATTCATTTTTAATAACACCTAAATCTTACAACCTGCATGGTTTCATGGTTCAAATAATAATGCAAAATGTAGGTATTAGAGAACATAGCAATGATTCCTGGTGCTTTATTTGGAAGTATGCCAGTTTCTCAGAAAGTATTGGGTACGGAGAGGAGTAGAGTAGTGTAGAATAAGGTGGGGCTCAGCCAAGTGGCGGGATTCAAATTTTTTTACTACCGGTTCTGTGGGGGTGGCCATGTGACTGGGTTGGTGTGGTTTTTTTTTTTTTTTTTTTTTTCTTTTTTGCAGCCCCCCCCCATTTTTGAGAGCTTCCTAGCCTCAGAGGAGCCTTTGGGGGGGGGGCGTTTTTGCTCCTCTAAAGTTCCTCTGAGGCTCAGGAAGAAAAAAAACAGCATGGGAGGGGCATGCAGCACCCCTCCAAGCTCTGTTTTGGGAGCTTCCTAGCCTCAGAAGAGCCTCTGGTGGGTGTTTTTGCTCCCCTAAGGCTCCTCTGGGGCTCTGGAAGGCAAAAAATGGAGGGGGGGCTGAGCTTCTCCCTCCATTTTTTGCCTTCCTGGACCTCAGCAAGGAGAATCCCAGTACAGCTGATCTATGTACAGCTGATTGTCGGGAGGGGAAAAAAAGAAATACTTTAGGCAAATGTCAGGCGGGTGGGATAAGCGAGTATTGGGTGGGAGGGCAACTGGAATGGGGGGAGTGTCCAGCCAGAACTTACTACCAGTTCAGTGACCCACGCCAAATTCTTCCCATTGGTTCGCCTGATTCGGTGCGAACCAGCTGAAGACCACCACTGGCTCAGCCTTCACTTTACCTTCTAATCAACTTCTTGTGGCAACTATTTTGGAAGAATGCCCTTAACATGATCTCAATATTTCCACTGATTCCAAAAGATTAACTGCCACAAGTTAGATAATACCTCCCAATCTCAAACTGCAAATTAAATATGTGTCCTATAGGAATATTTGCATAACATTTTCTTGTCCGTAATGGGTTTTGTTTAACTATAAACATGTGATTTGATCTACCTATTGTGGTTTGTAAGCCCTATTAATTACCTGGCACAACATATTAAACTACCTATTGTCACTTATTTCACAAACCTAACAAAAGCAAACCATGTTTAGCAAGAAAACCAAGAGTCCCAAGATGAATGCTGGTTGTCCACACACAACCTTTGTCCTGTTTGCATTCTGGCTTTAAGTCGAGATACCTGGGGATTAGACAAGATTAGTGACTTCTGCTTAAACCATAGTCTAATCATGTTAGGCAAAAAAGTAAAAAATATGGTTTAGCACAATATGTCAATCCACTATTTTACTAAAGAAGAATATAAATGAGAGTATGAAACATTTAGTAGAAAAGGTTATAAGATTCCCTTTCTTCTGAGTTCAGCCCCTGAATTTGATGGCACTTACTGAGCAAATATATATTCTGTAAGACTATGTACAACACTATTTGAGCAGTAAAATGTACTTGTTATATTTTTATTCTCTGTTTAAATTCAGGAAATACTGGTTTTGCAAGTTAACCACTCTTAACTTATGTCCGACAGGCCATGTACACTATGACTCACACTTGGATATATTAGATCCATATTTTATGAGTTTTGCTTTTATTCTTCCCCAATGGATTATGAAATTAGATTGTTTATTTTTATTATTGTACTTTTTTCAAAATCTCAGGCTCCTTTTTTTACTGAGACAGAATTTTTAAAAAAAGATGTAATACTGTAAGACAATAAATACTGCTAAGGGCTGTGACAATAGTATTCCTCCTTGAGCTAAGCTGCTTTTCTGCCATAAAATCAAACTCAGCATGATTGACATTCACAGTAGTTATCAACAAAACAAAATTAACAATCTGAATGAAGTAAGATCAACAACAGTAAAAACAACATTGAAGAGCAGAATAATAAAAACATAATGACTATGTTAAATCATAATCAACATCAGTGTCTGAAGTAGTTTTGCTGAATATAATAGCTGGAACATCTTGCTTAGAGTGAGACGAGTGTGAGGCTGTCTTTCAGCCTGTTGAGGAAAGAAGAGAGTGAGTTTGTCTTTCAGTCTGTTGAGGAAATAAGAAGTAGAAGAGACCATTTATGGGATGTGCCAATCCTTATTATGGAAGATGCAGAACAGATAGACGCATGAGAGACAGAATAGAAAAGGAAAGCTTTATCCAAGAGCTAAGAGTAGATTAGCCAAGCTGGTCATATTGCTAGGAAGTTGTTGTGTTTTTAGTATAGCTGAAGTTTTCACTCAGGTCCGCAGTTTAGGTGGGAAAACCTCTTGAATATGATTGGCTGGCTTGTCTGACAGCCCCTATAAAAGGGGAACTGTCAGACGGGTTCAGCCATTCTGTTATCACTGTTAACTGAATAAACAAGTTGGACTGTTCCCTTTGGCTACGTGTCTTGCTTCACCCACAACAGAACTCTGGTGACGAAGGTGGGATCCTAGGAAGAATAATAACAAAAAAGCTGATCAAAAGGTGGACTAGCAGAATCGGTCATCAGGAAAGATTTGTCCCGAATTCAGCAAGATGACTATGCATGCTTCACCAGCACCTTTCAAGCTGGCCATTGAACACTAGGACTCTTATCTGATCCGATTTGATTGTTTCCTAGAGGCCAACGAGTTACAAGCACTCTCAGACAACAGAAGGAGAGCGCTATTTTTTTAAATGAAGTTTTATTTGAGTTTTAATGAAACAAATAAAACATCTTATTTGAGTACAGCATTGTCCCGGGTTGTCACATTTCCATACAGACACAATTTCATATGCATATTCATCTTATGTATTCAACTTCATATCTTATTACTCTTTTTCCAACTTTTCACTATTTCTCCCTTTACTTCTCTTAATTTTCTTTTATGGTTATCTTATTTTCTTCTTATTCAATTGTATTTCTTTTACCTAAATTTCTATATCTTTTTATTCATTGTACTTATACTTTTGCCTGTCTTGTTTACAATTTCATGTGTTCTCTTCCAACATTCATAAGAAGCAAAATTCCCCCTATGATTGCCAATTGAAGTGCAACACCTTTAAATCTTAGTATTATTATCATATGAAATTTCATTAAACATTGAATTTGTGCATTCTAAAATTATAACATTCAAATTTCTAATATCTATTTTATATCATGTAGATCTCATCATTCAGATTTTGTTTGGTACTTCCCCTTGAAAATGTAAAAAGAAAAATTCTAAAAATATAGCAAAAACAATATATATATATAAACATTAGTAAGCAAAATGGTTATTCAAAATCATTCTAGTACTGGTATGAACTTTGTAAATCTTTGATGTTTCTTTTCAATATCTATCAATCTTTGAGAACAATTGAAATGTTTCCCTCCTTCATTCTTCTTACCTGTTAATAAGCATACCATTGGATATTCCTTCATTTGAACTTAACTGTTAATAAACATACCATTGGATGGTCATACAGTTTTATCTTATAAATTATTTACTGTTAATAAACAAAATAATTATTCAAATTCATTCTAATAACTGGTATAAATTTCCTTATCAATCTTTCTCATTTCTTTTCAATATTTTATCAATCTTTAGAAACAATTGCAATGTTTCCCTCTCTTCTTTATTATTGCATAAATTATAAATAAAAGAAAGAGAGCGCTATTCTTGAGTTATTGAGGCTCTAAAATCTTCGATACAGCCAAAGCACTGGTTGTTCCAGCGGCAGGCCAAACTATGTCATGGGACACAATCCAAAATGTACTCTGAATGCATTACGCACCAGCACCATCCAAGATTGTCCGACGGCATGAATTTCACCGCTGGAGCCAAAATGAAGGTCAGTCAATAAATGATTACATTGCCATGCCGCAGAGGACTGCCATGTACTGTGAATTTAGAGTCCACAAAGATCTACTACTGGACAGACTCATCTATGAAGTCAGGGATGTGAATCTTCAACAGACGTTACTAGCAAAGCCGAACCTCACTCTGAAGATAGCACTAGATGAAGCCAGAGCCACTGAGACTTCAATCAAAGCAATGGCCACAATTCAGAAAGACAAAGCCCAAATAACACGCATCGTGGTAATACAGCCCAACAAGATCACAGCAAACTGGAAGAGTCAACAGATAAAGAAGATGTCTGCTGACTCAAAAGTAACAGGAAAATTACAAAAGCTGAAGAAGGGCAGTCCACATGCACCGGTTGTGGTGGGAATCATTCAAGAGCAAATTGCAGATTCAAGCAAGCCACCTGTCAATGTTGTGAGCGAAAGGGCCATTTAGCAAGAGTATGCAGAGCCAGCCAGCTGGCACCGCACAGAAACAACTCATCCAATATACAGAGAGGGTACAAAGCCGAACAAGCGTGGAAACCGTATAAAAAAGAAAACCAACATTCTGAGTCAGCTGTGACGTTCCAGACAACCATTGGGAAAACCAGCTCAACACAAACAAGAAAGATCAACATCACCGTCACCATTGAAGGAACACCATGTGACATGGAAGTGGACACTGGGTCCTCTCTATCAATAGTTTCATGGGCCACAATGAAGAAGATAAAACCCAGCATCTCCAAAAATAAATTGCAAAGGCAGAGAATTTTTTTGAAAGATTATCAAGGGAATCAACAAGGGAATCCTTGTTGTGGAGATGAGAACATTTCAAGTAACATTTAAACAGTTCCAAGGGCCCCTGCATCTGACGATCATCAAAGGCTTAATTACCCAGCCTTCTTGGTTTGAAGCACTGGTTTGAAGCATTGGGACTGGAGGTGACTGGCATCCATGTGATACTAGAACTGATCCAGGCATTTGATGACATTTTTGATGACAGTTTGGGCAAGTATGTGGGGACCCCTATTTCATTTAACCTTGACCCCCAGGTTGCCCCAATCCGACTCAAACCGTGTAGAGTATCATTCATCCTTAAGCCAAAAATAGACAAACAACTTGACAAATTAATTGTGCAAGGGATATTAGAACTGGTAGACCATGCAAAATGGGAAACCCCTATCGTCACCCCTATAAAGGCAAATGGATCAGTCCGCATCTGTGCAGATTACAAGTGTACCCTAAATAAGGCACTTCAACAAAATGCTTTTCCTGTCCCCATAGTGCAGCACTTATTGCACTCACTGGGGAAAGGTAAGATTTTTGCCAAATTAGACCTGGCACAGGCATACCAACAACACCCAGTTGACAATGTCACAATCGAGGTATAAACCATTGTAACCCATAGGGGAGCTTTTAAATGTTGCCGGCTTCAATTCAGGGTCAGTGTGGCTCCAGGCATCTTTCAAAGCCTCATTGAGCTCCTTCTACTGGGAATTCAGGGAGTTGTCCCATATTTTCACAAAGTTTTAATAACAGCAAGAAATAAAGACGAATTACTAAACAGGCTGAGGGTAGTACTAACTATCGTATTTCTCCAACAATACGGCCTCCACCAATAGGAAGGCCCAGCATGATTTCTAGGCATGAGGTGAAATTAAGCCCCACCCCCAAAATTTAGGCCTATTTAAATCATGCATTTCCCTGCCATTTCTCACATCGTTTGTTATAACTACACAAGGTGAAAAGAAATGGGCAGGGGAAGGGCGGGAGGGGGGAGAAAACTTGCCTTTAGGAGTGCCCTGCAGGTAGCCAAAGATAGAATACCCTGATAGCTGATAGAAGCTCCCTGAAGGCAGAGTCCCCAGCCGCTTCAGGGCATGGCGTGGCTACCCATGTCCCATTGCCTTCAGGGCAGTCACTTTCAGGTGATGGAAGCTCCCCAAGTGCAGTCACCAGTCACTTCGATTGGCTGGTAGAAGCGGCCTCGGGGCGAGTGCGCACACACACACACACACACACACACACATACTCCCCTCGCCGCGAGGCCACTTCTTTCAGCAGAAAAAGCCTTTAGGAGTGTCCTGCAGGTAGCCAAAGTTCCCTGATAGCTGATAGAAGCTCCCCGAAGGCAGAGTCCCCAGCCGCTTCGGGGCGAGGTGGGGCTGCCTGTATCCCCTCACCTTTAGGCAGTCTTTTTCAGGCGATGGAAGCTCCCCAAATGCAGTCACCAGCCACTTTGATTGGTCGGTAGAATCAGCCTCGGGGCGAGCGCACACGCACACTCCCCTCACCACAAGGCTGCTTCTTTCGGCAGATGAAAGCTCCCTTGAAGGCAGAGTCCCCAGCCACTTCGGGGCAAAGCAGGGCTGCCCGTGTCCCCTCGCCTTTAGGCAGTCTTTTTCAGGCGATGGAAGCTCCCCAAATGCAGTCACCAGTCACTTCGATTGGCTGGTAGAAGCGGCCTCGGGGCGAGTGCACACACACACACACACACACACTCCCCTCGCCGCGAGGCCACTTCTTTCAACAGAAAAAGTCTTTAGGAGTGTCCTGCAGGTAGCCAAAGTTCCCTGATAGCTGATAGAAGCTCCCCGAAGGCAGAGTCCCCAGCCGCTTCGGGGCGAGGTGGGGCTGCCTATATCCCCTCACCTTTAGGCAGTCTTTTTCAGGCGATGGAAGCTCCCCAAATGCAGTCACCAGCCACTTTGATTGGCCGGTAGAATCAGCCTTGGGGCGAGCGCACACGCACACACACACTCCCCTCACCGCAAGGCTGCTTCTTTCGGCAGATGCCTTCTTCCTTGAAGGCAGAGTCCCCAGCCACTTCGGGGCAAAGCAGGGCTGCCCATGTCCCCTCACCTTTAGGCAGTCTTTTTCAGGCGATGGAAGCTCCCCAAATGCAGTCACCAGCCACTTCGATCGGCCGGTAAAGTGGCCTCAGGGTGAGCGCACACACACACTTCCCTCGCTGCGAGGCCACTTCTACCGGTTGATTGAAGTGGCTGGTGATTGCATTTGGGGAGGTTCCATCACCCAAAAGAGACTGCCTAAAGGCAAGGTGACACAGGCAGCCAAGCTACGTCCTGAAGCAGCTGGGGACTCTGTCTTCAGGGAGTTTTTGTTGGCTGATAGAAGCGGTTTGCGGTGAGGGAAGTGTGTGGGTGGGTGGGTGGGTGTGCGTGTGCTCGTCCCGAAGCCGCTTCTACCAGCCAATCTAAATGGCTGGTGACTGCATTTGGGGAGCTTCCATCACTCAAAAGAGACTACCTAAAGGTGAGGGGACACGGGCAGACAAGCCATGCCCTGAAGCAGCTGGGGACTCTGCCTTCAGGGAGCTTTTGTCGGCTGATAGAAGTGGCCTCGCGGTGAGGTACGTGCATATGGGCTGCTCTAGGTGGGGGAGGAAATTAAGTCACCCCTGAAAAGATGGCCTAACCGTTTTTTCAGGGGTCAAAAAAAATAAGGCCTGGCCTTATTTTGTGAGAAACACGGTAGATTCCAAGAATCAGGATTAAAAGTTAAATGAGAAAAATGCAAATTTGGACTCTCCAGGGTCAATTTTTTACGACACATGATTGATGGCTCAGGGATCCACCTGACTGCAGAAAAAATTAAGGCTATGCAGGAAGTGCCTACTCCAAAAAATCAAACTGAGATACAAGCATTTTTAGGTCACTTCAATTTTTATAGTATTTTTCTCCCTAGAAAAGCCACTATAGTGGAACCCTTATACAAACTCCTGGGAAAACAGGTACATGGATTTGGGGGAAACAGGAAGCTGCCACTTTTGTAGCTGTCAAAAAGCTGTTGTCATCAGACAGCGTTCTAGTCCAGTACTCAGAAACTTTGCCTGTCACCCTCATTTGCAGTGCCTCCCCTTTCAGGGTCGGGGCTGTCTTAAGCCACTTCATGCCCAATGGCACTGAAGCCCCTATAGTGTTTTACTAAAGGACTTACTCGGGGGCAGAAAGAAACTACAGCCAATTAGATAAGGAGGCATTGGCCACAATAGCTGGCATTAAAAGGTTCCATGAATATTTGCACGGCGGACACTTTCAACTCATTACCGACCACAAACTGCTGCTAGGAATACTTGCGGGAGACCAACCCACTCCAACTGTCCTATCCCCCCAACTTACGAGATGAACAATGTTTCTAGCTGCCTATAATTATAAACTGATCTACTTCCCCGGAAAATCCCTGGGGCATGCAGATGCACTCAGCCACTGTCCCTTACCAGAAACAGTACAAGACCCAGCTCCGGCAGAAACCGTACTCCTCATTGAGGAATCAGCCCGATCTCCGCAATAGAAATTGCTCATTTTTTCAGCAAAGGACAAAACCTTAGGGCAAATACTGAGTTGGGTTGGGAGGGGATTGCCTAACGGGCCAGTATCTGGAGAGTTGAAACTGTTCTATAACCGACAACATGAATTATCAGCATTCAAGGGGTGTTTGTTATGAAGGGAGCATGTTATTGTTCCACCAAAATTACAGAAACAAATTTTAGAATTATTGCATATGAGTCACCCAGGTATAGTTAAGATGAAAACGTTAGCTAGAAGTTATGTGTGGTGGCCCAATATAGATAAAGATATCACAGAATGGGTAGGAACCTATAAGAACTGTCAAGAATCAAAGCCGCACCACCAGTGGTTCAACCCCAGGAATGGGAAGCCCCGAAAACCCCGTACACTAGTATTCATATGGACTTTGGGGGACCGTTCCACAGGCAAACATTTATGGTAGTTGTGGATGTGTATTCAAAATGGCTAGAAATTATACTGATGCACTCTACAACAACGGAGGCCGCAATTAAAGTCCTAAGGAAACTATTTGCAATGCACAGCCCTACTGGATGTCCTTGCCTCCGATAATGGCCCCTAGTTTACCTCCACGCAATTTGAGATGTTCCTAGCAGAATTGGGCATTTGCCACACACTAACAGCACCATTTTACCCCTTGGCGAACGGACAAGCAGAGAGAATAGTGAGAACTATGAAAGAGGTGTTAGCAAGAATGGGGCTGGGAGACTGGCAAACGGGTATAGACACTTTTCTATTAATACAACATGCCACACCCAATGCAACCACACATAAAAGCCCCTCCGAGTTATTGATGGGGAGGAATTGAGAAGTAGGCTGGATAGATTGCACCCTAACTACTCCAACAAGAAAACTCCTGACTCCACCAGCAGAGTCAAGGAATTCAAAATAGGGGATGGGGTGTGTGCACAAAATTACATGGAAGGTCCCCTCTGGATCTCGGAACAAATAATAGCTATCATGAGCCCTAGATCTTACAAAGTGGAATTAGAAGACAGCCGCATATGGCGGAGACATATCAACCAATTAAGGGGGAGAATAGGGAAACCCAACACTAAAAACAACCTAAAAAACAACCTTCCTATAGAGAATAATAAAGTCCTCAAATTTCCCATTACAGCGGATTCAAACCCGGAGAATCCACAGCCACACATACCTAGGGAAGCTGGAGAACAGCAGCACGGCAACTGTGAGTCAACTCCGGAAGAAGTAAATATGCCCCAAGGGGAGTCCCAGCGGGTTCCGGGGCATAACAAGAAGATCAGCAGACCCAACAGGTCTGACCGCCACCTCATTCCTGAATGATGTGCACAAGTCAGAGCAGATGCTTAGAAGCCCCGCCTACTTGCACGATTATGTTAAAGGATGTTTTTGTTCATTGGTTACAATTTCAAAATAAGAAGGAAGGGGTGTTGTGTTTTTAATATTTCGTTTGAAGTTTTCACACAGGTCTGCAGTTTAGGCGGGAAAACCTCTTGAATGTGATTGGCTGGCTCGTCTTACATTTACTGGGAGCAGTTAGAACAGTTGTACTGAATCAATTCATTCTCTGCAATGCAATGGAATGGGGACTCATAGTTTGAGGCAGGGGTGTCAAACCAGGCTGCTGGGGGTTCGCAGAGGTTCAGCAGAGCCCCTAGCTAAGACTCTATGCAATTTGGAGAACCCCCAAATCCCACTCTGGGTGGCCCTGCCCACCTCTTTCCTTCCCTCCCAGGAGTCCCCACGTAGCCCTTTTTGGATGCAGGTAAGTGCAGTGCACGCATAGAGGCTTGGGGAGGGCAAAAAATGGGCCTCCCAGAAGTTTGGAAAGGCTGGAAATGGCCCTGTTTCCAGCTTTCAGAGAGCCCCTGGAGCCTGGGAAGGCCATTTTTGCACTCCTGGAGGTTTGAGGCAAGTCTGTGGAACCTGTGGAGGGCAAAAACCTGCCGTGGTGTAGGAAGCTGACTAGGCCACACCCACCATGGCCTCACCCACCCAGCAACCAGGCAGAGAACCTGTTGCTAAAATTTTTGAAGCCCACCCCTGTGTCAAACTCAAGGCCCAGGGACTTTATCTGGCTTGTGGGTTGCTTAGATCTGGCCTGCAAGGCTGCCCTGGAAACAGCAAAGGACCATCCCGCAGTGCCTCTGCCAGTGAAAATGGAGCTCGGGAGGGCTGTGGATGGGCCCTCCTGAGCTCCATTTTCACTGGCAGAGAGTTGTAGGAGGCCGTCGCAGTTTAAAACAGAGCTTGGGAGCCGTTTTCTTTGGCAGAATGCTCGAGCCATCACAGGCAACCCCCGACACGAGTGATGTCGAGCTGGCCACACCCACCCTGGCCACCACCACCACCCCGAGGTCAAATATAATGCTGATATGGCCCTCAATGATATCGAGTTTGACACCCCTGGTCTGAGGGATGTTCTGTGTGTATGACAGGCTCTTTCAAGAAATAGCTTCCATATGCACACATAGAAAAAACAGGCCACTGATAAGAAGGATAAAATGTCAAATAAATGGATAGGGACCCCATGGATGATGTAAAGACCTGGGGAGAAATTACCTGTTATCCTATATTGCTGGTTTGCATTATACATTTCAGAATGGGAAAGATGTTCCAACAGCCCCACAGCCACTCAAAATAACAGTGTGAAACAGGGAAACAAAAAAGAATGTTTAAATTGATCAGCAAGTTTGTCTATTAAATATAAATTTGCAAGGAAAAATAATTTCTGATGAGATAATGGAGACCTTATTAAAATATTACAGAAAAAAAATAAATGGAAAAGATTTATCTTTAGTGCAATCACACTATTACAACCTTGTAATTATAGAGCACACATTTCAAGAGGATTGCTTGATTAAAGAACACTAAAACCATTGTCAACTCTTGTAAAAGGTAAAGTAAAGGTTCCCCTCATATATACATGCAAGTAATTTCCAGCTATGGCTCATCTCCGTTATAAAGCCGAAGAACTGGCGCTGTCCGAAGATGTCTACGTGGTCATGTGGCCTGCATGACTTGGTCATGTTACTCGGCATAAACGCCAAAGACGCATGGAGCTCTGTTACCTTCCCACCAAAGTGGTCCCTATTTTTCTACTTGCATTTTTACATGCTTTCAAACTGCTAGGTTGGCAGAAGCTGTGACAAGTAACAGGAGCTCACTCCATTACGTGGCACTAGGGATTCAAATCACCGAATTGCCGACCTTTCTGATTGACAAGCTCAGTGTCTCAGCCGCTGAGTCACCACATCTCTCCAGTCTATCTTGATAACCATATAAATAGATTTTCTCCATAACTATTTGTCCTTTGTCCTTCAGGTCTTCCAATGAAGCACTTATTAACCAGGTGACTGAGTCCATCCACCTGCTTGTCATCCTCTTTTTCCTCCTTCCACTTTTCCCAGAATTAAGAGTGTTAGGGATAACATTGTTCACCCTAACTGTTTTAGGTGAAATACTA
>BLBF01000022.1:52376738-52401415 GCA_015471245.1 Laticauda colubrina | reverse complement strand
TGTTTAGCTTGTCTACCTAACCCTGGTTGGGGAACCCAGGCTTAACAAAGAGCTTCTTCAGAGAGCTTGATCTTCACATAATGTGTCCAAAGTAGGATAGTCTGAGCCTGATGCCCTGTGTCTCAAGTGAGAATTCTGGCTGGTTTGTTCAGAGACCCATTGGTTAGTTTTCTTGGATGTTCATGCTATTCTCAGGTATCTTATCCAACACCTGTTCCGTCCAGAAAAACGCGAGGTGGACCGGGTTCCAACAAACAGAGTCTTTATAAACACAAGCAACAGTAACGGAACAGTCTGGCTGAAGCCGTGGCAGCCTTTTTATACAGGCTTGCCTGCCGGCTTGTAGCCAATGGCAGCTATTTGACTTTGCCGCCTTTCAGCAGCTCTTTTGGATTGGTTCTTAATGAACCAATCCAACACTAGCCTTTCTGGCCAATCAGATTATGTTATTTGGAGTATACCACTCCATACAGAACACCCCTCCCCCCTGAGTTTAGTCCTACGTGGGTGACGTAGTCGCGCAGGTAGGTGGGGCTTCTTCTGACCCTATTTGACTTTCGCAGTTCATTCTCGCTGGAGACTTCGAGTGGTTCGGAAGGGATCACTGTCTCTCCGGCTCTTCTCCATGGAACCGTCTGGAAGGGTGAGTCAGCAAGGTTGCTACTGCTTGAGTTGCTCAGGCGGGTGGCTTTGCCGCTCCCTCCTGGCTTTCCCGGGCAGGTCGAGCTGGCTTTGCTGGCCCCTTCCAGGACGGGTTCCTCTTCATGTGGATTATTTCTGCCAGTTTCATCTAACCGTAAATGTTCTTTTTGCTCTTTTTGATTGGTTAGATGTTCTGGGTTTATTTTTAACAGTTCTTTATTCCCTTCAGTATTATTTTCTTGTATTCCACCCCCCTCTTTGATTTTGTTTTCATCGATTTTTATTGTTTGAGGTTGCACGGTCGTATTTCGCTCGACATTTTGGGAACGAAGCTGGTCTATGTGCTGCTTCCATTCCCTGCCATCGTCAACGGTTAGACGGTAGGACCGGGGGCCTGTTATTTGTGTGATTGTGGCTGGAAGCCATAGAGGGTCCCCAGTAAATTTTTTTGTGTAGACTAGGTCGCCGATTTCAAATGTGTGGAAATGGCTGGAGGAGTTGGGGGGGTTCTCAAAGATGTAGTTTGGATGTAACCTATCCAAATGTGATCTAAGTTTCCTCCCCATTAACAATTCTGCCGGGCTCTTGTTAGTTACAGTACTGGGGGTGATATGTTGGAGGGTGAGTAAACAGTTTAACTTATCCTGGACATCCCCTGGGTCCATTTTTTCCAAACCCTGCTTGGTAAATCTGACCATTCTCTTAGCCCTACCATTTGCCGCCTGGTGGGCTGGCGCGGTTAGTGCATGGCATATACCTAAAGAGGCTAGGTACTGTTCAAATTGTATAGCGGTTAGTCGTGGCCCATTGTCGGACACGAGGACGTCCGGCAACCCATGGGTTGTGAATAGTTTGTTGAGTTGTTTGATAATGGCGTCGGTTGTTGTAGATGACATTACTGCGACTTCCAACCAATTTGAGTATGCATCTGCAACAATCAAAAACATATGCCCCTTAGTAGGAACCGCAAAGTCAATATGGATCTGAGACCAGGGGCCTTGTGGGGTCTCCCAGTCCCTTATAGGTGCTTGTGGTGGTGATGGGCTGGTTTTCTGGCATTTATTGCATGTAGCAACCCAGTATTCAATATCTCTGTCTAAGCCAGGCCACCAGACATAGCTCCTAGCCAGGCTTTTCATTTTCACGATGCCTGGGTGGCCTTCATGAAGCATACCCAACACTCTAGTTTGTAATCTGGAAGGAATTACCACCCTATCACCCCACAATAAACACCCCTTTTGTATCGACAGCTCAGTCTGTCTGGTCCAGAAAGGTTTAAAGTTTTCAGTTTTTTGGTTTTCCAGCCAGCCTTTACCTACCTAATTTAAAATGCGGGCAGTCACTGGGTCTATAGCGGTGGCTCTGGCAACATCATTTGCAGATATTGGTAGTTCAGGGCAGGCTTCTATTTGCAGGGTGGTTATTGTTGGCGCTGGGTCTTCCTCTGTCATTGGCAGCGGTGTTCAATGTAATGCGTCTGCATGGGAGATCTGTTTTCCAGGTCGATGTATCAATGTGTAGGAGTACGCAGCTAGGAATTCTGACTATCTGGTCATTCGGGGAGATAAAATGTTCGGTGTGGGTTTGTTTCCCACCAAAATTCCTCGTAGCGGTTTATGATCAGTCACAATGGAAAATGTTCTCCCATAGAGGTACTCGTGAAAACGTTTAACTCCAGTGACAATTGCCAGGGCTTCTCTGTCTAGTCGACTATAGTTGTGTTCTGCTTTAGAAAGTGTTTTTGAGTAAAAGGCAATGGGTGCCTCTCTCCCATCGGGCAATTGGTGGCTCAGGATGGCACTGACTCCAAACGGTGAGGCATCACAGGT
Organism: Laticauda colubrina; assembly: GCA_015471245.1. NCBI lineage: Eukaryota > Metazoa > Chordata > Lepidosauria > Squamata > Elapidae > Laticauda > Laticauda colubrina. The sequence goes on along the minus strand of BLBF01000022.1, from coordinate 52,398,944 downwards.
GACCGTCAATGGAAGTGTGTTGTTAAACTGAATAAGAACGGTGTTTGAGGTTAACAGATTTTTTTATGCCTTGGAATGCTTTTTGCTCTCTATGCCCCCAAGTCCAACTAGTTTTCTTATCCAGTAAGCGATGCAACGGTTCTGCTATCATTGCTTTGTGGGGGAGGAATACGTTATAGAAGTTTATTAGACCCAAAAATGCTTGCAATTCCATTTTGTTTTTTGGCTGTGGTGCGTCTCTAATAGCCTTGACTTTTTTTTCTGTAGGGTGTATACCCTCTCCGTCAATTAAATAACCCAAAAATTTGATGTGATCAGTCATTAAACAGCATTTTTCTTTTTTGACTTTCAGGCCGGATTCTCTAAATTTTGTTAGCACTTCTTTAAGTCTTTTCTCTAATTGGGTCGTGTTTTTAGCCAAAGTTAGGATGTCATCAAAATATGGAACGACCCCTTTAATTCCAATTTAATAGGCGTTCCATAAGGCTTTGGAAAACGCCTGGGACAATGCTTACTCCAAATTGAAGTCTGTTACATTTGAATGCCCCTCTGTGAGTTACTATTGTCTGTGCCTCGGCCGTTATTGGGTCTACTGGAAGCTGTTGATATGCTTGGGCTAAATCAAGCTTGGCAAAAAATTTTCCTCCCCCAAGCGAGTGCAGTAAATGTTGCATGATTGGCACAGGGTATGCGCTTTGCTGCAATGCATGGTTCAGGGTAGCCTTGTAGTCTCCGCAGATGCGTACCGACCCATCAGGTTTAACAGGTGTTACTATTGGTGTCTCCCATCTAGCATGGTCAATTGGTACTATGACCCCTTGCTCAATTAATTTGTTTAATTGTTCATCTGTTTTGGTTTTTAAGGCAAAGGGGACTCGTCTGGCTTTTAACCTTCTAGGTGCTACCTGGGGGTCTAAACTAAAGGAAATTGGGGTCCTCTGGTACCTGCCTAAGGTGCCGTCGAAGACGTCCTGGAACTCATGTATCAGGCTCTCTTCCCAGTCAGTTGCGGTTACTCGGCTCACCCTGGTCATTCCGATGCCCAATGTTGCGAACCATTCGATGCCCAGGAGGCTGGGCTAGTTCCGGTCGACTATTGTTAGAGGCAGGACTTCAGCGTGCTGCTTGTATGTGATTCGGAAATGTCCTAGACCTACCACAGGGATTCGGTTTCCTTGGTAGTCTTTTAAAATTAACTTTTGTTTCTGGAGTTCTTTTAATTTGATGTTTGGAACCAGCCGTCTGACTGTGTTCCAAGACACCATTGACAGGAAGGATCCTGAGTTGACTTCCATCTCGCAGGGGCTTCCTTCAATTTTTACAATGATTTTGACCTTTCTCCCGCTTTCCGTCTGAGCACTTCCGATAGTGACAGTTTGATGGGTCTTTTCTCGGTTGCCGGTTCGTTTGTTGCGCTCCCATTTTTTCTCGGCTTGCTTTGATTCAGCTTGTAGTGGGGAGTTACTGTGTCTGTTTGGACTGTGATTTTTTCGATTCCTACAGACTTTTTCAATGTGTCCCCTCTTCCTGCAAGCTCGGCAGATGGCATCAAGGAATCTGCAATCGGCTCGAGGGTGGTTTCCCCCGCAGCCAGCGCATTCCCGCCAATTTCTTTTTTTGCGCCTTTTTTTGTTGGCGTACAGGCGATGGACCTCATCGTCATCATCTTCCATTTCTGATGAACCATCGAAGTCTTTGTGATGTGTTGTGGTGGGAACTTGCTTCTTTCTTCTGGGTAGGGTCATCGCGTCATTATTTGAGTTCATTTGCTTCATAGTGGCCACTGACTTTTTCGCGGCTTCTGCTGCTGTGGCTTCTGCGATCGCTTCAGCCACTGTTATATTGGGTTTATTTAGTAGTTTACTTTGTAAGTTAGAGTCTCTCAGACCTAGGACAACTCGATCTCGCATGGCTTCATCCAAGTTCAGGAATTCGCAAGCTTCCCCCAGTTGTCGGAGAGCCGCCACGAAGTCAGCGATGGTCTCGCCTTCCTTTTGATCCCTTTTGTAGAATTCATGCCATTTGATGAGATTTGACACTATCGGTGCGTAGTGGGCCTTTAACATTTGGTGAAGCTCAAACCAAGTCATTTGTTTCACGTCTCTGGGCTTCGCCAATGCTTTGGCCATCTTGAACACGGTTGGTCCACAATGCGTTAAGAAGACAGCCCTCTTCCGCTGGTCTGAGATCTCCTCCATCTCGTTGCTCTCTAAAAACATCAGGAAATGGTCTATATATGATTCCCAATCCTCTTCATTGGGATTGAAGGGTGTGGGCGGCACGTTATTCCTAGCCATCACTTTTAGTCTGGAATTCTTTCTGCCGCGTATTCGGTCTCGCGTTTAGGATGATCCCACCTTCGTCGCCAGTGTTCCGTCCGGAAAAACGCGAGGTAGACCGGGTTCCAACAAACAGTCTTTATTAACACAAGCAACAGTAACGGAACAGTCTGGCTGAAGCTGAGGCAGCCTTTTTATACAGGCTTGCCTGCCGGCTTGCAGCCAATGGCAGCTATTTGACTTTGCCGCCTTTCAGCAACTCTTTTGGATTGGTTCTTAATGAACCAATCCAACACTGGCCAATCAGATTACGTTATGGCCAATTACTTTCTGGCCAATCAGATTACGTTATTTGGAGTATACCACTCCATACAGAACAATACCAAAGTTCAAAAGTATCAATACTCTTCCTATCCTTTGGGAGGATATTAAGAAGATAGCATATTTATTAGAACTGTTACAAAAATTTTGAGTAAACTGTCAGATTTTTCTTTAGATTTAAAAAAAAATCTAAATAGGGAGTACTTGGGGGCTTGATGGAAACACTCAATATGGGTTGTTTTGTTTACTTACACAAACTATATTCAAATCTTTACCCCTTTTTTTCAGCCATTGATAAAATAAATTCCATGTTTGATAGTGTTTTGTATCATTTTTCTGTTTAATCTTCAGTGTAAGTCTGTTCATTTCTGCACAGTCCAATATCTTCTTCATTATCTCTTCATCTAGTGGTATTTCTTCATTTTTCCAATGCTGCGCAAATACAATCCTCGCTGCTGTTAATACATGCAATATTAAATATAGACTTGGTTTATCAATTTTTTCTGGTACTATGCCTATAACAAAACAACCCAGACAACACGATGTTTATTAAGCACTAATCGGGTATAATAGTAGAAAATTAATACAACTTTATAAAAAAGAAAAAAGAAACCCTCAGGATGGGATATGATATACTTTTGACAATCATCAATACATTGCTTGATTGTGTGGAGTCATCTCGAATGGCATTGTAGTGGAGACCTTTTGAGAGCTGTATGCAACAAAATTTCATTTTAACATAGGCCGATTAGTGCACATTCGAAGTGACAGTAAAGTTATTCTAAGTTCTAAGTCTAAAACTGTAACAACTCTGCAGGACAGGAATTGGGTCGTGGCTTGTAACTGAGACACAAAACTGCCTCTTGGAATCTGTCAAAGAGACTCGCAAAAAGAAAATTACGGCTACCATAACTTAAATAAAATACAAGGTGAAATGTGAAACTATGTGAGAGAATATTGGGTGGGGGTTGGACTGGATGACCGACAGGGTCCCTTCCAACTCTGTTCATCTAATTTAATCTTATCAAATTTACCGTGATATCAGACTTCCCGTAAAGTCTTTTCGAGCCTGATGAAGGTCCTCTGTGGTTCTAGGGGGCGCTGTTTACGCTGGCGAAGCCACTCTGCCTTTGGCCGTTCCCGGTCGCGTGCTCTGGCTTCCTCTTGGAGGCGGGGCGCCTTGCGAACAACGGGCAAGGTTCGTATTGGGCTGAATGGCGCAGAGCAACGGCAACGCCGCTCCGGAGTTATCTCGGGTGCTTCTTTCCGTGGGAGGCGGAGGAGGTAACTTGGCGGCGTGAATGTCTTCAAAGAGAGGCGCCGCAGGGCAAGGAACGAACGCCGTTCTTCCGGGTCTCGTCCTTTCCCACTAACCCTGCGCTTCTCAAACTTGGCTGACGTTGAGATTTGTGGACTTCAACTCCCACAATTCCCAGTGGCTGGTTCCGGAGTTGTGGGAGTTGAAGTCCACACATCTTAACGTTGCTAAGTTTGCTGCAATAATCTGTAACGTGTTGTTGTTTATTCCCCCCCTCGTTGCGTTGCTTCCAGATTCTGTCTTGAAACTGCCAAAAGGAAATAAATAAATGAAATAAAAGTCCTGTAGGGACATGGTATTCGTGAGATCTTGCGCGAATAAATGAACATCAGGTTCAAATATTTTCATTAAAAATAAGGTGCAAGACTTTTGCAAATTCGAACATGTCAAAAGTGCTAAAAGTGAAAGAATGAGAGTTTGAGCCTGAAAAAAAAGTCCTTTCTGTCTCGACTTTCTCACTTCATCATTTCATATATGCTTGCTAAATGTCGATGAGAATGCTTTAGTGCTTTCCACTTTTGAAAGGCATAATAGTCTGAAAAGTTTATACTAAATATCTACAATATTATAATATTTGGTTTGTGCAGTGCAGTGCATGGGGTTGAAAAAAGTACCATGCTTCTCACAGTTCCCACAGCTCAAAGGAACTGATTTGCATAAACTTATTTGCATCATCTAATCTGCAGTAGAGGGCAAAGCTGTCTATAGAGGGAAATAATGTACTAGTAAAATCAACAGTATGTGCCTTTTCAACTGAAGCAGGTCTTCTGGATTTCTAGGTATCAGCCAAACACTTTTGCTTGGTCCAAAATATACTAAAAAGAAAGACACCACCTTACAGACAACCAGGCTGCCCAGGAGCAATAGTAAGTATATCTATTTTTTTACTAGTGAGTTAAGACTTAGAGCAGTGTTTTCCAAATTTGGCAACTTTAACATGTGTGAACTTCAATTCCCAAGAATTTTCTACCCAGTGTGCTGGCTGGGGAATTCTGGAAGTTGAAGTCCACCCATTTTAAGGTAGACAAAAAAAGCACTGAGGATTGTGCCTTTCCTGAATTATATATGTATGTTAGAAAATAATGATCATAGATGAAGTCTTGCCTTTTGGCAGGAAGGGCTGTATCCTAACGAATGTCAATGGATTTAAAGCTTAAATATACATGGAGATTTTTGAGCTGAACTAATGCATTTTCTATTATTTATGCAGAACAGAGAGTGAACATTAAAATTGGGTTCTCAGCTCCTCAACAGTAGTGGTTAAACGAAATATAATGAAGTATATTTTTATATAGCATCGTTATTTACATACCGATGGATTTGAAGTTTGGACCTTTCATAATAATTTTATCTTGCAATATGGCAATTGATTAACAGCATATTTAGCACTGCCTTTCTATATTTTCTATGTTTATTTTCATTCCCTATATGTGGGGTGTTGCTGGCCGTCCCTATGTTTTTCCTACCCTCACCAGTGATGTTTTTTTAATTCTTTAAATTTCATTCTTTAAAAGCTTAGAAGAATATTAATGTCTCCATAAACACATTTCTGTACATTAGTTTTGGATAAGGTGCAGAATTTTCTACCCCAGATGGCTAGTGCAAATAATCAGCTGAGAAGAGAAATGGACAGCAAACCTAGCCAGGAGTTTGACATTGAGCATGTAGAACCTTCGATGGAAAAAATAATTGAAATGGTGAATATATTTTTGTTTCTAGTTAATTCCTTGGCATAGAGCATTATACATTCGTGTTTATGGTATACCCAAAGCAGAATTATTTCTTGTTATTGTTTAGTGTCTAGACCTCTTCAAAAACTATTATCCATAATAATATCTGGATGTTATCTTTTTTTTTAATTGAAACTGACTTCTGTGCTATTACTGAAGTAATTTTTTATTTATCAAATTCATCTGACCCCTGAAATTAGCCAGATAGAAGACAGCTTTTATGTATTTAAATTGGTACATTTAAAAAAAAAATTAAAATCAAGACTAAAATTACAAAGCTAGAATATTTATAGAAGTTGCATTGCTCTATAACACTCTCCACAACCCACCTGAGAAAGCCATGTTTCTAGGAGGCCAAGGGCATGGATGTCATAAAATTTTTAAATTAAGCATATCAAACTTTTTAGGCAAAGTTTCAGAGTAGCACTCTTTCCCATATGCAATCCAGATGTTTGATGGTAAAATTTCTCAAAATTCCCTGTCAGCCCAATCAGGGAAAAGCTTTGTCACGAAGTTTTAATATGATACAGCAGACATCCAGAAGAGTTTCAGATTTAGGAGGACTGCTGTAGCTAGGACCTTCCTCTACAAAAGACTTTGACTACATTGTCTCCAAAATTCCTTATATAAATTCCTTTTAACACTAATCTTGTATTCCTTGTTGATGGAGATAGCCAACTTATGCCACTGGCTCTATGGTGCTTTGTTTTCAGCAATTGTTTTTTAAGTGTTTTCAGCCTCTGATCCATCTAGCTGCTTTTTCTTGGCTATATACAAAGACTTTGTCAGTGGCTTCCATGGAAATAGTCTCCTTATTTAAGCTATTTCTCTGGCCGGCCATCTTAAATGGTTGACCATCTTAAATAGGTAACTCGGGACAGAAAGCAATCATTTTGCTAAAACCAGTAGATGAGTCCTTGACTTACGACCGCAATTGAATTCAAAATTTCCATTGCTAAGTGAGACGTTAAGTAACTTGTGTCCCATTTTACAACATTTTGCCATGGAAGTAAGCAAATCACCGAAGCTGTTAAGTGAATCATGAGGTTATGAAGTGAATGTTGCTTCCCTCATTGCCTTTGGTTGTCAGAAGCTCCCTAAGAAGGTTACAAGTGACACTCCCAGGATCCAGGATGCTGCAACCAGGTTAAATACATGCTGGATGCTAAGTTTGATTACGTGACTGTGGAGATTCTGTAACACAAGTACTTTTTCTGCAATAAGTACGAAAACTGACTGATTTTTTCAGTACTGCTGGAACTTTGAACAGTCATTAAACAAATGGTTGTAATTTGAGGACCACTTATAAATAGAATGCCATAACTAAACTAAGTTTTGAAAAATCCAATACATAGAAAAATGGAGGCGACATTAACAAATTCACCAAATACACCTGTGTATATTAGGTTCCCTTAACACTTGGCCTTAATACTTGGGGGAAAAGCATGGTCTTTATGGCTTTCTGGAAGACCAAGAAGGCCAGGGAAGGCTGTTCCATAGACAGGACCACAATAGAGAAAGCAAATCTTGGTCCTACAAAATGGCACTTTAATAAAGGGGACCTTGTGAGCATGCCTATTGGACCTGGTAGTTGGGACTCCTACTCGTTGGTACTGGTATTTGTGGGAATAGTTTAGGAACTGCTGTTGAGATATTTTCTAAGTCTTAAGATAATGATAATTGAAACTAAGAATTAACTGCTTTTGATTTTCAGCACTGAATCTGATGTACATTTACATTCTCATTGTGCCCTTAATATTATCTTACTTTCATTATTTAAATTATGACAGAATGTGGCCTTAGTAGAACTGAATAACTGTGATACAACAGAATCAGAAGATGATTCAGAATGTGAGGAGACCTCTACCTGCGAAGAAGTTACTGAAGAAAATATTAAGTTTCCCTTGTCAAAAAGAGAAGGACGGATAGAAATGTTGGACAGTAAAAACTGAGTAGGTGAATTAGCCTTATTTTCCTGCTATTTCAATATCTACATGTAATCCTCATGTTTGTTGTGCTGTGTACTAATAATCTTGTGTACTTGATATGTGCAGAGGTGTAAAAAAAATCTGTTGTAGGTCTGCTATCAAGTCAGATGAAATTAATGAGGATTTCATTATAAAATTGAGGAGAAAGCAGAAAGAATAACTGGACCAGACAGAAACAAAAGCATCAATAGCTATGAACTATCTTTGATTTAATCTGTAATAACATTACAAATTAATACCAACTCTTGGGTTACATAGAGACCAATGAAAATATCTCTGGGACACAGATCATTTACTCTAGATCGTTTCAATGACAAAGTATTTGGGCTGGTGACCCACTGTTATATGTTAATAGTAATAGCCTTCCAAATGAACTATATTCCTAACTCCCAGGTCAAGTTGGGATTCAAGCTCATTTGTATGTGCCAAAGGTTACTCACCTTGCATGAACTGTTCTTTTAGGTCAAGGTGAAAGAATTGTATTAGACTGAAAGATATTTTTGTTGATAAGAAGCATTCATAAAGGAGAATGAGGCATGCCATTGGGAATCCGGTATATTTTTAAGGTCCCAAATATGCTACAAATCAGATTGGGAGTTTATAATCCCAGCCAGTTTGAGATCACGTTACATCTTTGAAATTAAAATACACCTTGTATTCTCATAAAGGTTATTCAAATAGAATAAAAAAGAATTTTTAAGGTGCACCGCATTTGCTTTATACTGTAAAAGGCATCAACTTGGCAAGATAATGCCAATTTGAACTGATCTTAGTTTTATTCTTATGGACAATTGGTTATGATTATGCATTTTTCCTGGAGCATACTTATGGAGCATACATTGCACTGAATAAGATCTTATTTTTTTGAATAAATATTTGAGGTGTTATTGCTTACTGAAAATGGGGTTGGATACAAATCAGGAATGTTTCACATGAAAAGTCAAATTGGCTGAACATTCTGAAAAAATTGGCTGAACATTAGCAATAATTAATAGCTCTATTACTGTACATGGTAGATTATGGTCCATAACCTTCAGGGAACAGGACCATCATGCAGTATATTGATTTGAGCTGATAAAAATTGTAATACATAAATATAAATAAAATTTAGGTGTCCTTGCACAACCCACCAAAATTTTCTATTTATTTTCCATAGTACCGGTATATTCCTGGAACACTCACACACAAGATACAAATGGCAAAATATCTTTCTGTTTAGATAAGAGCAACTATCTGTTTTGAGATGAACATTACTGTAGTCTTATCTTTCTGTTCACTGTATTTAATACCACAATGTTGTACATTATTTTCAATTAATATTTTGCAATTGCAAGTAGTAAGTACATTCAAAACCTGGGTGGTTGTCTTTACAAATTGTCTTAATCCATGGCTTATCTTGTTGAATAATTCAGAATGGTTGTGTTCACACTTTTTTCCTGAATTATTTCCTGAATTATTCAACCTACTATGTATTGTATAACTTAGAACAGTGGCCCCCAACCTTTTGGGCATCAGGAACCAGTTCTGTGGATAAAGTTTTTCCATGGACCTAAGTGAGCATGGTTTTGTGTGTTGCCTGCATCCCGTGGTTAGGCCGTCACTTTTTTTCCCTGGGATGTCGTGGTTGGGGATCCCTGACTTCAGAGTAAATGTATTAGAGAGGGAGAGAGATTATCTTACAGATGCAGTACTAGGTCATTAAATACCACAGGACATCCAAAAAGCATTTATTTAATGTAATTGGCACCCACAATTAGAGATCACATACAACTCATTGGCAAACAGATTATAAAATAGTTCTGCAACTTTTTTTTTATTTAGGGGAATAACACAGATGTTCAATTCTTTATTGTACAGATTCATAATAAGTGCACTTCCTTGGGTACATAAACCATGTTTATGGTGAACTGGTTTTCTGAGTTCAAAAATGCAAAATGTTTATTGCAGGAAAAAAGTATGATGCTGGTGTAAAGTGCCCAAGACCTACAGGGTTACTGAGGACAAATTAAAAAAAATGATAGCATGTTTCCAACTTAAGGGTTTATAGAGACAAAAGTATCAGAAATTTGATGGATTTTAGATTTCTGTCTCACCTTTAGATTGCCCTAAATGTCAGCAAATGGAGCAGAACATGATCGCTACAGGAAAAAATACTTTATGATCACAGTAATGCGTAGCAAGTGTTGAACTCCTCTGAGGAATCCCATTGAGAATAAATGCAAATGTTCTTAATTGGATCATTGCACTGAGACACTGGTTGGCATGTTCATACCAGGAAGCATTTTCTATTTTATTGTTTGTAATCCTGTAGTTGCTGTGAGTCAGAGGAGGAATGGAGCTTCTTGGCTTAGCTGTTCAGTATTCCACGGTTACAGCTTTTGTTCTCAGGTACTCATTAAGAGCTTCTTCACCTAAAAAGGAACAAGAAAGTCTGCATTAGTTGGAGTCTCCAAGGGTGCAAAGTTTCTCACAGTGGAAGTGTTTGCAAAAAGTTTAACTTAAAACCAAGTAAACCCTCAGTATAATGGAGATTTAGTAGAAGGCAACACAAGAGATATCCTAAATTAAATACATTAATTTAGCAGAAGGCAATACAAGAGATATCCTTCTATTGTATATATACTGAAGATTGGAGGGAAATTAGGAAGGCTGAACAGGCCAATGTGATATGTGCATATTGTATGTTTGAGTTCCTAGGAGGGGAAGGATGAGATGGAAGGCTCTGGGAAGATCAGGCTGGTGGGAGGTACCCTGAAGATAAAGCATATTACCCCACCCCTCCCCAATCCTGTTAGTACTACCCATGCCTGCATTTTCTGTTAAAAGGTGATACTTAAGGTAGGCAATTAATAATTGTGAGATAAAAACATGACCATTAAACAATTAATGAAAGGACTGGTACAGGATTTTAAGCTTTGAAATTCAGAGGAGTAGAAACAATAGACAGTAGTCCTTGGGCCAATGCAGCCTCTCCAGTTCCTATTTTTGCACTTGTCTAAATCCTCCCACCTTTTTGAGAAGGTGCCTTACAACAGATCATTAAGCCTATAAGTCTGGCTGGCAGGGAGTGAATGAATAGGCAGAATTACAACCTTATACCTTCTCCATGGACCAAAATCATTTTTTTAAGTGCAGCTTAAGATGTTAAAAGATTGCCTATACTGTAAAAGAATCCTGCATTTTGTAACAGGTTCTAAGTTGCATGTTCTGTTCATATGGGATTATCAGGCTGCAATTTACAGTATTGGATGTGTGCTCTGATTTTAAGGGTATAATAGTACCACTCTATTTCAAAATTGAGAATTTCTCCATTACAAAATTCTCAAAATTGAGAATTTCTCCATTACAAAACTCACATTGTATTAGAGAACAAATAGTCTATAACAATCAATTTTTGCCATTACACTACAAAAATAATCATTCATGATTCCTAATGTTGATTCAGAATAGGAGCCAACCAGTTCTGTAAGGTGATAAATTTCTTACCTTTAATACATGCCACTTTGTAAATATAATTGGAATCTAGAGAGAAAATATGAAGTGCTGCTTACCTAAATCTTTTCCAAAACCAGACTGCTTGAATCCACCAAATGGTGCTGCCACATCAGTTTTGTTATAAGTGTTAACAAAAACAGTTCCAGCTTCCAGTTTGTCACTCACATATAGTGCTTTACTTATGTCTTTGGTGAAAACACCAGAAGCCAAACCATATTCTGTTCTGTTGGCTCGTTCTAACACTCCATCAACATCTCTGTGACAATAAAGAAACATCTAAAATATAGACAGCATAAAACATACCAAAGATGCAAAATTTATTACTCCATTATTTTTCATCCTCAGATTTTGTAGCACACATTGTGTTCTTATATAGTGCTAAGCCATGATAAAATATATTTCAGTTCCAGCATGTAGTTTAGGAATCGTAGTTTATTTATATTCTATAATTGCAAACCAGCCACTGAACTTTCACTGAAATATGGTTAAAACATAACATTGTTTAGAATCATCTGTAAATTCAATCTGATATTTTTGTGAAGTATTTTAAAGACTTGGCTAGAATATATGTAATGAATATAGGGATGTAACAAGACTATTTAATTCACAGAATTAACAATTGCATGATTCTTAAGGTCATCAACTGGGAAAGAACATCAGTAGTAATTAAATAGGATTCCAAATACTTCTACATTTGTGCTGAAGCGCTTCTAGGTTGAAAGAATTGGACAGTGACATCACCATTGCCTGGGGGATACAGAGTTGGGAGCTCATTTCACAACCCCGTTAAGTTACTCAGCAAAGTGGTACCCATTTATCAACTTGTGGTTGCCACTTTTGAACTGCTGGGTCAGCAGAAGCTGGACCATGTGACTGGAGCTAACCCTGCCTTGTGGCAGCAACCAGCTCTCAAATGTGAACTTGCCGATCATCAGCCCAGGATCCTAACCTCATGAGCCACCACGCTGGTACAAGATTCCAAATTAGTGGAGGAATCTACCTCACAGAAATTTTCCTCCAAGATGTAAATTGCAATGGAGAAAATGAGTGAAGCAGGCTAATTTGCTCTTCTCAGATGACTATTACTTGCAAGGATCCTGGATTTGAAAAGCTGCAGCAACAACAGCAACATTAATTGGAACAGAACCTACCCGTCTTTGAACTTGGAAATGATCATCACTGGTCCAAAGGATTCTTCATGGGCAATATGCATGTCGTCCTCAACATTGGTAAATATGGTAGGTTCCATGAAGAAGCCTAATGAGAAAAAAAAGGGGTAGTTACAATCTCCATCATTTTCCATCTTGATACATGGGTCATAGGTTATCTGTCTTCAGCAATGCATTTTATATACAACTTGGCTAATAAACAAGGACTTTAATTTTTAGCCAGTTGATTATTTTAACAAGATTATTTTAACATTTGATATAACTTTAGTTTCAAAACAAGGTTGTCATAGATCATTTGGACCCACAGTTTATGTTGTGCATTTTATGATTAGTTGCCTTCATTCTCTTCTACACCCCTTCCTCTATATGCTTTATAATTACTTGACCCTTATGATATTACCATGACTGCAGAAATACAATTGAAGAATTAGCTAGTGTAAAAAGAACAACATACATTTTGGTGGGTCACCAGCTGAATATAATTTTACTAAAAAGAAAGTCAGAAGTCTCTTTTCTTTTAAACTTCTTTAATGTATTTTTGTCACTTAATTTGTCTTGTTATTCCCTTTTGCTTTTATCTTGGCTTGTATTTTAATGTTTGATGTTGAAATTTAAAAAAGAGAGAAATTAAAAACTTGGTGAAAAACAACATTAACCAAGGAGGATTCTGGTGTATCTAGTGGTCCAGTTGCTGGTGCAGTGTTTTTCCTATTCCATTGTCACTCCATTTACCCAAATTTCATTGGAAACATCCACTTTACATTGGGGGGAAAAAGCTTCAAATGCATTCAAATGCCTTCTAATATTCCTATATTAGATCTTACTCACCTGATCTACATACTTGTCTTCCTCCATATAATAAAGTTGCTCCTTCTTTCACTCCAGTTTGGCAGTACTCCAGAAGCTTTTCCAAATGTGCTTTGTGATTTTGAGGTCCATGGTCTGTAGCTCTATCTAGTGGATCACCTATTTTCATCTTCTGTGTTTCTTCCACCTAAAGATTACCAAAAAGAGTGGGGATGAAATAGTGTAATATATCAGCTACAATTGTACAGATGATAATATATAATTTTACAATAATTAAAACAATGCCTAGATTAGGATATTTAAAGTTACAGTAGAAGTCATTGTCTTCTCTTGGTTCACCTTATATTGTACAGAGCCCTATATGGAAAGAATAAACATTCTTAAGGGTACATAAGAACAAAATTGAATTAAAAGATGGAGAAAGGAGACGTCAAGCAAGGAATAACATGAAAGGAGGATATGGCTGAAGGATCTGACTTCCCTTATACTGCTTGGAGAACCCTTGAGAGTTGGAGTGACTAAATGTAAAACCAATATGCTTGAGGCTCTTGGTGGAGACTCTTGGTAGATAATAATGCTATGTGAATGTGGAGAGACACAGAGCCCAGCCCATCTGCTGATATGTCAATTACTACCAGAAACTTGTACCAATAATGATTTATTTTTGGCCAACAATAAAGCCAAGAAGGTGGCTTCATTCTGGCAGTTTAAAGTTTGATCTACATACAGAAGAAATATAGAGTTGTGTAGTTCTAACAGCAATATGTTCCTAAACTCAAGCCAAATATAAGGAAATGGTCTGGAATACTTCAGATACTGTGTTTCACATTATAATGCCCATAATAGCATCTGATGCTGAAGAAAGCTAGCGTCTCAATAATTTTTGCTGGTGGGCAGATCCATATCCATCCATATTCAATGAAGTAGAAGTGGAAAGGGAAAGTACCTTCTGTAGGACATGGTCAGGAGAGCTTGAAAAATAATAAAAGTTGCTTGATCAAAAATAAACACACTTGAAACTCTACCACATCAGAAAAATCAATGAACACTGAAAAAATAGGGCTTTGCACCATTACTCATATATTATCAGTGAAAAATATTACAACTATAAGTAGCCATAGGGTTATAACAATTCACAATGACCAACTACAACAGTGCTGAAAAAAGTGACTTACACCAATCCAGGTGTTTGGAAATTGGCATGTATTTACTATGGTTTCAGCATCCCAGGGTAGCGTGATTGCCTTCCCAGCCTTCCCAGGAAGCTTCTGACAAGCAAAGTCAATGAGGAAAGCCAGATTTCTTAATGACCACATGATTCACATTGCAACCACAGTCAAAAGAATTGATAAAAATTTGTAAAATTGGGCAAGATTCACTTAACAACCACTTTGGTTGACAGCAGAAATTCTGGTCCCAATCAGAGGGGGCATTCAGCAGGTTCTGACCAGTTCTGGAGAACCAGTAGTGGAAATTTTGAGTAGTTTGGAGAACCGGCAAATACCACCTCCAACTGGTCTGTCCCTATTCTCTACCTCCCGAGTCCCAGATGATCGGCTGGGTCTTTTGTTGCCCTGCACAGGAAAACAGAGCTGGAAAGCAGGTTAGTAGGGTGGGGATGGAATAGGATTTTGCAGTAACCTCCCAGGAGTGGGGAGGGAATGGAGATTTTACACTATCCTTCCCCTGCCACGCCCACCAAGTCACACACCCCAAGCCATGTCCAGGTCCACCAAGCCACACCCACAGAACCAGTCGTAAAAAAAAATTGAATCCCACTATTGGTCTTGTGTTGTTAAGTTGAGGACTACTTGTACAAAGCAAGGATTGGTATAGCAGAATTATCTTTCAACATCTACTCTTAAAGCTTCTTACCACTCTTTTAACAAATTCATCGTGAATAGATTCCTCAACAAATAGTCTACCAGCTGCAATGCAATTCTCTCCTTTGTTGAAGAATACTGCTCCCATGCCCTGAATCATAAGAAAAAACATATTCCATTTTTGGTTTGGTTGTTATTATGGATGCCTTGATTTTTTTTTCTTTTTAAAAACTTCTCATTCGGTGATTAACAATGGGATAATGTCAAGCTAAATCTCAGCCTCTGTGTGTAACTCAGCTTCTCCAACCTAGTGATTTCCAGATGTGTTAGTCTTCAGCTCCCCCTGCTGTCAGGAAACAATGTGAGTTAAAATTATAACACATCTGGAGAGTGCCAGCTTGGAGAAGAGTATCCATCAAAAACGAGAAAGGATTTTCTGAACATAATGGAAGCTGGATGACAAAAAAAGTTATGACTGATAAGTCAAGGACTGTATGCAGTACCCAATAAATTTATTATACATTTAATAACTTAACAATATTTAATATTATAAAACAGGCAGTCTTTGCAGCTGGATACCCATTTTGAATTTTGAAAGCCATGGAACTATGTATTCAGATAGACTGCCATGAAAAATCAGCCTTTGCTGAGGATAGCTGGTCCTAAAATATTAATTTACCAGAAAGTGAATCAGACTTTCAAGGTGTTCTTTACCACCCCAGTTTTGCATGGCCAGAAGCATCACTACAAATCTGATTCTTGAAGAATCCTTTTAAATTTTTTAAACTACATTTAGAAAGTGTCAAATAGTACAGGGAACCTGAGGATCTGTAGATACTGTGCTGCTTATCCCTACAACATACTACCTTTTAAGAAGATTGAAATACGAATACTGAATATTTTAATATTGAGAACTTCTTTCCTCTGGGACTAATTTATGGACCTGTAATAATATGTGGGCTTAAGCAAACAGTGGGTATGTCAAGAACTAAAAAGGGTAAAACCACCAATTTTCATTTCTGAGATGTCTTTCTCCACTTTTCTCTTTCTGCAATCCTCTGCCTGATTCTCTTCTTGTCTTCTTGTCTTCTGCCCTAAATGGTAGGTATTCCTATGTGCATCAATTGCTTGAGGAGGATTTTAAAATTTAAAAAGCTCATGTAGTGTGGTAAGAGTTGCAGGTTGCACACTCTTCTCTAGAACACTACCATAGTAAGTAAAAAGGCACAATGTACTATGGGACATTTTAACCATACTCTTTCTGAAGAAAATATGTGGAGCTTAAAAGCTTATTTACCATTCTTACAGCTTTGTCAAGTTCACAGTCATTGAATATGATCAGTGGGGATTTTCCACCCAGTTCCAAAGAAACCTTCTTTAGATTACTGACAGCACAGCTATAATGAATAAAAATGATAAATGACAGAAGACTGAAAATCAAATACTATTTTCCTCATTTCTTAATGATATTAAGACAAACCATGGTATTAACTTTTATTATATACTTATTTTAATTATTTCCCCAAAATAAATACAAAACATAGTTAAACTATTACATATTATAATTGGTATCTTGACAACATTTTTATCTTTCTTTGACTGGATCCTAGCTAAATTTGCCAAGGTCGCCCAACTTGTAGTAGCAAATTTGGAAAGTGGGAAGGAGTATACAAAAACCAGAGAAATACTCACATGAGCAAGTTTAGTGCAGCCAAACCAATATCAGTATCATTCTGACTATCTAACTGGTAAATGACACAAGATTTTCAGGTCAAGCAGCATTCATTCAACTTCCCATTGAGCAAAAAATAAGATCTTGCACTGAGAAATATTATGAAAGGAAAGGATTACCTTTTCATGATATGTTTCCCAATTGGTGTTGAGCCAGTGAACCCAAGTTTACGGATGTCTGGATGTTCTGATAAGCGTTGTCCTACTAAACCACCTACATGATGTGAGAGATACAATACCATGACTTTTACTGAAACTGAGCTGGAGATTTTGAATCAGAATGTTGTTTAATGCTCCTGTACTCCTTTCCACCTGAGCTATTCTTTGAATCCAAGCTGAAGCTCTCTAGACATGTGATAATTGCAGATCCAGAATTCTCAGCTGTTGGCCATGTTGACTAAAAATTCTGGGTCTCATACTTCCAACACATCTGAAGGGAAACAGGTTAGGAAAGGCTATAAATACGTATACTCTCACCGTACCTGAACCAGGTAAAATATTGATAACGCCTTTAGGAAATCCAGCTTTCACAGAGAGCTCTCCAAATTTCAAGGCAGTCAGTGGAGTTACCTAAATAAAAACAATTTAATTTAATACCCTCTGTTTTCATAGAATACATTTTAATTTCATTATTTTGTTATAGTATACCCTGCAATAATTATGTGCACACCTTACTATGTGCATTCACTTATCTTTTTTGGCTTTATTACTTAGGCTTGTTTGTATGAATGTAACTCACAGTATGATCTGGAGAGTATCCAGGCTATAAATATTTTAAATATATAACTAAATTCCCATTATTGTTTCCAGCAAAGAGCTTCTTGGCACCACGTTGGGAATATTGTTGTACTTTAATGCTTGCTCACAAACATTTTATTTTTAACTGAGCCGTGGTAGCACAGTAGAATGAAGTATTGCAGGCTAATTCACTGTCCACTGCCAGGACTTCGATCCTAACTGGCTCAAGGTTGACTCATCCTTCCATCTTCCCCAGGTTGCTAAAATGAGGACCCAAATTGTTGGGGGTAATATGCTGACTCTTTAAACCACTTAGAGAGAGCTGTAAAGCACTGTGAAGCAGTATATAAATCTAAGTGCAATTGCTATTTTTATCTGTTCTTTATCTGTGCTTAAGGTCTACAATGGATTAACCATCTGGTTAAAAGACATTCTACATCTGTACCTCTACTAGGCTAGAATTGCCAGCCTCAAGGAATGCTGTATTCCAAGGCATCTATGGCCGTTGATGTTACCTGTGCTGGTTTCAGAACTAAAGTATTGCCAGCAGCCAAACACGCCGCACTCTTCCATGCCAACATCATCAATGGATAATTCCATGGAATAACAATAGCACAGACTCTTCAGATTCCAGAGAGAGAGAAAAAAACACAAAAGCAAATTTGAATTTCAAAACACAACAGAAACATTTTAGGAGTAAAATTAATCGGAGTCTGGTTTCATTAACAAAGACAACAGATCTTACCCTAAGGGTTCTTTTCTGGTGAACGTTAAATTGTGGTTTGGTCGTGCTTGGTTTATTGGAATGGTAGAACCCTAAATGAAAAAACACTTATCCTTTTTTTTTAAATGACAGTCATGACGAAAGCGGCATCAATTGTATCATCACATGTGTCTGAATAACCTGCTGGCAGTTACAGAATGTCTCCTAAAACATCCCAAATGCTGATAAATATACATGATAAAAATACGGGTAGTGAGGAAGCTACATGGACATTTTCTACTACAGTATTATCTGTATCTCTTCAGTGCGAGCATTTTTCCACTGATAACTCTTTATATGGATTGGTTTAAAAGCAGTGTTCTTTTCATTGAACAAAAATTGTCTTACCATTTTTTTTAAAAAAGTAATACAGGTAGTCTTGGACTTATGACCACAATTGAGCCCAAAGTTTCTGTTGCTAAGCAGCACGGTTGCTAAGTGAACTTTGCCAATTTTACCGTCTTACTTGGTTAAGTGAATTATTGCAGTTGTTAAATTAGTAACATGGTTTTTAAGTGGATCTGGCTTCCCCATTGAGTCTGATTGTCAGATGGTCACAATAGGGGAACATGTCACCCCAGGACACTGCAACCATCTTAAATATGAACCAGTGGCCAAACATCTGAATTTTTATCACGTGGCCAAGGGGATACTGCATCAGTCTTAAGTGTGAAAAACGGCCATAAGTTACTTTTTTTAGTGCCGTTGTAACTTCCCACGTTCACTAAATGAATGGTTGTAAGTCGAGGATTACCTGTAATCATTTCACATACAACTGCTTACATAAGACAGGAATTGGTAAACTATAAATCAGGCTTGCATTTGGCCTTTGTTGCCCTTTCATGATTTCCAAAAAAATCCCTCTGACCATCGCTACTGAAAACTAAGGATTTACTGTAGTTTTCCACCTTTAAGCAGTTTTTTAAAATTGGCACCTCATAAATGTCTCCCTGGATTGAAGAAACTAGTCCACAAGCAGAAAGCATTCAAGATTTCCGTTCTGCCTAGTAGTGTGATATGGCTCTGCCATTTTGGATAATTACCCATGGCCCCATCAAGTGGAAGTGCTTGCTATCATAAAGTTGTTCAGTCTTAACCTAAGGATAGGTCCTGGTTTCTCCAAAATGAATTTATATTTCTGTGAAATTCACATTATTTTTGTATGCATAATTTGAGGAAGCATGGACTTCAGCTATCGATCACCTCTTTCAGTCTTCGTATGAGTTGCCTAGAAACTCTGCTATTGTTCTGGGTTGGCCTGTCTTTTATCTTTAGCAAGAATTTAGGTCTGACCCACATAATAATTCTGGAAGAGAATTCGTCTTTGAAGCAGGCAAACCTTAAGAAGCTCATTTTTACTCTTCTCTGCACTAATTCTTTGAAACCATTGTCTAAATAATGCCACATATATAGTACTGAAAACTTGACATCAACTCAAACATTAGCTTGCCTGTATTTTGTCACACCATCCAGCAAAATATCGGAATGTTTGCACTGACATTCCTACGTGGGTCTTCAAAGCTAATGTGTACACAGCTCCTGAGTCAATAGCCTCTATGGTTGCCAGCTCTTCTTGATGTTCTTCCATCAGATCCGCAAGTCTTTCAATAGAATCACACAGACAGTAGAACAAAAATACAACATGACATGTTTGTAAATGGCATGGTTGG
Organism: Laticauda colubrina; assembly: GCA_015471245.1. NCBI lineage: Eukaryota > Metazoa > Chordata > Lepidosauria > Squamata > Elapidae > Laticauda > Laticauda colubrina. The sequence continues at coordinate 52,379,112 of BLBF01000022.1, read as the reverse complement.
AATTCGTGCTGAAACTTGCTACTGTGGAAAGTAAATTTACCAAATTCAAGTCACACATAAAATGTGTGTGATTTGAAAATCAGAGCATTCTGTAATAGTTTGGACACCGGGGTGGAAAAATCTTTCACATTTTCCTAAGCCTGCTTTGTACACTACATTAAGTCATGATGTGGTTGACTGATTTTCAACATAGTGTTATATGTAATTTCATTTTTATGTCTTTCCATAAACCATGATTGAAAATCAGTTTAATGTGAATGTAGCTTCTAAGAAACATAGGGAAAGAACAACAGCCAGTGCTAAATAATATTAAATTATCATGGAAAACCTAGGAAAACCTTAGAATTAAACCTATTTAAATTTGGGTAACCCGAAGCTTACAAAGTTGAATTCATGTATAGTATATCATCTTGACCTCCTTAAAGGCAAGTTAGGATTCCAATCATTTAAGTAATTAATACATCAAGCATAAGCATCATATTTTAGCGAGTGACATGCAATATGAAACCTGTTGCAAAACCCTGGATGCAAGAATATTTCCAAATATATTTGCACATTTTAATGTCAGAGATGTAGGAAATGTTTAAATGGACATCATATTTAATTAAATTTTAATTAAAGTAAAATACAAAGTCAAATTAAATTTAGTTTTGTCCTGGCCTAGCTGTTTCACTTTCTGCCTTTCTACCTAGGAACTGCTCAGAAGCCAAATGTGGCCCTTAGTTTGAAAATTGCTGTGTATCATTTGAAATAAATCATACTATTGATACAGGATTTGGGCTTACATGATATTCAAGTTGAGAGCCAGTTTGGTTTAATGGTCAAGACACTAGGCTGGAAAATTGGAGACCATGCGTTCTAATCCCATCTTAAACACAAAGCAAATTGGATGGCCTTGGGCCAGTCATGTTCTCTCAGCCCTAGGAAAAAAGCAAAAGCACTTTCCACTTCCCAAATACTGCAAGGAGGAGATCAGGCAGTCAGTAAAAAAATCTAACTTTATAGGAGAAAACTAAAAATTCATATTTATAATTGTCTGTTTCCTTCAATAAATCTACACTATCCAACTGGGCATATTACGATAACACAGAGTAAACAGAACAGAAATAAAAGTAGCAATGTAAGGTGTTCTGCATTGCCATACCTGTACATTAATTGCCCTCTTTCTCTTGCATTCATCTTTCCCCATTCACCGTATTCAAAGGCATCTTTTGCTGCTGCCACTGCTCTGTCAACATCACTCACCGTAGCCAGTGACACCTTAGCAATCACCTTGCATAAAGATAAGAAGTTGCTAACTTTAAAAAAAACAAAAACCAACAATTTATTTGTTTTTACAAGTTCAACTACAAACTTCCCATTTTCTTCATTCATTCCATTGTTTGTATCCTGCCATCTTTAGTTTTTTTTTACATTGATAGTATACTAAATATAAATGTTTTGTTACATTTTATGGGAAAGGGGGAAAAAGGAAAAAGAAGAGGAAAAAGAAAATGAGAGCAAAAAAAAATAGATAAAACTGATAAATAGCATTTCATTGGTCATGTTTTGACATGATGTTAAACCACTCATTAGAATCCTGGCTTAATCCTAAATGTAAGACATCATAGTTAACAGATAATCAGAGTTGGAAGGGGCCTTATAGACCTAGTTCATGTGGATCTGTGCTGTTAGATTATTTATTCTTGGCTTCTCCATCTTGTAGGAGCATTTATAGAAACTTCATGGTTTGCTTAGCAGTGTGTTTGTGTGAACTAGGAAATCTGTCTATTTTTCTCAGAGGAAGCAACATTTTGAGTCTGCAGATGGCACTAAATCAAGGAAAATACAGGTCAGGTCTGTTTAATTGCTCAATTTCAAGGGAACTTAAGTCAAAGCATGTTGAGTTCTATGAGCCAAAATTTCAAAGAAATGTAATTAAATATGACATCTGAAAGGAGCTGCTGGCTTTAATGATATATTTTGTTCAGCTCATACTGCCAGAGTTCTCTGACTTTGCAACAAATCTCTTATGGTTTTTTTTTTTTTTTTTGCAAAAAATATGCAAAACTCTATATTTTTACAGCAGGCTACAATTTCTTAGACTGGTCAGTATTAGGATGACTTAATTAACCTTGATCTTTAAAATACAAACAAGAAAACCAAAGTGATGTTGAAAATTTGTTATTTATTTCTATAATTTATTATTATATCTTCAATTAATCTCTCCACTAGGTTTGACTTGGATAAATATCAGGCAATTTCTAGATACTAACTATTATCTATCTATCTATCTATCTATCTATCTATCTATCTATCTATCTTATCTATCTATCTATCTATCTATCTATCTATCTATCTATCTATCTATCTATCTATCTATCTATCTATCTAT
>BLBF01000022.1:52324761-52376728 GCA_015471245.1 Laticauda colubrina | reverse complement strand
TATCTATCTATCTATCTATCTATCTATCTATCTATCTATCTATCTATTATTTGCAAGTTACATATCAACTTTTTCCAGACAGATACTTTTCTGATGTGCTGGAACACCAATTATTAACATGTATATTTTGAAATTCTGGCAGTGTAATATCAAGAACTGGAAGATATTAGAGCCACTTCCAGGTGATCTTTTTTACCCTTGTTGCTAAATCTTCAACAGGCACAAACCATCATCAGACTATTTGCTTTGTTTTAGGATTATAGGATTCTATGAGAAAAGTACATTTACTTGGTTGTCAGTTTGCAATCCTGGCAATCAGTAATCAATCAGCTTGTCCTTCACACCTGATTGATAGGTTACAGAAATTCTCAGCTGAGATGTGCTCACCTGTTGTCAGCAAACAGTTGAGCCTGAGCTACTCCCTTCCCCTCGCCAGTTTCATAATGCAAAAAACCACCTTCTACCAGGCATTTATGCCAGGCATTTATGCCAGGCATTTATACCAGGCATCTATCTCCACCCCAGCTCCATGAATGGGAAAAACATCATGAAACGTCACATGATAACAATGTGACACTGTGAGTTTGACACCCGTGTTCTAAGGCCACAGGAAATGCCCAATGCAATGCAATTCATCAAAATGCAGTTAAAGCAACATTTGCTGCTTACATTCTGCTTTTTATTTTTATTTATTTATTTAGTCAAATGCTTACAATACAAAATAAGAATAACTATAAGTTTAAATATAAGAAATAGGAACTAATAATTGGGGACAACAGGACAGGGGTAGTAGGCATGATTGTGCACTTATGCGCTTTTGAAAAAAATAATAAAGAAGCTAAAAATGACACACTGATAAACCCACCAACAACATGTTATGATTGCAACAAATATGAATTAATTCTTGGGGAGGGGGGAAGCATTAATGCATCGAGGTTTACTCACTGATCCATCTGTTGGATTTATAGAATCATAAGTGTTTCCACCTTCAGCATTTACAAATCTCCCATTGATGAAACATTGATATGGCATCTTTACAGTCATATGGTTAATATATTTTGAAACCTAGGACCCAAACAAACAATTTGGTTTAGCAATGTATCATAGAAACAATGTTTTCCTGCAGAAAACATCATGTGTAACAAACATATGTTCTCCAACTGATTATAGCCCAAGTAGTTGTATTGAATGCAATCTTCAGATTCCATCACAAGGCAAATAATAAATACTAATTTTCTATAACTGCATGAAAATATCAAAAAGCCAAGTTGTAGTGATTCAAGTATCAAGCTAGAAACCAGGAGACTACAAGTCCTAGTCCTGCTTTAGGCATAAAGCCAGTTAGGTGACCTTGAGCCAGCCACTCTCTCTCAGCCCTAAGAAGCAGACAGTGGCAAATCATTTCTGAAACCTTACTAAGAAAGCTACAAGGCCTTCACCAGGGAGTCACCAAGGGTCAAACTGCCTCAAATACATACATACATACTGCCTCAAATACATGCACATACATATGAACTCACACACAAATATCTGCTGGCTTGATACATTTCAATCACCGAACAGATATGTACACTATATAACAAGAAAGTACTATGATTTTGCTTATGATGGAATTATTTAGAGTGTTCAGTACTTATTACTAATCTGCTGCCGATTCCCAAACATATATAACATTTTAGAAACCAGCTCACATAATCAATCTCTAATTCTTCCTTGTCTTCTCCTCTGTGTTTTCTGACCACCATTTGAACAAAATCACCAAATTTGGGGGCCATGTAGATATCTTCATTCTGAAGTTCAAGTCCAGCACATTTTTGCTTGATCTCTTCAATCACCCTTAATATATAAGGACATTGAAAAATGGATAAAGTCAAAGAATTAGGAAGCTAAAGGGACTAATTCTGCTCCATGCAACCATCCATATTAAAGGATCTTTAACAGACAATTGTCTAACATTGATCTGATGGAAAACTCTGATCTGGTAGAAAACTAACAAGTTAAAACTTAATGGGATGGTAATATATACCAAAGTTTTCCCACCCCTTCCCCTTTTTCTCCACAACCGTTGTCTTTCAACTGGCATTTTTGAACATTACTGTTTAAAATAAACAACATGAACAGATTAATCAGAATTAACAAACAATTCTGCTTGTTCTGAGTGATAAAATTGCTTACTGGGAATACAACAGGTCCTGGCAAACAGGCAATACAAGTAGTCCTCACTTTTGACCACAATTAAGCCCACAATTTATGTTGTTAAGTGAGAATTTGTTGAGTGAGTTTTGCCCCATTTTACAACCTTTCTTGCCACAGTTGTTAAGTGAATCAATGCAGATGTTAAGTTAGTATCATGATTGTTAAGTGAATCTGGCTTCCCTGTTGACTTTGCTTGTCAGTAGGTTGCAAGAAGTGAGACACAGCAATGATCATAACCAGTTGCCAAGCAACTGAATTTTGATCACATGATCCTGGAAGTTGTAACTGTGAAAAGCGGTCATAAGTCACCTTTTTTCAGTGCTGTTGTAACTTTGAATGGTCACTAAATAAACTGTTGTAAGTCAAGGACTATCTGTATAGGAATTACTGGCTCCCCAAGTCCTCTGATTCATTTTACTCAGATGAAATGTATTGACCACTGTAGTACACTGTTGCCAAGATATCGCCATCTCTATTCCACAAGATATACAGGTAGTCCTCAACTTACGACCATAATCAAGTCCAAAATTTATGTTGCTAAGTGAGATGTTTATTAGGTGAGTTTTGCCCCATTTTACAACTTTTCTTGTAACAGTTGTTAAGTGTATCACTGTCCTTGTTAAGTTAGTAACATAGTTGTTAAGTGAATCTGGCTTCCCCATTAACTTTGCTTTTCAGAAGGTCAGACAAGCTGATTGCATGCCTCCAGGACTCTGCAGCCATCATAAATATGAGTTGGTTACCAAGCATCTGAATTTTTAATTCAGGATCATGGTGATGCTGCCACACCCGTAAGAGTGAAAAATGGACATAGGTCACTTTTTTCAGTCCTGTTGTAAATATGAACAGACACTAAAAGAAGAGTTGTGGACTACTTGTAATATGAAAAGTAAATTGTGTTCTATGAAATGCTCATAATACTCTTCAGTGTCTTAGAGAACAGTGAATTACCTCACCACATCCATCGATGTTGCTCCAGCTTTAAAGAAATCAGTGGTGTCTTCAATATCAGCTATGTTGCTCAAAATTCCCTTCCAAATAGACTGCAAAAGATGGAAATATCCTGAGACAATGACACAAATAACCCAAGCTACGAATAAGGTACATTACCTTAAGTTGAGCATCAAAGAGTCTTAATCTCTCTATTTTACATTATGGTGCCTACACTCTTTACCATGAAGCTGGAGGAACATGAAAATGAAAAACGGGAAGGCTTTTATTCATAACTATATGCTGGGCCAAGGATGTGAGGTCTGAACAAATAAATACAATTGAAAAGTAGTCCTGAACTTATTTTGCATGGAGAAAATAACATTTTTCTTCAGACAGCACAAGTAAGTGTGAAATATACCATCAAAAGATGTGGTGCTTGCAATTGTCCCCGATTAGTTTTTTTAATCCAGTTAGGATATATTTATTATAGATACTAGAGTTGAACTAGTATTTATCTACACTAGGGTATAGATTTAATCTCCCAGATATGATGTAGTCAAGAGATAAGCCTAAAGCCCATGTCACACTGAACCAACGGATGCAAAGAGGATGTAAAACGGACAAAAAAACTTGCCATCTGTTGGTTAACGCGATGTATCCGTTCTGTACTCACTGCCTCCGTTTTGCTTCCTCTCTACCCGTCCAGCATCCGTTTATGGACGTTTCATCTGCTCCAAAAGTTTTGGGCTGCCTAAAACTTTTGCGCGGAAAATGTATCCAGTTCGTCCGTTCTGCACCCGCTATGCGTCCGCTACGCATCCGCTATATCCGCTATATCCGCTAGGTGTCCGCTATGCATCTGTGCAACTCCATCTGCTCCAGTGGTAAACGGACGCAGGGAGGAAGCGGAACGGATGTAGAACGGATGTAGAACGGATGCCTAGCAGATGCAGCACGGAAACAAAGCATTTAAAACGGAAAAAACATTCGCAGAGGGGACCTATCTCGGATATTAAGGATGTATACAGGATGCCTAGAGGATGCCTAGAGGATGCCTAGCGGAAAACCTATACTGCCTATAAAAAGGGGGAGCAACTCGCCTGCATCGCACTTTCAGAACAGCAGCCCAGCAGTGCAGACCTCTGCAGCCTTCATCTGCCTCTTCCTCTTCCACAGCATCCAGTCATGTCCACCGTGGATTGTAACAAAGTCCTTTCGGCAGCCACCATTGTTATGCAACAGTGCGAAGCCATCTGCAGGCTCTGTGAACACTACTGCGAGAAGAAAAGGAGCCACCCAAAAAGAGTCTGGGTCCGAAGATGGTTCGCCAGTAGAGCGGAGGACGGACTGTACAACAAGCTGATGGTGGAGCTCAGGAGCGAAGACACTCGGGCGTTCCAGAACTTCATGAGGATGCCACCAGCCATGTTTGACGAAGTTGTGCAGCACCTGACACCCAGGTTGACCAAGGCAAACACCAGCTTCCGGCCCAGCCTGGAACCTGGGCTCAAGGTGGCACTCACTCTGCACCACCTGGCCTCAGGGACCTCCTACAGGAGCATGCAGAACGGCTGGAGGGTGCCATCCAACACCATCAGCATTGTGGTCAGAGAAGTGGTGCAGGCCATCATTGAAGAATACAAGGAGGAGCTCCTCCAGTACCCCTCCGCTGAAGAAGGATCGAAGAAAGTTGCAGAGCAGTGGTATCAGAAGTGGAACTTCCCACACACCGTTGGAGCCATAGATGGCAAGCACGTGGCCTGCAAATCTCCAGCCAAGTCGGGGTCCACTTATTTCAACTCCAAGGGCTTCTTCAGCATCATCCTCTTCGCCATGGTCGATGCTGACTACAAGTTCATGTACATCGATGCTTCAGGCAACGGCTCATCTTCGGATGCCCAGGTATACAACGCCAGTCACCTCAAGGAGGGGCTGGAACGCAACCTCATCGTGGGCTTCCCAGATCCAAAACCCCTGCCCAACGACACACAAGATGTGCCCTACTTCATCGAGGGGGATGACGACTTCCCCCCCACAACCTACCTCATGAAGCCCTATACCTCCAGACTCCTCACCCGTGAAGAGAGGATCTTCAACTACAGGCTGTCCAGGGCAAGGCGGGTGGTGGAGAACGCCTTTGGCATCCTGGCCAACAGGTTCCAGGTACTTCTCACCACCATGCAGCATTGCCCAGAAACCGTGAGGAGGATCATGGAAGCTTGCTGCATCCTGCACAATCTCATGTGCACCTGCTACCCAGTCTTGCAGAACAGGCTCGTGGACCTCCAACAAGGCAATGGGGACATGGAGCCTGGGGAATGGAGGCAAGGGCGAAACCTGATCGACACTGAGGATGTGCAAGGCCCCAACAGAGCCTCAAATGAAGCGAAGAAGCAGCGCAACCTCCTGAGACAATGGTGCAACTCCCCAGCTGGAGCAGTGGAATGGCAAGACAGGATGGTAGATGTTTAATGGATGCTTCCTTCAGCCTGTCTCATCACACAGATGAGATTGGGCCATGTATGTTTGGTTGGCCTACAATAAACAGGGCGTTTAATAAAGAGTTGTGTTTATGTTGACATGTGTGGATAATTATTACATTATTATTGATAATAAAGGGCCCTAGGTGTGGCACTTGGGAGGGTGGACCATCCAGTCCCACTATGCTTGCACTGGAGGTTTATCTATCCCACAGCTATTATCCATCCCAAAGGTATCCCTGCCCATCCCATAGGTATCCCTGCCCATCCCACAGCTATCTTAACCCATCCCACAAGCATGCAAAGGCTTAAACCATTTTTAAAAGTTTCCAGCAAGACTTTATTAAAAAAAAGAAATGAAGCAAGTGTGTGAATCATAAATAGACTTTATTAACAACAAGCTATAAGACAAAAATGAGTCTCTGGCACTCCTCTTGGTCGCTCAGTCTCAGGGGTGAAGGGTGCAGGTGCTATGGAGGTGGCTGGTGCTGGAGTGCTTGTCATCAGCTCCTCCAGAAGCAGAAGCAGCAGAAGCGCCAGCCCCAGAAGAGCGAGCCCGTGCTGCAGAAGCCCCAGCAGAACCAGAGTGAGGGCCAGGGGGGCGGGATGGTAGCCCTGTTCCTCTTGCCAGGGCTGGCAGCAGATGGCTGAGGCTTGCTGTGCTTCCGCATGGTTGTGGGGTTGCTGGCTGGCAGGGAGGCTGGCAGGAACCAAGGCTGGCAGAAAGGCTGGCACCAAGGCTGGCACCAAGGCTGGTAGGGAGGCAGGCACCAAGGCTTGCAGGAAGGCTTGCAGGCAGGCTGGCAGGCAGGCAGGCACCAAGGCTGGCAGGCAGACATGAACCAAGGCTGGCAGGAAGGCTGGCAGGCAGACATGAACCAAGGCTGGCAGGAAGGCTGGCAGGCAGACATGAACCAAGGCTGGCAGGAAGGCAGGCAGCAAGGCTGGCAGGCAGACCGGCTGGCAGCAAGCCTGGCAGGGAGGCTGGCAGCAAGGCTGGCAGGGAGGCTGGCAGGGAGGCTGGCAGCAAGGCTGGCAGGCAGACATGCAGGCAGACATGCAGGCAGGGCAGGCAAGGCAGCCAATCCGTCCGGCAGCAGGTCTTTCCTCTGAATGGCGTCCTGCTTCCGAGCTGCTTCCGTTATATCCGTGGGGCTGACGCAATGCAACCTCCCCGCATGCGCAGTGAATGACAGGCATCCGTTAGGCTTCCGCTGTGCATCCACTAGGCTTCCGCTCTGCATCCGCTTCATCCGTTCGGCGTCCACTCTGCATCCGCTGTATCCGTTCTGCGTCCACTTCGCTGAGGCCCCCCGGAAGCCCTGCGGATGTGCCACCCACTCCCATCCGCTCCCATCCGCTTCCATCCGCTGGGCTTCCGTTCCGCATCCGCTTTGCATCCGCCCTGTGTCCTCCCCGCATCCATGTTATCCGCTCTGGTTATTCAAATTTTCGCCCCTTTTGAGAGCGGATAACAACGGATGGAACATTTTGCTCATCCGCTGTGTCCTTTTTGCATCCGTTGGCCAGTGTGACATGGGCTTAAGATTGAAAATCAGGCTTGTCAGATGCTACATCTTTTCTATCCTACTCTACAGAGTGGAGAGTAAGGTCTCTGACAGAAAGCCACTTGAAGAGACTAGAAGTATTTGAAATATGGATTTACAAGTGGGTTGTACAAGTTGGGTTGACAAAATCAGAAATGAGGAGGTGATAAGCCACTTGAGAAAGCCAAGGGAAATCATCAAAACCATAAAAAATGAAAGTTAGAACATTTTGGACAAGTGATGTGACACCCAGAAAAATGTGGCATACTTCCCTTAATCCTCCAAGGAAAGATTGAAGGCAAATGAGGTCAAGGCAAAAGAAGAACATCATGGCTTCAAAATCTAAGGGACTGGTTTGGACAAAACTCAGCAGCACTTTTTCGTGCGGCTGTTGATAAAAACTAGGATCACCAACATGATTGTGAACATCCAATGACAGATATGGCACAAGAAGACATGATGTAATAATATCCACCTCCAACTGCATCTTAAGACAGCTGCATCTTTTCCTGCAACACAATCCCAGGAAAAGAACATACGCTGCCTTACAAGTGTTGGAGAAAGGTAGTACATCTATGCTCCTGCAGACTTCAAAGCATTTTGGGAGGATAAAATCTGAGATGTTGCAAATTCCTAACAAATTGATTTATTTGGAAAGTGAAGTTTTTTCTACATATTGTACAAAGATTAAAAACCTGAGAGAATATGTTATCCTAAGAAAGTTCCTCTCAGATGGAAAATCATTAGTTATTAATCAGGCTGTTCTATGATGTCACCTCTTTGGAAGACCATTTCCTTAAAATATGTACCTAACTAGCTTTATGGTTCATTGTATTTTAAATCATTTACTTTCTTATAATCCAGACTGTATGGTTCCCAACCTGCATACAAATCTATACTATTCACAAGAATTAAAAGCAAACAATATTTATTTTTATTAAATTTTTATGCCACCCATGTCCCCTGCAAGATGACTCTGGATGGCTTAATAAATAATAGTATATATAATAATATTTAAATTATACAACTATACAAATATAAATAATTTGACACAATTAATAGTCAGTCCTGCCAGAGGAATGTTCACACATAGCCCCAATCCACAGCCTAAAAATGGAACATATTTTAATGTGTGATACTTAACATAAAGCGATGAATGTAGCCCCACTCTGCAGGCTTAAAATAAATTATAATAAATCAGTTGTAAAGTAGGTTTCACTTTCTTGTATTTTTCTCCTTCCAAACTTTACCTTAATATCATCTGCCATCTTTTTCTCTTCTTCAGTAAGTTCTATTGTGGCTACCTCATTGGTGGAGAAGTATTTAGATGCTGGGATCATTTTTCCATCTTCCAACTGAAGATTCTTTACCAGCAGCTGTAGAAGAAATAACATAGAAAAGTCAGTCAGCAGAGTGGGGAAAATGGGGGCTGCTGACTCATTTTAATACCTTCAGCATAATTTTTTGTCATGAACTTAAGTCTCCTGGCTTTGGCCCTATCCAAAAGGCTCATACAAAACATGTACAGAAACATTCTATACAAAAATCTTTAGAGTTAGTTAGTTTGGCTCTTTAATTTCAGTTCAATATCACTGTATCTTTCAAAGCTTACCGTCTTTCCATCATTGCCAAAGAGAACCAGACCTTTATCAGTTACCAGACCAGGTTTTGCAGCACCTTTTATTTCCAGTTCTTCACCTGAAGATGTTAAGCCATCAAGAATGGATGAGCCATAGAAAGTAACCATCTATAATGAAGATAATCTATATTATGTATGGTTTAGCAAAAAGTAGGAGCCATAAATAGCTTTCTGCAAGTGAAAGGATTTGATAGAAGTAAAATATTTATTCTTTCTTTCCAATTGGACTGGAAAGACTACTTTAAACTGTTACTGAACAAAAATTATAACTTTTCTCAAATGAAAGTCCTATAGAAGATAGTTTGATTCCAGAGAAAAGTCACGCTATGGACTACCAAAATTTATCTTGTTATATTATCAAATTATTCCTCATTTTCTAGCAATTTCTTTTTGAGTCTGTGCAATGAAATCTGATCAGAAGCTCATCGTCAGGAAAATGACCTTGAGTCACTGTCTTTCATTAAATCAATCGCAAAGGGCTGTTGCTCCTGAAGAAATTCAGCATGTATCTAACAAACAATACTACTAACAATAACAATAAGAGTAGTAAGACTATGGATTTCTTATCATTGTTTAATATACACAAAGGATCCATGATCTTTACATTATCACTAAGGTAGATAAAGCAAGTTTATAATTTATCATGTTTTACCTGGCCATTGATTTCTGCCCAGGCTCCAGGTACTTTATCATGTCCTCTGATCCAGTTATGCAAAGATAAAGCTGGTTGATCCCAAGAAATCTAGGAAACCAAGAGGCAAAGTTGATCTCTTCATGTGTGTGTGTCCGTGGCTTTCCAAATACAAACAAAACAAGACAGAGCAACCTCCTCCCCCCCTTCCCTTCCCCTCACAAGGATCATTTCCATGGTTGTTTGAAAGACAAATCCTGGTTTATCACCGGAGTTCGGCAGCATATGAATACCGTAGGTATTAATGCATCTTATAATTTGTTTAAAACAATTTCCTTTCAAAACATCATCCTTTAAAGTTGGTTGATTTCAACAAACCTAGCTAACATCAATCACCATTTATATTCAACTGAAATACTGAACTTTTGCCAATTTAATTTTTACACTGTGAACTGCAGTAATACTTTATATCCACAAGGGCCTGTATTTCTTCACCCAAGATTGTTTATGAATCATTTACATTTGGAAGTGTTATCTGCAAATCAAAAGAATATAATATGGAAAGTTTCCTACAGCATTATTATAAAGAAAACTCCCTGCAATGTGCACCCAAAATATATACAACAGAAAAACTGCAGGCAGAAACAAATGCAGAATTTCATTTTTTAATACATAGAAAATTGGATGCTAATGAATGATAAATCCATTGATTCAGGCAAGATGTAAATTAGTAGTTCCTTTATTAAAAGGTGATCACTCAAAGCAAATGTATGTTTACATTATTACTATTATGCAGTTTTAAAAATTACATTTTAAAAATTCATATGGAGAATGTTTAAAATGAATCTCTATATTGGTTGTGCGACTGATCCTTGTTATAGGAAAGATATGCTATTTTATAGAAATTGATCCTACATTGGAAATACCAGACAGGGTCACCACACTTCTAATAATACGTCAAAGCATTATGGCATTTTCTTGGAATTCACTCAAAAATATGAATGAAAAAACAAAACATTTTCTTTGCCTGCCTACGGAGAGTCTTAGTCATCCAATCTTGGTGTCAAACTTGTGTCACATGCTGGCCACGCCCACCCCCAGTTTAGCAAAGAGGAAAAAAGTTGCAATATGTCACGTGACACTGTATCATCGTGAATTTGACACCCCTGCTTTAGAGAGGTAACCATGTTAGTTTGTTAGAAGAAGAAGAAAAAAATCCCAGATCCCGGTAAGCATGTGATTTGTTTGGGGGCTTGGAATGCTGTACAAAACCAAACATTGCAGATAAGCATATTCTGCCAATCATGGCTTGATCAATAAAGGAAACTTAGTGCAAAGCATTAAACCAGCCAGCAGGTTGTATCCCATTCCTCCTTCACGAGATGCCCGGCTTTTAAAGAACAATGTTCTATTGCTGACAATACCTTGGCATTTTCTTTCTTCTGGATGCCTTCATAGGTAGCACCTTCTTCAGGCTGAGGTATTCGAGGAGCTTGGCCATCAGCAATTAGCTGCACAGCTTCTATCTAAACAGCAACAACAAAAAAGCAGCTTTGATTGATTTAGGAAAGCAAACTCTTTGTTAACTATTTAACTGGTCACAAGCAGTGCTGGGATTAGATGAGCTCTTGAATCTTGTACAACTTTTGGAAATACGCCACACTGGGATATGGCTGGCCATAGAGCTGTGATGGTGAACCTATGGCACATTTGCCAAAGGTGGCACGCAGAGCCACTTGTGCTGGCATTTGAGCTGCAGGCAAACTTACCTCACTGCGCATGCACATGCCTCACAGCTGATTTTCAGCTGGTTTGAGGCCTTTTTTGGCCTTCCAGAGGCTTGAAAAAGGCCTCTGCAGGCCGAATAGGCCCGTTTCATCACTTCCTGTTAGTAGCAGAAGTGACGAAATGGGCCTATTCAGCCTGCAAACCAACCAAAAATCAGCTGCGATGTGCAGGACAGGTAAGGGGCGGCATGGGGATAGTGCATGCATGCGCAGGGAGTGTGGGGGGTCTGCATTGCCTTCTGGGTGTTGGCACACGAGTGCATGAGCGCCAGTGCACACACAATTTTTGGCACAGGAGCCAAAAAGGTTAGCCACCACTGCCACAGTGGTTGCATAACCAACCACAAGCATTGTCAGACTTCTTCTCTTTAACTGGTTTAATCCTGACTGCAGCTTCATTACAGATAATCATCGACTTACAACAGTTCATTTAGTGACCATTGAAAGTTACAACATCATTTAAAAAAGTGACTCATGACCATTCTTCACATTTACAACTGTTGCAGCATCCCCCATGGTCATGTGATCAAAATTCAGACCCTTGACAACTGATTCATGCTTATGATGGTTGCAGCGTCACAGGGTCATGTGATCATCTTTTGTGACCTTCTGACAATCAAAGCCAATGGGGAAGCCAGATTCACTTAACAAACATGTTACTAACTCAACAACTGCCATGCTTCACTTAACTGTGGCAAAAAAGGTCGTAAAATGGGGCAAAACTCATTTAACAAATGTCTCACTTAGCAACAGACATTTCGAGCTCAATTGAGGTCATAAGTCAAGGACTACCACATGGTATGGTGAACAAAGAATCTTTATTCTGTATTAAGAATGTAGCCTCTATAAACAGTCAATTACCCCTAACAGAATTCTTACATCCTCCAAGTTTAAAATCAATTCTTGCGGCAGCTTATTGGAAACGTTGTTTTGCCCTTCTTATATACGGTGTTAGTGGCAATTATTTATTGACATATTCAACATTCCTTGCCTTAGAAACACTAGCTCTGAACATAGCTCCCCACACATGGGGTAGCTGGAAAGGGAGAGAAACTTTATTCGCATTCCAGTCCTTGCCAAACACTCTTTCCTCTTTTAATGTGCCATACAGATGCTCATTTATCTAAATGTCTGTGGAGATTCTCAGTCATCCAGGTCATGGCTGTCCCAAAAGTGCTTTTTCAAAAAGCAACTGGACTTTGTTTATTTCTATTAATTGGTTTAGAGGCAGAACAGCCGTTGAAAGGCTCCAATGTCATAAGAACAGGGTAGAGTGGTACTCTAAGATTAATGGCCTTATTTCTATAAATGGACCCTAAGAAATCTCATATTCAGTCGTCAGTTTAGCCAATATATTTTCTAGGATTAAATAATTATTTTAGTTCCAGACCTAGAGCTGAGGCTTCTGGTGCAGTCTTCCCCAACTAAATGACTTCCAGATGTGCACAACTTTCATCATTATTTGACTGTGATTATTTGCAGTTATGATAGAGATGAAAAAAAAACTAATTTTGCAGGCAATGGCTGCATTTACAATCTTTATAGTATCTCTTTCTCTCAGCCATATGTTCACCATTACAGTCAATTCGCACATTATCCTTTTTTGTCTTTTTTGCCCTCTTCACACAGCAGAGAGATTGTTTAAATAAGCTCTCTCTTCCTGAGCTGCTTTTCTCC
Organism: Laticauda colubrina; assembly: GCA_015471245.1. Classification (NCBI taxonomy): domain Eukaryota; kingdom Metazoa; phylum Chordata; class Lepidosauria; order Squamata; family Elapidae; genus Laticauda; species Laticauda colubrina. Next base: position 52,363,838 of record BLBF01000022.1, on the reverse strand, counting down.
ACAGCTTAGTGCAGTGAAGCTTTTTAGCTATTTATGATTAGTGAAGATGTCTCACCATAGCTTTGATTCCCTCTGGGAAAAGAAACTGATTATACAGGTCATCAACAGTTACATTTGGACCAACATCACATTCCCTCTGCAGAAGAATTGGTCCTGTGTCCAAACCTTCATCTGCCCAAAAAACTGAAAATCCAGCCTTTTTATCTCCTTGAATTAAAGTCCTGAAAATAAGTAAAACATGACAATTTTAAAAATGTCACCTTTCTTCACTACCTTCATTATTGGTCATTTTGCCTGATTTCAGAGGTTAAGCAGGGTCTGGCTTACTGCTTAATTCCAGGACTATAGATTAGACAGAACAGTCAAACCTAAAAGAAGGTAATTCAAGACAAGTCCATAAATTTGCCAAATAAAACCACATGAATAGCTATAGCAATCGTACTTAGACTTATATACCGCTTCACAGTGCTTTACAGCCCACTCTAAGCAGTTTACAGAGTCAGTATGTTGCCCCCAACAATCCTCAACATTTTACTGACCTCGGAAAGATGGAAGGCTGAGTCAACCATGAGCCTGGTGAGATTTAAACTGCGAAATTGCCGTCAACCAGCAGTCAGCAGAAGTAGCCTGCAGGACTGCATTCTAACCACTGTGCCACCAAATATAGTCACTGTGAGATAACTTGATTTAGTGAGTCTTTACCTCTATAAAAGAAATGTATTAGCTTTGAAAACTTGGCAAAGAACTTGAATCATTTGAACAATTGATTTTTTTTTCATTCTTATATTAAATAATCTGTCTGAAACTACTGCAGTGTTTATTCCTTACTACCTTTGTACATATATTACTTGGAAAAAAACAATGAATTTTCCTAGAAAGATTAACTGTCATATCTTTTGTTTAACAGATGGAAAGTGGAAAAGTTACAAATGAAAGATGAAACCTGGAGAACTTCTTCCCTATACAAGTCCACTAACAAGACAGGAGTCTTACACAGGAAAACCTTTGTCAGGAAATTTTACTGAAGTTGAGCACAATTATAAGAGCTGTGGTGGTAGTGGTTAGAATGCAGTACTGAATGCTATTCTGCTGCCTGCTATTTGGTAGTTCGATTCTCACAGGCTCAGGGTTGACTCAGCCTTCCATCCTTCTGAGGTTGGTAAAATGAGGATCCAGATTGTTGGGGGCAAGGTGCTGACTCTGTAAACCACTGCAAAGGACTATGAAGCGGGATGTAAGTCTAAGTGTTATTGCTATTTCCACCTAAGCCACAACATTGACCCTACCATTAGGTAATGCAGACTGTGGACATCTCAGACTCTGGCTCACTCTCACCTTCCATCTGTCAGACAAATTATAATTAAGCCTACTTACCAATTGATTGCAGATGCTCCTCGGTGGCGAGGAAGGATTGAGGGATGGTAAATAATAGAGCCATACTTTGGACTGTTGATAACCTCCATTGGAATGAACTGTGTGCAGAACGGAAGGACATTCAATTCTGCTCCGACTGAGTTATAGGCTTCAAGAACTTCCTGGATAGGTTTGCCTTTAACTCTCCACCTTGGGAATTTGAACACTGGAGTTCCATCCCTTTCGGCAGCTGAGGCTGGAAAACAAAAGACTTGTCAGTATTTTTCTTGATTTCAGAACTAAAATATAGAACTCAGCATGGAGTTTAAATGACTGTCATAAAAAATATGTGTTGTAGCCAATTAATGAATTTGTGTGTGCGTCTATGTGTGTTTGGTGTGTTGACTCCAGATGATTGCCTGAACAAATTTCTGCAGCTTTTTTGGCAAGGTTTTTCAGAAGAGGTTTGCTATTACTTAACTTACAACCACAGTTGGGGACCAACATTTCTACTGCTGAACAAGGTGGTTGCTTAGTGAGTCATACCTGATTTTACAACTTTTTTGCCATGGTTATTAAGTGAATCACTTCAGTTTAAGGGTGTGATGACCCAGGGTGGGATACCAAAGCAACAAAGTCACAAAAACTGGTGAAGTTCCTTTAATTCTTTCAACTTGACTTTAAAGATCCAGTTATCATTGACTGGATAAAAAACTCCCCCACAAAAGGAAGAACTTTTGCAAAAAGGAAGAACTTCCATTCAAACCCAAAATACATATAAATTACAAATAGAAAAAAAACAACACAAACCACACTGAAGAATTAATGAGACAAGCCAGAATAAGGGCTTGAAGATGTCCACAGATATCGAAATACACACGCTGGGAAGGATTCCAGAACACAGATAAGAACTGACAGACCAGAAATATTTTCAAGCTTTGCTTCCAGGACTGGCCCATGCGCAGTTTATCCTTTTAAACAGTCCTCCCAGCTGCAGCCCATGAAAGGGATCAAGGCCTTTTCCTCCCCTGGAGACTACACCATTCATGTTTCTCCCTTGTCCGCTCCTCCCTGTGTGCCCTAGGATGAAGAAGGGGTGGGCCTGGGTCTTCGTCTGAATACCCAGCTGGCCTGTGCCCTTCCCCAGTTTCCTCCGCAACCTCAGTCCCTGTCAGCTGTTCCTCCTATCCCTCAGAGTCAGATTCTAACAGGGGGATGACAAAGGGTATAATGTGGTCATTAAGTAAATACAGCTTTCCTCCTCTGACTTTTCTTGACAAAACCCAGCTGGGAAGGTCCCAAATGTACAATCACAGGACTCTGGGATGCTACAATCATCGTAAATAATGACGGTTGCCAAGCGCACACATTTTGATCACATGGCAGCGGGGATGCTGCAATGACTGTAACTGCAAGGACCAGTTATAAGTCACTTTTTTTCAAAAAACCAACATTGTTAATTAAGATGATAATGATTTAAGTCTAGAATGTTTTATAACGTTCTAATGTTCTATAATGTTTTATAACGTTATTATGTTCTATAATGTTTTATAATGTTTTATTAAGTTTATAAACATCCGAACCTGATCTAAGCTGCAGAAATCTAGACAGCTGCTTTATAGAAGTTTTATAATAATGCAATGCATAAATACAGATGGTTACTTGCACATGGCTTCTACATAGTGGGCATCTACATTTATCTGATGGTTGCACCTGAGACTTTATTTCTGTAAGCTTAAATGCAATGATAAGAATAAGAGGATGGACAGATAGTCCTTGATTTACAACAGTTTATTTAGTGACCATTGGAAGTTACAACAGCACTGAAAACAGTAACTTATGATTGTTTTTCATACTTACAGCATCCCCATGTTACACTGAATGGTTGCTAAACAAACAGTTGTAAGGCAAGGACTACTTGTACCTCCTTTTTTTGGGCTGAGAGTGAATGACTGGTCCAAGGTTACCCAGAGGCTTTGTGCCTAGAATTCAGTCTCCCTACTTGTAGCTTAGTGCCTTAACTTCTGCAGCAATAAATTCTCAACTAATTAAATAGATGCAAATAACATATGTAGGAACACATCAAGAACCCATTCAGATATAACAGTAGCCCTGTAGCCATGAAATCCTGCACTCTTGCCATCTTACTTTCCTACCACAGTTGGCCGCCGGCCCCTCTAACAGCCAAATCAGAGGAGGAGGAGGCGGTGTGGGAGTCAGGATCATCATCAAGGCAACCTGAGAGCTCTGAGGGGGAAGAAGGAATGGAACTGGCAGAGAAAAAGAGACAGAGATGGAGCATGGGCCATCCATCAGCTCTCAGATGGAGAGTCAACAGCCCCAAGGTCTGGAGGTGGCTGATGAGGAAGAGGAGAAACAGCTGGGGTCTAGTGCCTGATGTGCAGCTGCACAGAAGGCAGAGGAGAGGAGAGGAGAGCAGTGGAAATCCGTGGGCCGATCCTTGGGACTGAAGAGCTACCTCTGCTAGCAAACCCCCCCCCCCCATAGCTCTGGAGATAAAAGGCAGGGGATGGAGATGTATAGCTATAGCAGACAACTATTTATCTCCCCGCCAGAAAGACGTGTTAGCTTGCGGTGAGAGATAAATTTGTTGCTGGGATTGCTGGCGCTCCTAATAAAGGTATCTTTGAATTAACTTCAGAGGGTTTGTCATGTTTGGGGAGCTGGGTCAGAACAAGTGGCTTTTACTCTCGGATATCTAAGCCACATGGGTTCAGGCATGGTTGAGGTCAGAACATGAAGTAGAACATAAGAAAAGTACAATTGATTCTGCATTCAAATGCTGCCTGGTCCATACAGTAGCCATTAAAGATTATCTACTTACCCAAAGGATCTGCTTTTCCATTTTTGTCTGGGACTGTGAACACTCCAACTACTTTGTGACCTTCTTTTTGCAAATGCTTGTAGACTTCTTGTCCAAACAGACTCTGGCCTATTAAAGCTAGCTTTAGTTTATTTTGATAGTAGTCCTATGTTCAAAAGCAAAACAAATTCGGTTAAACTATAAATCATTTTGTTTCAGTTACAGAACAACAGAATTAGAAGGGACTTTACAGGTCATCTAGTCCAGGGACCTCCAACCTTGGCAACCTTTAAGCCTGGTGGACTTCAACTCCCAGAATTCACCAGCCAGCAAGCTGCTGAAGTCTGCCAGGCTTAAAGTTGCCAAGATTGGAGACCCCGGATCTAGTCCAACCCCCTGATCAAACTGGAGACCCTCTACCATTTCTGACAAGTGGCTATGCAATTATCAACAAATCCTTTAACAATGCCTTAACCCTGCCTATTGTTTCTTTTATTTTTCTTATATGTATCCATGTATTCATAACTATGTTTTTACTTATACCTATTATCTTGTAAGCAATTGACAAACCAAATAAAATAAATAAAAAAATAAACAACAACAAAGCTGGAACTCAGGTCCCTAATTGTTGTGTTCACAAAGAATGAGACTGGAGACCAGTGTAACTTCAGCTCTTTTATTTAGTGCAGAAAGTCGGTCTGAACCAGGAGCCGCGGCAGCTCTTTTTATAGAGAGGCTGCTCGCGGCTAGTGGCCAATGACAGCTACTTGTTTTTCCCGCCGAGTTTTTCCCGCCGAGTTGGCCAATCATAGGTTAGCTATTATTGGCCAATCAGCGTTGAGACAGGAACCAATGAGCTTCTAGTATTTCTTGACCAATAGGAATAGACTATTTGAAGTATGTTAATATGGAACACCCCTCCCTTCTTGGTATGGTCCTACCTTACGTAGTCACGTAAGTAGGCCGGGCTTTTAGGTTGCCTAATTGACCTGCGCAGTTTAGTTGTGTCGTCGTCTTCAGCGAGTTTGGACGGGATCGCTGTTTCTCCCGTCCTTCTCTGTGGAACCTCCTGGAAGGTGGAGTCAGCCATGCTGCTCCCGCCCTGCCGACTCGGGCTGGTAGAGTCGGCTCGGCTGCTCCCTTCTGGAGCAGCATCTAGGTCTTCTTGTGACTCCTGCTCCTCTTCGCCGAAGACTTCTGCAGGTAGGTTGTTGTTTTTGTTTGAATTTATTTGCAAATGTTGTTTATTGTGTATATTTTGATTTTGTGGGGTTTCTTGCTCTGCCGGAGGGTTTCCCCCTCCCCCCTGATGTTTAAGGGGTCTCCCCCCTCTCTGGTTGGTCTATTAATATTTTTCTGTAGTGTTTGTGCTGTTTCTGGTGTGTGTGTACGCTGGTCTTTGTGTCTGGGTGTGTCAGTGGTACGTTCCAGTGTTCGTGATCGTAACTGATCAATGTGTCTCCTCCAGGGTCTGCCATCATCTGTGTCTAGTCTGTAGGACCAAGGTACTGTTATTTGAGTATTTTTTTCCGGTACCCACAGTGGGTATCCGGTGAGATTTTTTGCATATCCTAAGTTTCCTGGTTTGAATGCGCGGTATCTGCTGGAGGAGTCGGTTGGTTTTCAGAGGTGCATGTTGAGTGTAACCTATCTCATTGTGATCTTAATTTTCTGTCCATTAGTAATTCTGCTGGGCTTTTATTTGTAGTAGCGCTTGGTGTTATGTGTTGTATGGTGAGCATTTTTTCAATTTTTTCCTGAATGTCCCCTGAGTCTAATTTGTCTAAAGTTTCTTTGATATACCGGACCATGCATTCCGCCCTGCCATTCATAACCGGTTGGCCTGGTGCTGTCAAAGCATGTCTTATGCCATGTTCGGTGAGGAATTTTTCAAATGTTAGCGCAGTAAACTGTGGGCTGTTATCTGAGACGAGCAAGTCTGGTAACCCATGTGTGGTGAATAGTTTCTGTAGTTGTTTAATAACTACTTCTATGGTGGTCGAGTTCATGATGCTTACCTCTAACCAATTGGAGTAAGCATCTACTATGATTAAAAATGTATATCCTTTTGTTGGACTCGCGAAATCTATGTGGATTCATGACCAGAGGCCCGTTGGTTTTTTCCAGTCTAGTATAGGTGTTGAGGGGGGGTGCAGGTCGGGATTTTTGGCATTTCCTGAAGGTTTCAACCCATTTCCCAATATTCTTGCCATTCCTGGCCACCATACATAGCTCCTGGTCAGGGATTTTATTCGTACAATGCCCAGGTGGCCTTCATGCAACATGCTCAGTACTTGTTCTTGTAACGGTTCTGGTAATACCACTCAGTCCCCCCATAATATGCAACCTTTTAATAATGATAGTTCAGTTTGCCTATTCTTGAAAGATTTAAAATTAATGTCTGTCTCGTTTTCCGGCCACCCTTTTCCTACCCAGTTTAAGACTTGTGACAAGGTTTTGTCTCTTGCCGTTAATCTCGCAATGTCCGCTGCAGTTATGGGTAGGTTTGACAATGTCCCAATCTGTTGGGTGGATGTGGTTGGTGCCGGATCAGTTCCTAGTTCTGGTAGGGGAGTACGGCTCAACACATCGACGTGGGAAATGTCTTTGCCCAGTCAGTGAATCAGTTTATAGTTGTAGGCTGCCAGGAACTCGGACCACCTTATCATTCTAGGGGATAGTATATTTGGGGTGGCTCTGTTCCCGGCTGGTATTCCCAATACAGGTTTGTGGTCTGTAACAAGGGTAAAAGTCCTACCGTAAAGGTATTCCTGGAACCGTTTGACACCGGATATTGCTGCTAATGCCTCTCTGTCCAATTGACTGTAGTTACGTTCTGTTTTTGATAGTGTTTTGGAGTAGAACGCGATCGGTGCTTCTCTCCCATCGGGCAGGATGTGGCTAAGAATGGCTCCGACACTGAACGGTGATGTGTCGCACTGACTGTTAATGGTAGTGTCTCGCTGTATTGCATTAATACCGAGTCGGAAGTGATTAGGTCTTTTACCCTCTGGAACGCTGTCTCTTCATGTTGTCCCCAGGTCCAGGTCCTTGTCCAAAAGCCTATGGAGTGGTTCCACCGTCGTTGCCTTCTGTGGCAGAAAAACATTATAAAAATTTATAAGTCCCAAGAATGCTTGCAACTCTACCTTGTTTTTTGGTCTAGGCGCTTCTTTGATTGCCTTAATTTTTTTCTCTGTGGGGTGGATGCCCTCTTTGTCGATTTGATACCCCAGGAATTCAACTTTTGAGGTGGCTAATTGACACTTTTCTTTTTTTACCTTAAGTCCCGCCTTCTGGAACCTTTGTAAAACCACTCTGAGACATGCTTCTAGTTGTCTCTCGTTGTTAGCTGACACTAGCACGTCATCAAAGTATGGGACTGCTCCTTTTATCCCGTCATAACTGTTCCATTAGGCTTTGGAACACCCCTGGGGCTACGCTGACTCCAAATTGCAGCCTTTTGCATTTGAAGGCTCCTCTATGAGTCACGATCGTTTGCGCCTCTGCTGTTTTGGGGTCAACTGGTAATTGTTGGTATGCTTGGGCAAGGTCAAGCTTTGCCTCTCCCCAATGAGTATAGTAGGTGTTGTACTTCCAGAACAGGGTACACGCTTTGTTGTAGTGTATGGTTCAGGGTAGCCTTGTAGTCCCCACAGATTCTCACGGACCCATCTGGTTTAACTGAGGTCACAATTGAGATCTCCCATTTGGCGTGGTCAATCGGTTCCAAAATACCTTGTGCTATTAGTTTGTTAAGTTCATCATCAATCTTTGGTTTTAGTGCGAAGGGGACTTGCCTCGCCTTCAGCCTAATTGGAGCTATTGTTGGATCTAAATTAAATGAAATAGGGGACTCTTGATGCTTGCCTAATTTTCCATTGAAAACATCCTGGAATTCCCTCATCAGGTTCTCCTCCCAGTCTGTGTCAGCAATGCTGTTAATGCCAGTCACTCTGATTCCTAGAGGTTACAACCACTCGAGTCCCAATAGGCTTGGTCGGTTTCGGTCTACGATGGTTAGAGGCAAGATTTTCTTGTGCTCCTTGAAAGTTGTTTGGAAATGTCCGAGTCTGACTACCGGTATTCTGTTTCCTTGGTAGTCCTTTAGGATTAGCGATTGGTGTTCTAGTTCAGCTCTGCCAATGTGCGGTACTAGTTTTTAATGGTATCCCATGACACCATCGATAGGTACGATCCGGAATCTACCTCCATTTTACATTCTTGGCCCTTGATCCGAACTGCCACATGTACTTTTCGGCCATTTGTTGCGTTAGAGTGTCCGATGATGATGGTTTGGTGTGTTTCTTCTTTTCTATAGTTCTCATTTAGCCGCTTGCCTTTGTTTTCATGACTCTTACAGCTCCACGTTTGTCTATCTTTAGTTCTTGTTGGTGTGTTGTCTCTACATCGGGAGCTGTAGCTCTTGCGGTTTTGGCATACTCTTGCGATGTGACCCCGTCTCTCGCAGTACCGGCACACAGCATCTAAGAACTGGCACTCAGAATGGGGGTGGTCTCCTCCGCACCCGGTGCACTGAAACCCCGACTTATGACCTTTCATCAGCCATCAATTTCGTTCAGCCTGGAGTCTGTGGATCTCTTCCTCATTGTCGTCGTCGATGATTCTGGACGATCCACTCTCGGCATAGTGTGTGGTGGTTTTGTGTGCGCTCTCTGCCTTCTTTTCTGAGCCCTGGCTCGTTTTGGTTGGAGTTTTGGATGAGTTCGCATTCATCTGCTGAATTTTGGCTGCTGATTTTTTTGTTGCTTCTGCCGCCATGGCTTCAGCAATAGCCTCAGTAACTGTAATCTTTGGCCGGGTTAGCAGCCTGCTTTGTAGGGTAAGGTCTCTCAGTCCAAGGACCACGCGATCCCTCATGGCTTCGTCCATGTTAAGAATTTGTATGTCCCTCCAATGTCCCTGAGAGCCGCTACGAAGTCTGCAATGCTCTCACCTTCTCTCTGGTCCCGTTTGTAAAATTCGCATCTCCGAATAAGGCTGGAGACGGTCGTTGCATAGTGAGCCTTCAGAAGCTTTTCTAGGTTTGGCCAGGCCATCTGTTTCACATCTTCTGGTTTTGCCAGTGCCTTGGCCATCTTGAACACTGTGGGCCCACAGTGCGCCAGGAACACAGCTCTTTTTCGATTCCTTGCAAATCGTTGCTTTCCAGGAACATGAGGAATCTATTGATGTAGGATTCCCAGTCCTCTGTTGCTGGGTTGAATGGTGTGGGTGGCGAGTTGGTTCCGGCTATTTTGTCTGCTTGGTTCTCGATGCCACGTGCTCGACTGGTCTCCTCTCTCAAAATCCCACCCTCGTCGGCAGTGTTGTGTTCACGAAGAATGAGACTGGAGACCAGCATAACTTCAGCTCTTTTATTTAGTGCAGAAAGTCGGTCTGAACCAGGAGCCGCGACAGCTCTTTTTATAGAGAGGCTGCTCGCAGCTAGTGGCCAATGACGGCTACTTGTTTTTCCTGCCGCTGAGTTGGCCAATCATAGGTTAGCTATTATTGGCCAATCAGCGTCGAGACAGGAACCAATGAGCTTCTAGTATTTCTTGACCAATAGGAATAGACTATTTGAAGTAAGTTAATATGGAACACTAATCATAAATGAGCTCTTACCTTGTGGGGTAGCTTGTGTTTGCTTCTCCTGACACTGATTTCATTATGCTTCTCTTCTTCACAGCCACTAATAAAGCAACATTTCTTTTGCTTTATGAATTTTAATGAGTCTGATAACTATCCTAATAGTTCAGTGTGGACTAAATTAAAGGGCAACTGTTAGTGAATTTCTATGCCACCAATGATTCCCCCCCCTTAATCTAAGCTGGAGAGAAAGCAAGTCCAGACAAATGCTAGAGTAGTGTTTTTAAAACTTAGCAACTTTAGAATATGTGGATTTCAATTCCCAGAATTCCTAAACCTGAATTCTGGGAGATGAAGTCCACACATCTTAAAACTACCAAGTTTGAAAACCACTGTGCTCAAGCAATGGTGTTTGTCATTTGCTTTATTGCCTTAGTGATCTTCCTGCCTTGAAATAACTTCTACCCATGTCTACCAGAAAAGTTGCACCAAGAACCTGCCTGTCAGATCCACATGACAACAATGCCACAGTCCAAAGTTGCCAATAGGAACTGAACAGATCTCAGCCAATTACACTATCAGCACGTCTGCAGATTGTGCATGCAGGAAGGCTGAAGACGATGAAAGGCACAATTTCCACATTGGGTCAAAAAAGAAACCTAGTTCAACTTAGCCTTGGGCCAAGGATGAGAGAAAGGCATCAGGTATGTCCTTAAAGGATGACTCATCTTAGTGCCAGAGTTGCGGGGAGGTACAGATTCAACCAAGACCTCCTGTTTTTGCTTTGTAGATTTATTTCTGGCCAATGACCATTCTTTCATTCAGAGAATGATTAGTTTTTTTTTCCCGTTTGGGACAGGGGTCCCCAAACCTGGCAACTTTAAGACTTGTGGACTTCCAACTCCTAGAATTCCTCAGCCAGCTATGCTAGTTGGAGAATTCTGGGAGTTAAAGTCCACAAATCTAAAGTTGCCAAGTTTGGAGACCTCTGGTTTGGGACTTGCAAATCATGGTTTATATCTTTAGATGCTATTCATATGAACATAGCAGTGATAGTTTTTCAAGAAACTATAGACTTAGAATAACTTTGCCATTTTAAATGTACACGGGCATACATTAAAATGAAATTTCATTGCATTTAGCTGTCAAAGGGTCACTACTTCCAATAGACACTACATAAAATGATAAAAATATAAAAAAATAAATTTAAGAAATAATCAATTTATAATTAAAACAATCACTGGCCTAGCACACTATGGGAATACAATCGAAGAGGGTGTTTTGTCTATGAAAATGAAATCAATATAACAAACCAAACTGTGGTTTGTTTGTGTACAAACCAAACCCAAGAGCCCTTTATTCCACTGCATGTGTATCCAAATGAATATATAAAGAAATGGCAAGGCATCTAGTCAGGAATCTAAATGGATCTGGATGTGGGCCATATTTAATTTCCTTGCTGTCAATAAGGCAATCCACAAGAGAGAAAAAAAAGCAGACTAAGACTTTTTCTTTTAGAAAGAAGTTTTAAGACTTTAGCTCAAGGATTTATTCGGTGATTCTTGGAAGTGGATTTCCAGTGCATAGTTAAATATACATAATTTTGGCTGCAATATATGGCTGCTTGGAAGAGTCTTTATGTGATTAAAGCATAACACATGTGATCACTTCCACGTCTACTGGCTGTTCTGCTTCAAGCTGTAAAGCTCGTAAAGTCTATCCAGAGGCAACATGCTGTCGTCAGTCATTCATTCTCATAGTTAACATTGCTGATGCAATCCAGGGAGCTCATATGAAGCCTTCTTACTATATTTGTTCCTTAATGTGGATTTTTATTTTTATTTAGGAGGTTGGCAATTCACTAAACATATGTGTTGTCAAGCACATATGCAACCCCACCTCCAATAAAGCAAGAGATGGTTGAGTTTGTGAATTTGCACACAGAATTTGAAGCAATCTAGTAAGAAAAGTATTAAAGGGACTTTCAGTCCAAATCCTGCAGAAGTACATTTAGGGTATTAGTCTTGTTTAGTACAGTTGAATTTTCTGTGACAATAACACACTGTATGGTTATGTTTCCAGAAGAAATAGTGCTGGTAGAATTTCATCTCTCATGCACACACAATATTTAAAACGTCTGGATTAAAGTTCTCTTGCAAAAAAAAAAAACAACCTTGGAAAATGCTCAGTCTCCAAATAAAATGTTTTAACATGCAGTTAACTGCACAGCCTAACAGAACAGTTAACTGCACAACCTGTTAAAAACATAGTAAAATATTATATAACCTTTCCCAATTTGGAAACAGATTCATAATTCGCAATCAGAAGGGGTCAGGATAGTGTGGAATTTGCAGAGTGCTTTCTAGGGCCTCAAATTGCAGAAGGTGGGGAATTATGATATAAGAAAGGAAGATTTAACTATGAAACGTAGTTGGCTGATATTTGAACTGATCTCTTTCATGCGAGACTACCATACAAGGCTGATGTGAAGGACGCTGTGCAATCTGAAGAAGAATGGTGGCATACAATGTGAGAAATAGTTTAAGGTCAACACAAAATGATCAGTTGGATATGACATGCAACATCTCCAGGTCTAAAGCAGGAATTCTTCTGAACATCTCAGGAATTATGACACGTGTATCAGTCTGAAAGGAATGGATTACTATTTGCTGCATGCACCTGCACGTGCAAATGTGCATACATAGACACACAGACACACACACACAGAGGAAAAAAATCCAACCACCCCAATGTAATGCCATTTATCCCATGGATGGATTATCCTACACAGTCATGACGCTGAGCTATTTTTTCAGACTGACAGCATCCTACATAAGCAGAAACTTTTGGGCAAGCCTTTGAAAGAATACCAGCATCCAAATTGTGCTGAATTTCTTCTTTGTTAAAACAACAGCAAGAAGCCAAACAAAACACTGTCTGTTCACATTACAACAGTTCTCCTGCCTCACCTCCCATCCTTTCTTCTTTCCAACCTCTCTGGCAAACCAAAATTCTGCCTCAAATCTTGACGCGCGTCTGTCCCAGAAACCCAATTTTGAGAAACATCTCCCCACCCTCCAGCCGGGTAGGTAGCAAAGGGCAGAGAGGAGGGGAGGAAGGCGAGGGAGGAAGAGGAGTGGACAGCACCCTTCTTTACTGTCCTTCAGACCGAAGCCCCTGTCCACGTCCCCACCTTCCTACTCACCCTGGCTGTGGTCGAGAATTTCCAAAGCAAGTGGTTGCTTTTGGAAAGCATTTTGCGGGAGAGCAGCTCCGAGGACCAGCCGCTCGCTTGCCCGATCGGTCACCTGAAGAGGGAGCGCAAATCCTGAGCCGAAAGGCTGGTCTAGCAAGGGACGCAGCGGCGGCAGCAGAAGCAGGAGCGTCTTGTCTGATGCAACCCAAGCGGGATGCCTTTGGCTCCGAGCCAGAGAAAAGCGAGCTTGACGGGAGCGCGCAAGAGCGCGCGGGAGGTGGGGGATTCAGCAGCGGAGGCGCGCTTGGTGACGGGCAGGCCTTTCTCCTTAAAACCCCCTGAATCTGAAACGAAGGGCGGGGAAAAGTCCTGCTTGTGTGAACGCAGTCTTTTCAGAGCCGGCAGGCTGCCTCCGAATCTGGGTTAGATTTGGGTGGGGATGAATCATGGTTGTTACCTGACAAATCAGATTTTCAACAGGTGCAGATTTTAGCAAGAAAGGGGAATGGTTTAGCCGCAGTCTTTTTTCCGCCTCCTTCTGTCTACTGGGCCTTTCCAAGCTGGCATCCTCTTATTATGACAGACCACCCTTCCCATTTTCTTGATCCATTGGATCAGGCTGGCTGGGTGTGCAAATGACATCCAGTTGCATGCAAAGGACACCCACCTGGAGCACAGCAGGTGGGCGATGCTAAGGCCTGGCTTTTCTTGCAGGAGAGAATGAGCTGCAATAGATTTGCATAGCGCAGATTACAGATGGGAAAGATCTTACTGTTCTGCTCAAATTTCTTATATCTGGTTCTAGCTATGACAAAAGGAAGGAGATAAGTCAAGGTAGTCAATAGTTAATTAGGGAGAATCTGGTTATCATCAATACATTCTGTTACAACAAGGAGTCTTGAAGAAATGTGTGGATGTCACCTTGGTGTCTATTTTAGTGATTATTTGAGAAAACACAGAGGATATGCTTACTGCCAGAGGACTGGAGAAGGGCAGGTATTACTCCTGCCTTCAAAACAGAGGGAAAAAGTAGTAGTTTGCTTGGTCTTGATAGGAACAGTCAATTAAACAAACTGGTGAGATTGCCTCCAGTTTGGATCAAAAACGTTCCATACAATTCCTGCCTAAGTGTATCCTCTATTCTTCACAGGAGGGTATAGATTCCAATGGAATTCCATACCAATTAATTAAATACATAAATATCAGACCTACCCAATGGCACCATGTAGCCCTGTTTCTTAAAAAAAAAAACACTTGAAAAGCAATCTCCTCCTTTAGCAACTGTGTCAAAAAAAAAAAGGTCATAAGTCATTTTTTTTCAGTGCCATTGTAACTTGTAATAGTCAATGAATGAACGGTTGTAAATCAAGGACAACCTGCGTAATACAATATGTCTGGAACGTACCAGCTTGGAGAAAGCTGGGAATATTACAAGACATGGTTGTATTCCACTGGAGAACATTTTTTTAGACCTACAGTATGATTGCTATATCTTGTTTGACTACTTTGTAACACAATTTCTCATTTATCTTCTGACAATCTACTATCATGGTAATTTTCTCACCATTGGGAAAAACCTTTTAAGCAAGTTTTCACAGGCAGCTTGTTTTTCTTGTTTCAGTTCTAATTTATTTATTTTATCTTTTGCTCGACTGTACTTGGATTATATGACTAAGAATGATACACACTCCCCCCCATTGTAGCAGGTTGTTATTATTTGATGAGATGTTTGCTGTTATCTAGATTATACTTGAATTAAAAACCACATTAAACTTAGTTTCATGCCAAGTTATTTTCATTATTTTAAACTTCTACTGCATGCTAACATTCTGCCTTTCTTTATATAATGAATTGTATTGCCCATCTTTGGATTTTATTGCAAGAAAGGGTCTTAATAACAAATAAAGATTCATTTACACTGTTTAATATCAGATGCTTGAACATTATTTTATAAAGAAAAGCAAACTGTAAACATTGTTTAGAAAAGTTAACTACCCCAAAGAATTCCAGAATCCCGAGTTCTGTTAATTAAAAAGGTGTGATGCAGCTATTCTACTTTTATTTCTTAAACTATATGTATGTGTATTTGTTCCTAAGGAAAAAAAATCCTGAATGATTGTTTTTTTTAGATATCACTAAAATGCTTTGTTTCAAAATCCAATTTAAAAACTTCATTTGGAATTAAGGCTAAGTCATCTACCATCGTCATTGTCTCCCCCTTTAAAATAGGCAATATGTGACACATACATACAGTTGTGGTCACCATTTTGCCCGTTTTAAACCTGGTGATATTCTTCTTAAAGACAACACGTGTTCCCTCTTGAGGAATAAACTAAAGTTATTATATTTTTGCCTGGGCTACTGCAAGCTGATGCATTAAGGATGGGAGAAACTTTTCCTAACTTTTCAGTAATTACACTATAAATTTTCTCACATTCATATATTTCATGCTGGAAAGAGAAATTTAACCTGCACATTCATGTTCAGCATCAGGTTTCACTGCCCTTCCTAAATTAGCTACCTTAGCTATCTTATGCTCTTTTGATATTATTTAAATTGTGTTTTTCTATGCTGCATCTCTCTAATTAGCGTAGGGGTATTGAATTGGATTTCTTCAAGGGCTGGATCAGGATTATAGTTTTCCTCCGTGGGTCGGCTTGGGGGGCGGGGAGATGGGACGGACACCTCCTGAAATAACCTGCTGGCCAAACAGGGCATGGGGGGGCCTCGCATGGCCTCCCTGTGCCCCATTTTGGCTGCCAGAGGCACCGTAGGCCAATCCTTTGCTGTTTCCAGGCCAGTCCCATGGGCCAGATTTAAGCATCCCATGGGATGGATCCAATCTACAGGCCTTGAGTTTGGCACCCCTGATTTAGAGGCACTACTGTGAAATGGGCAAATTATGCCAATTTTAAAAAAAAGGATGTGGGTGGTACAATAAGGCCTATACCATAGCAAAGGGGTCTCCAACCCCAGGCTGTGGCCCAGTGTTGGGCTGTGAGCAGTTCAGAACTGGGCCGCAGAAGCAGTAGGTGCGCATGTGTGCGTGCGGATCCCCACTTGTGTGATGGGAGGCGGATGTTCCCACCACTTGCGCAAATGGACTGTGTCCGCACAGTTGCTGCTGCTTGTGTGGAACCATTCCCTCCCCCCAGTCTGCACAGCCAGAAAGGTTGGGGAACTCTGCCAAAGTAATCTCTGTATCTGTTTAAAGGATATTTTGTACAAATAGCTACGGTATCACTACAGTAGTGGACCTATTGCTCATTGTCATTTGCATTTTTAGTCAAAATTTTGCCAAATACCTTTCCGATCAAATCCCCCTATAACAGGGGTAACAAACTTGATTTCCTTGAGGGCGGTATCAGGGTTATATTTGATCTTGGGGGGGCGTGGCCAGGGGGGGCATGGCTAGCTCAACATTACTCATGTCGGGGGCACCTGTAGTGGCCAAGTACTAAATCAGGACTTTCCTCAGCCATCTCTCACTCTCATTATAATCTCCTTCCTTCCCTTCCCTCTTCCTTCCCCTTTCTTCTACCTTCCCCTCTTTCTTTGTTTTTCCTTCCTTGAGCTCTTCCCATCTTTCCTTCCTTTTCTTTTTCTTTCCTCTTTCCCTTTTTCCTTTCCTGTCCCTTCCTGCATGCTCAAATGCAAAAGGGGAAACATTTCTCCTCTTGATTTGTTTTCGTTGGTTTTGCTTGCCCTCTGCCAACGAAAATGGAGCCCAGGAGGGCTGTTTTTGGCCACGACAGCCTCCTGCAGTCCTCTGCCAGCAAGAACAGAGCCCTCCCGATTACGGCCCTCCCTCGCTCTGTTTTTGCTGGCAGAGGCACTGCGGGCCTGTCCTTTGCTGTTTCCAGGATGGCCCCGTTGGATGCCCACAGGCCGAATCCGGCCCGTGGGCCTTGAGTTTGACACCCCGCCCTATAACTTTTGCATTCATTCTGTTTTGCAACAACAGCATAATTCTTCCAATCGTCAGGCACAAATGCAGTTTTATGTATGTGAAAACTCCATTTCATAAGCATTCATTCATATTTTAGTACTTTTTCAGGACTAGCATTACCATTTTTCAACATTGGCACAGCTTCTCATCATTTTTTTTTTTCTGGGACACTAACATTTTAAGCACATGTTCCATTTAATGCCTTTGACATATCACTTTCCCTATCAAACAAATCATTTGTAGTCAACTGTATCGAGTATTTATTTGGTAAAGGTTTGAGGACTCAAAGAGGGAAATCACCATTATTATTAAGATCTAGTCAAGGTTTGGCTTTTGTTATCTTTCTCCAGTATTACATTGTTTGCCAAGCTTATACAGGATATAATAGCTGAGAATTCTGAATTGTTGCTTAATGTACCAGGAGAGGATTGACCTCGTGTTACCTCAGGCACGAACCCTGGATTATAAACTGACCCTATTTATACCGAACTGCACATTTTACACAGGGTTGACTATTCGTAACAAGAACCACAACCTTTTCCTTTAGACCAGGAACGAAAGTCACAATATAATCAAAAGTCACAAGATTCACGATTTGTGTGTGATTGACGATTCAATCAATATTATTCTTTAATAATAATAATTCAAGAGTGTGTGATTCACGATTCACGATTTGTGTGGGATTGAACAATACCGCCCTCTACCCGCCACCGAAGTAATCACAGCCACCCTTTTTATGGATTCTCGACGCCTCATCCGCCAGGAGCCGCTATCGAAAAGCGCGCCACGCACTCTCCGTTCCCTTAAATTTGAGAACTACATTGCCCAATAAGCCTTGCGGGCGTGGCAGGAAATCCCGTGTTTTGTAGTAGGAGCGGTGCTCCTTTTGCCGCCGCCGTGGGTCCGTCATGGCGCTGGAGACCCTCTCGGCGGATTGGGAGTTCGACCGCGTTGACGACGGCTCTCAGAGTAAGAGGTGGGGGTGGGGAAGGCCTGCAGCGGGAACCTTGGCTCCGAATCAGGGCAAACCAAGGGAGAGGTTGAGGAGGGGGTGGGGTGGGGGTGGTTTGCAATGGTGCTCCGGCTCTTCTTGGGAGAATAGCCAAGCCCTCTGCGTGGAAAGGTTTTTCCGCCCACCCGCGTCCCGCCGAATGAATGGGTCTTTCCTCTGGGATTAATTTAACTCTTTCCTCCCGGGCCGAAAGAAGGAGCTGAGTTTGCGTCCAGAGCTTGTCCGTCGGCTACTGCGGTTGGGGGGCCGGGGGCAAAAGGACGTACTTTCATCCATCCGTTTCTTCCCAGTCAAGGTGGCTGGTGTGTGTGCGTGTTAAAAAGATAGCCTAGGTCCCTTACACAGAGTTCACACTCTGCTTTGTCAAAAGATGAAACCCTGTGTCAAACCCCCAGATATGCAACAGACACAACACACAGGATTTCTTGTCCTTAAGCAGGAAAGTTAAAAAGTTGTTGTGAAATCTTACTCCTCTTTTCAGGTGAATTATGGAATATAACACACATTGCCCTGCTTGTGTTATTCGGTCCTTGCCTGAGTCCTCATTCGGTCCTTACATTATTGTAAGGGCCCAATTTCCCCCCCCCCCACTAAACTATTTAAAATGAATAATTTTAAGGGTATTTTGAAATGGAAACGCAGACCCTAATTTCTGTAGATGACTATTAACATGTTTGAGAGCAAAATTTAAGATTGAGAACATGGCAAATATTTGTAGGGTTTTTTTTGTTTTTTGTTTTGCTAACATGGCTTCAAATGATTGACCTTTGTAATTGATTTAAAGCACTCTTTGTTCAACAGTAAACTATGGAATTTTTTTTTAATGGGGATTAATTAAGAATGGAATAGAATAGAATTCTTTATTGGCCAAGTGTGATTGGACACACAAGGAATTTGTCTTGGTGCAATCTGGAGGAATGGTCTCATGACTGCATTTACCTGTCTAAAAATGCTCAAGTTTGAAAGAAATGTAAGATAATAATTATGGAGGACCATGAATGTAAGGGATGCTTAATTTGGATTGAAAGGAGTATAATTTGTGCTTCTTGAATATATATCAGTATTATACTGAATATGATTGAGATTTTCCCCTATGCAGGGCTGATACTGCATAGGATGAGAATAAAAGATTTCTTTATTTCTACTGCATTTTTATAAATGAGGCCAGGAGTCTAATCTGTTTTAGTGGTAGTGAGTGATGAAGTAAGAAGTAGTTCAGATGAATACTGAGTAAAAGAGCAATATCTTCATAGCATATTTCATTAATTCCAAGATTATTTTTTCTAGCAATAATGTAACAGGGTATAATGTCTATTGTAATCAATTTATGACTATGATTCAGTCCAAAATTTCTGTTGTTAAGTGAAACATTTGTTAAGTGAGTTTTGCCCCATTTTATGACCCTTCTGGCCACAGTTGTTCAGTGAATCACTACAGTTGTTAAGTTAGTGTCATGGTTGTTAAGTGAATCTGGCTTCCCCATTGACTTTGCTTGTCAGAAGGTTACAAAAGGTTATCACATGACCCTGGACACTGCAGCCATAAATATGAGTCTGTTGCCAAGCATCTGAATTTTGATCATGTGACCATGGGGATGCTGCAAAGGTTATAAGTGTGAAAAATGGTCTTAGCTCACTTTCTTCAGTGCTGTTGTAACTTTGGTCACTAAATGAACTGTTGTAAGTTGAGGACTACCTGTATAACTTATAAGAACTAAATGTTAGTCTTCTGCTGCTATGATGGTAGAATGTTTTTCCTGTACAGGCCCTTCCCTCTTCCCAGTTGAGATTAAGTTTTCTTCCCTCTTTGACAGCAATTTCCCTGCTGATAGGACTTTACTTCCTCTTTGCTTTCTGTTGGTTTCTGATTCTCTTGATTATTCCAGAATAGTTTATTTTATTTTTGTTTTATTTTTGGCAATTGGCAGATATTCTCCATATTTTACATATTCTTTTTGGGATAGAGGCAATATTCTTGCAGCTGTGCTCTGCTTTAGCTGAAATATAAAGTCATGCTGAAGTAAGAGACTTGGTATGTGCATCTCTCTCCTTAATTTGTAGAAATTGGGATTTGATAGTCTGTTTCATTTATATTTTGGAACTTTTTTACAGATATGCATGAACTGCAGATGTTAACATGATGTGATGACTCAGAGTATATCAGAAGTATAACAAAACCCAAAACGTAACTAAAAATCCTTTAATGCCTTCAACTTGGCTTCACTGTTTAATTGTTTGCAGTGGAGGAGTAAACTATTTTCAAAATAACATTTCAAAGGAAAGAAACACAGTTCAAATTCAAAGAGGCAACGCAGTAAAAACCAAAAACAAACTGCATTGAATAAAGTTCCACGACAGACCAGGATAGATAATTGCCAACTTCAGGAAGAGTCTGTTGGAAGAACACCAACCAAGATAAACCTTCTTTAGAAATAAAACACTAATTTGTCTCCAGTGTCTGTTAGCACGCAGGTCCAACCTTTTATGCAGATCTAACACCTGCAACCCATGAAGAGGATCATAGCCCTCTCCTCCCAAGTAGGCCATGTTTTATCCTGATCCTCTCCTCCCTGCATGCCCAAGGATGGATAGGGGATGGGCCTGGGTCCTCTTCTGACTGCTCAGCCGGTCTCTGCCCTTTCCCAGCCTCCTCCACCACCTCTGGAGCCACACTTCCACTCCCTGTTGTCTG
This sequence comes from Laticauda colubrina, assembly GCA_015471245.1. NCBI lineage: Eukaryota > Metazoa > Chordata > Lepidosauria > Squamata > Elapidae > Laticauda > Laticauda colubrina. The sequence goes on along the minus strand of BLBF01000022.1, from coordinate 52,343,221 downwards.
TTCCTCCTCTTCCTCAGAGTCAGTCTCCACCAGGGGCGTGACACATGATATGAATATTAATTGGAATACATACCATTCTTGGAAATATTCTATACACTTGCATATGTTTTAAATTATGCATAAAATACATATTTTGTCACTTACAAAATATTTAATTACAAAACTATCTTATCAAATATATTGCATAATAGTTACCTAGAAAATGTCATAATATAATGAATTTATTTGAGTAGTTTTGTCTTTGCGTTGACATTTGGTTATAACTTGCTTTGCCAATAGGAGAATATAATGTGCATTTACATCTCTAACTCACTTGTATATTGTTGCTGAAATCATAAAACAGCTGAATCTTTTAAAATCCAGTCTCTTTGGTTGGAGGCACTAAAAGGAATTGAAAGTGCTTTATTGTAAGCAACCATGTTTAGTAGTGTGTAAAAAGAAAAAATAGCTTCCTGTTTTGCATGTTGTAATTCCAGTTCATTGGTTAAACATTTAAATAAAGAATGTTTATTTATACTAGTACAAAACTGCAACATGCCAGCACCCTCTTACAGATTGATAATGAAGTTCATAGTTCATGCATTTCCAGCCTGTGCCCTTCAGTTGATTGGAATATCAGTGTAAAACTTGCAAAACAATGTAACCCATCAATGTAAAACTGCTTTAGGGAGACTTCACTGGATCTTTAGTGTTTGAAATCTGTTTCATAAATCTTCCTGCAACAAATTCCATTATCAAAACAGCAGAATGACTGATTTGTGGTGAAATATTTTTTGCTACAATATTAAAATTATTATTATATATCCTTGATTAATAACAGATTGGGAGTACAAAACCTCTGTGAAGAAAATGGAAGAGGGGATTTGAGTGATTTTTAAAAAATAAACAAGTGATTGCTTGAATATATGTAGGTAAATTTTGTGATTCCAAGCTTGAATATATGTAGGTAAATTTTGTGATTCCAAGCTTAATCAGTGTATTTCCAAATATTATCATGAAAATACTGTTTGCTCGTAGAAATCCATGCTGAGGTGCAGTTAAAGAACTATGGGAAGTTCCTTGAAGCATATACTTCCCAGCTAAAGAGAATTGAAGATGCATTGGATGATTCCACTGGAGATGTTTGGGACTTCAATCTTGACCCCATTACATTAAATGTATGTGTAAGCCTTATGTGCCTATGTCATTTTACTCAAGCTTCTTACTATTCAGTTACATACTGTACTTGCACAGAATTTTATAAAGCAATCAGACATTCAGAGCCATTTTCCCCAGCCTATTGCCCTTTCCTCCTAGTTCCCATTCTGGTACAGGCTGAAAATTCTGTTGATTAATCTAACATCACTGAAGAGGAAATACCTACATGCTGATCTTTTGAATAATTACATTGAGAACCATCTGTCTAGAACCACCTTCTGTTGAACAATTAATATTTAACTGCCGCCATGCACTTTGTTGTAGGCTACTTTGGCTTCAGACCATCATTAGAAGCATTTGCAGTTTTCCCCATGTTATTTGGTATATTTGCTTATATTTTATTAGTTCAACTTCGTTTGTTATGCATGCACCAAAATATTCTAGTTGGGGAAAAATCCTTTTATGTATGTATATGTTCATTTTTCCTATGCCTCTGGTAAGATAGCATTTTAACTCATTAAATAAACTTCTAGAAGTAAGGTATAACATTTCCACCCCATTCCAATATTTATATTTCAAGATTTTGTCTATTGTTGTTATTTAGCTTATGACAATCACAAACAGTGACAACTGTTTAATAGTTTTAGAATAAAATTTTTAAAGGATCTCTTGGCTGTCCGGGATGATACTTGTTTGCTCAGAGTATAATACAGGGATTGTCCAATGTAATTGCAGTTTGGATTAAGCTTCCTGTTTCATTTAGCTCAGGGCAGTTAAACTTGCGGCCCATGGGCTAGATGTGTCATGCTCTGGCCACACCCACACCTTGTTTAGTGAAGGGGAAAAAAGTTCTGATATGTCATGTGTCGACGCTGTGACGATGTGTGCTTGACACCCCTGATTTAGCTCAAACAATCATGTTGCAAATCTCTGATTTTCCCTTAAATTATTTGTGTTTTTGCTTAATTTTAGCTTTTGCCTTATGAACAGTCTTCCTTACTTGAACTCATAAAGACAGAAAACAAGGTATGTTGCTTAGTGTCAAAAACGTATTACAAATATATCACATTGTTGCTTTTTGTGCTTTACAAAATATATCTTTTGTTTATAAGTTTTAAATCATTTTACCTTGCCTTTTACTAGAAATATTTCCAGAGCTGCTTGCCAAAAATCAGTAATAAACAAGATATTTTCTGCTCCCAGGTTTATAATCTAAAAGATGTGACAAAGAGATAAGGATCAGTTTCAGGAAGTCCCCAGTTCTTAAAGTTGAAATGTCCATTTTGAATTAAACGTATTTATTTCTGTATGAATGTTTTTATGTGAGACAGATGATATCATACCTACATTCTATCCCCTCCTTTATATTTATAAAAATATTCTGTTTACAAAAGTAGCCTGGAATTTTTTTCTCTTGTTTATCCAGGTTCTGAACAAAGTCATCACTGTATATGCTGCTCTTTGCTGTGAAATCAAAAAGTTAAAACATGAGGTAATCTCTCTTATCTCTTGTATCATGTATAAGTCTCTACATACATACTTTAGTCATATTTGATGTATAAGATGGAATCATGCATTTTTATCATCTAAAACTGTATAGACTATTGTGCAAGAGAAAAAAAAATCTGCTTTTATTCCTAGGCAGAAATGAAGTTTTATAACGGCCTCCTCTTTTATGGTGAAGGAAGTAAGTATTGTATATTAATTATGCTGTATGGGACACATTTATTCTAAAATTCTGTGCACAGTAGTAAACTTTAAAGATGCTTTCTTAAATCTTTGTTCAATATAACAAGATAGGAAAAGCGGAGCATAAGTTTTAGAATTCTTTCCAGCCTCAGTACCAACAATAGCTATAGGATAGGAACAACCTGCAAGTAGCATCCTCTGAAATAGGATGGGCTAGTTTAACCTCTTGTGTGTGTAAAATAAATTTATGAAGAGCAGCAGTAGACCATTCATCACATGCATTTTGCATTTTTTATGTTGGAACTGATTTGTAATTTAGTTTAGAACTTTGAAATTATACGGTAATACTGATGACATGCTTAAGCAATTGTTTCATTACTGAAGTACAATTTGGATGCTTTGATAAATAAGCCATGAAATATCTCTATTAAAGCTGATCTTGTGATGAATAGGATGTTAATGCCCAAATGGTGAGCAGACAATACAGAAGTTATAAACACTTGATAGAAATGCCTGACCAGTATTAAATATTTTCGGTAGCTGACTATCTGTTTTCTATCTGAAGTATAATGAATATGCACAGCTTTCAGAGTTGTATTTTGTTATTAGTTCATTAACACTTAGAAGGAATTAACACTCCTTCAGTAACAGACTTTTAATAATGGTGAGTCTGTCTCTCTCTGTGTGTCTGTTTATGTATATGTATTTCTAATAATATAACATGATTATTACTTTAAGCAGGTAATACCTTTATGATGTTTATTCTCTTGTCATGCCCAATTTTGAAACATGCAGTGAGAGGTTGCCAAAATGAAAACAAGGCACTGTTGATTATTGGCAGGAAGCAAAGAGTGTGTTGAAACAACTGCACAAGTCACATTTGTTTTATCAATAGCTTCTTGACTGAGATGCAGGGATTGGGAAGAAGGTTGGCAAATTCAAGCACATTTATTTGGGAAACGTCCAAGCAAATAGATCTAAATGGCCAAATCTGTAAGAGAATAAAATCCCTCCCCTTGTTTCTTTTTGTGAACTTGGTAATTTTTGCATGGTATAGTATAATAAAGTAGAATTTAAACATGAATGCTGTGTGTTGTGATAAGCTTTTTATTTGAATTTCATTGGTTTGACATAATTTGTAATAATATGCTTTAATTATGACTTGGGAAAAGTGGCTATGGTATAACTTAGGGATAATTGATTGATAATGATTGTATTCTCTCAAAGTAGGGTAATTTTCATGTTTATTTTTCAAGCTGTGGATTCTAGTAAGGTGGAAGGAGAGAGTCAAATACAGATGGGAAGATTTATTTCATTTCTCCAGGTAATATCTATAGTACCAATTTTTTGCACAATTTTTTCTTTGCTAAGTGGTTGACTTTGTAATTGTGCTGTGGGATTTTTTTCCCCATGCCAACAACAAAAGTGATTTAGATAAATGTCCTTGGGTGAATTGGAAGTAAGTAGTATTGTATTGTTGTTAGCTTTCTGTTTTTCTCTTTTCTTTGTCCACCATCCTTTGCAGATTTTATAACAGACTCTAGCATACATCTATTAGTAGTGTATCAATGGTGGATTAAAACACTCCCCATCTGCAGATGAATCTGTATGCCTTTGAAAAGAAAAGGAGCAACAAGACTTCAACAGTTCTGATAGGTTTGGGTAAATCAGGAAAAGACAGTTCAGGTGATAACATTAAATGGATAATGCAGTGGCAGACCATGAATCTACTCCTTATTGTTTCTCTACTTTCTGTTGGTGCCTCTAATAAGGGATTCAGTATTGTGGGCATTCCCTCTCTTGAAAATCAGAAAATAATTATATGCAGTGTGGAAACTGACTTTTAGAAATAGTATAAAATTGTATGTTTTGTGGAAACTAGCTATTTGAAGAATCACTTTTAGTTGATGCTGCAAGTATAACTCAGGAAATATCTTAAAAGAGAATGTTTTTGATGAAAACAAACAATATATTTATTAATAGGACTTGAATTTGCTGTCTGTAGTTCATAGTCATGCCTTTGCCTTTGGCATAATTTCAGTACCTTGTGATTGGTTTTTTTCTAAGCATCACTTAACAAAAAGGGAGTTGGTTTTTCAAAAATTATCTGGCAGTAAAATGAGCTTGAAGTCAACTTTCTGGATTTTTTTTTTAGTTTCAATTTACTAGATTTTGTTTGCATTTTTTATTTTAGAATTGCAGTGGAATAAGTTCTAATTTTCTTCATTTATTTGTTGTATATCCTATCACAAAAAGCTCAGGGAATGTTTACATTAGGATTTCCTTTTATTTTATCTTCACAACAGCAACCTTCTGAACTAGACTGGGCTCAGAGAAAGTGATTGAATCAAATTCACCCAGTGAGTTTCCATGACTGAGGATGGACTTGAACCTGAAGATTCCTGCTTTAATCCAGCTTTTCCAGCACTGCAACCTATTGGCAATCTTTTAAAAGCCAATCTTTCATCTTATTTGAAGATAAATTCAGACAATTTAAATTTTTCACCTTGTTACCGTTGTTCTTTTGAAACTTTCTAAAGTAAAATCTGTTTCCACAAAACAGAAAATATAGATTTTCTGTAAAATGAAAATCTATTGAGAATGAATGCAGATTCATTCTCCAGATGGAGGTGTAAATGACTCTAACTCAATTTCCTGCTCCAGAGCCAGTTGCATGGTTGCTACTATGCAGTTGTTAAATAACTAATGATTGTGCTGCTGCCTGTTTTTACTTTCAGACATTGATCTCTGAAGAGGTTGAATAAAAAAATCTAATATCCTATTGAGTTATAGCTTCCACAGTTTTTGTTTTGTTTTTTGCAATTGTTTATGATGTTTGAAGTTGCAGGGAGTCAAAGTTCAAAACACCTGCATAGTATGATGTTTTTCTTTGTTGAATTAAATGCACAGAATTAAACAATACAATAACAGAGCAGAACATAAACTATTAAGCATTTATAGGCTATTCAGTATAAATAGAAATAAGCATTGAGGTACTGAAGCCAAAGGGATTGGATACCATTCCAAACAAAGTATTCAAGAAATCTCTTGTGTCATTTATGATTGTAGTTGGTTTAGCTCTTAAAATACATGCATGTGCCAAAGTTCCTTCTTCACCATGGATATCACTGGGTCAGTTGCAATCTCTTAGCTCAGCCTAACTTACAGGATTGTTCTTGGGAGGATAAAATGAGGAAGAACTTCTTTGACTGCCACCTTGTACTCCCAGATGGAAAGGTAGGGGATTCATTCAGTAATAATGGAATTGTTTGTGAATAAAATAAGTATATTTACTGAGAAATTGTTTATTTTACTGATCAGTGCGAATTTATCATTTCAGGAGCTGTCTTGTTTTGTGACACGATGCTATGAAGTGGTGATGAACATAGTACACCAATTAGCTGCCCTTTATACCAGTAACAAGTAATTATTTGCTAGCTAAGAACAAAATATAGGTCTAGCATGTTAATCAGCTTTCTAAATTATTAGTTCCGGGGGAAGGGGAATGTTTTGGGTCCTATTGATCTTTGCACTCATAAAAAATGTCCGATCATCTTTCAATGTACAGATAATCCTTGGCTTGTGATCACACTTGAACTCAAAAATTTCCATTATTAAACAAGGTGGTTGTTAAGTAAGTTTTGCCCCAGTTTATCACCTTTCTTGCCTCAGTTTGTTGATCAAATCACTGCAGTTGTTAAGTTAGTAACACAATTTTTAAGTGAATCTGGCTTCCACGTTGACTTTGCTTGTCAGGTTGCAAAAGTTGATCATGACTCTACAACAATGCAACTCATAGGTGTCCAAATTTGGTTCACATGACCACTGGGATGCTGCAACAGTTGTTAGTCATAAAAACAGTCGTAAGTCATTTTTCTCAGTGCTGTAACTTTAAATAGTCACTAAACAAATGATTGTAAGTGGAGAAGTCCCTGTAATACTGTATCACACTGTGTTGTTATAAAAATCATGTAATGTATCAGAAGCATCCATTTTAGACTAATGCAATTTTAGGTGAAAACAAGCTGACTATATTTCCATTATTCTTAATTTGTTAACATGGCAAGTTGCAGATAATGTTTCCATGTCCTTTTTTTGTAATTGCGCCAAAGGAATGGTACACTTTCACAAGCCAAAAGCATGCTGTGACACATTCTCTTAAATGAGTTGTTGATCGGCCAGCCCTCATAAAATATGAAAAACATTGGCTAAAATGTTTGGATTTCTGGAAAGTTCTACAGCAGTGGTTCAAAATCTAGGATCCCTGGATCTCTGGGGGACTGTGATGTCCTCACAGGGGGTCCACAAAGGCTTCAAGAAATGTTATTATTTAAATCTTCAGTTAAATCTTGATGGTCTTTGGCCAAAAAGTATTTCAAAAGGGTCCATGGTGAAGAAAAGATTGAGAACAACTGCTCCTACAGTATTTCCTAATCTAAGTTTAGGTATTGACTGTCTTGCAAGTAGTTTGCATCTGTAGTCTCTTAACTGTTCTAGCAAGCAGCAATTCTCTCCTGAGTTCATCTTTTTAAGATGCTTTTTTAACATATGAGATTAGTAATCAGGCTCTTTGTAATAAAACTTAAAATATTTTAAAATATCGAGTTAAACAAAAGATTAGTAAATTTAGCCAAGGCATTATTCCAATCATCGTGTATAAATTGCTGCACCAAACTGAATGTTCTCCACTATGGATCATCAGAAGTTGCATAATTATATCACCATAGTGTTTTTGGAATCACAGTTGGTTAGCATTGTAGAAACAGTGGATTAGGATCAAAAATTGCTGAGTAGCATACTTGGCTGTTGAGTAATGTTTAGTTTTCTGGATCGACACTTGAATAGGCCTACATTCCATAATTATGTGGGACATGATTCTAATTTTAATTATATTAGTAGGTCTCAGTTTGCAAGAATTACCTTTTCATATATGTTTTATACATTGAAAGTGATTTCCAGATTTATTTAGAAATGCTAAAGGCTTGGGTCTTTAAAATGTGTTTATTAAGTAACATGAAATATGTTTTGTTTTCCAGGAATATACCTAAAGTAATAGAGACTTCAGGAGTTCATTTTCAGGTAAAGTTTTATTTTTATACAAAATTCTTTTATTTTTATTACAAAATTCTTTTCAGTTGTTAACTTTAAGGTTTTATTTAAATACATCAAATCTTCCTTGGCAGATTTTTTTAAAATACTAAGAATTATATTGTATTGAGTTCTTTAAATAGTCCAAAATGTCTGTTTTGGGGGATCCCTTACTTCCCAGTAAAGTAAAAAAATAAATAAAGTGAAGAACACATTTTATTCAATACTGTTACCTTCTTATATGTTTCATATTTACATCTGTAGTGCTTAGTATTTTTCAGGGGGATATTTTGAGTGCAATCCTGTTTATTTAAAGTAAGTTCTGCTGGGTGTATGGGATATGTGCTCAGATCACTGATATAATTTTTCAAACAGACAATGTATGAGCATCTTGGAGAACTATTGACAGTTTTACTTACACTTGATGAGATAGTAAATAATCATGCCACCCTGAAAGATCACTGGACAATGTACAAAAGGTATGTGGGTAAATTTTGCTTATTTTTTTCTATAGAAAAATAATTACTTTTATTATAGAGCATTATAGAACACTATAGAAAATAAGACAGTTAAAAGTATACAGTTATTTATTCAGAACAGTGGGTCTTGAGTGGACTGTAGCAGTTCTATTAGGTACTTCTAAGAGATCTTGTAGTTCCTTATTAGTATCCCAAAGGTGCTTTTTCAAAAGGCATAATTTAAATTTAGATTTTGCTTTCCTTTGAAGACATTTTGCTTCTCTTCCAAGAGGCTTCTTCAGTTCTGAAGCTACTTGAAAGAGAAGTGAAACAGTTTCAAGGAAAATCAAAGTCCAGTCCCCTTTGGGACAACTATAATTTGGATAACTGAGAATCTTCATAAGACATTATAGTATAATTTATATTTATTATCTTTCTCTCTCTCTTATTTAATACATTTCACATGGCCACCAAAAGTGACTCTGAGTGGGCTACAGAAATTAAAGACCAAGCATAAAACTGATGAGCCTAAAGTAATCCCCAATCACAAAAGAATGCATAATAAGCAGTAAGGCTCACTTAATCTCCAGATCCCTGGAGAAAATAGCCAAGTCTTCAGAGTCTTTCAAAAAACTAACAAGGTCAAGGCTGTTCTGCAGGGCTGGTACTGCCGTTGAGAAGAAACAGCTTGGATCCAACAAGATGGCACTTTTGGTGGAAGGGATCATTAAATATTTATTTAATTAAATATTTATTAAATAGTACTTATTTGATGATAAACATTTAATGTTATATTTATTAATTAAATTTTATGCCACACATCTCCCCAACAAGGTGACTCATAGATATTAGCACAATGACCAACCATTATGAAATATTTTTGAATGACCCTTTTAGACACATACCTTCTGCCATAATGTAGATAACCATCTTTTTTTCACCAAGGCTAGACCTATAAATAAATCTGTCTTGTTCCACAGGCCTGCTGCCCCATGAAGGCAGTCAAACTGAAAAGCTGCTTCTATTACAAAATATTTCTTTGTTAAAAAGAAGCAAAAAAATGCTTGGTTTAACATTAAACCCTCTGAAAATTCCTAAAACTTAATTGTGTCCATCAAAGAGTCTATGGAGATTCTCAATCATCCAGGTCATAGTTGTTCCAAAGGTGCCTTTTCAGAAGGCAACTGGTATGGGAGTATGAATGGATTTCCAGAAAAATTGCAGACTGTAGGAACTATTTGTGCTTCAGTTTGAGATGCAGACAACATAGACTTATCTCCAACAGCATACACCAGTCTTCAACAGTGAAAGGACATCCTGAAGCCAAGAACCCATTTGCATAACTCAGGTGACCCTGAGGATCTCCAAGGGGCCTCCAAGTGACCTCAGTGAGTCTCTAAAAGAATGCAAATGACCAGCTGTCTGCAAAGAATATAAATCTTTCCATTCTCCACCATCCAGTCAGAGCTGAAAAAGCTTGGGAGTGTTTTGCAAAGAAGCAAAATGTCTTCAAAGAAAAACCAAGAAAGTCCAGTTGCCTCCTGAAAAACCCCTTTGGGATATCCATGAAAGAATGTTCCTTTATTTTTTCTCTTTTCTTTGACCAGGCTATTAAAATCTGTCCATCACAATCCTCCTAAATTTGGAATCCAAGAAGATAAACTGAAACCATTTGAAAAATTATTGTTAAAATTAGAAAGTCAGCTATTGGATGGCATGATATTCCAGGTAGTATGATAAATACTGTCTTAATGTAAGTGTGGCCTGTAGAATCTGTAGTGTAAAATTGTGCAATACAGTACAATCTATAGTGTAAAATTGACACATGTTTTGATGGTTTTAACTTGTATGCTTCTTTTTCTCTTTTGAATTGTATAAATGTTCTGACATGTTCGGTGTCAAAATGTTAGGTGCATGCAGAAATTAGTTTCTTGTTGGTAAGATTTCTGGATCTTTTGTTCAGAAAGACTTTGTTTCTACTTGTTTTTAAAAAATATTTCACTTTTAAGGGAAGGATATTGGAGTTCAATCCTGACAGGACTCAAGGTTGACTCAGCCTTCCATCCTTCTGAGGTTGGTAAAATGAGGACCCAGATTGTTGGGAGCAAGATTCTGACTCTGAAATTTGACAATTCGCTGCAGTCAACTTTCCACAGCCAACTCACTGAGGGACAACTCACCATAGGACAATGCCACCGGACAATTCATCAATTCAGTTTAATTATTTAAAATAATTGAAACATTTTATTTTTTGTCATTCACATTTCATTTTGTCTCTCCGTTGGCATTCCTTCTTTAATAATACTATTCCACCATTTCTTCACAATTACTGTAATTGTTGTCTTGTGACGAGTTGTCTCATGGTAAGTTGACCATGACGAGTTCACTGCAGCAAACTGGCTACACCAAGTTGTCCTAGACAACTTGCCCAGGGTGTGCTGTAAAGCAGTGGTCCCCAACCTTTTTTGTACCAAGGACCAATGTCACGCAGAAACACTTTTTCAAGGACTGGCAAAATAAATTCTTCCCCAATAGTAAAGGGCTTCTTAGCTTTAGCAATGCGGTCTGCGAAATTAGGCGTGGAAGTTAGCACAGAAGTTAGCGTGGAAGTTAGGCGAGGACGGAAGTCTTTCAAAATAAGACACCTGGAAGCAAAAACATATTTTTATATATATTTTAATCACGATTATTCATTCTTTGCGGCCCAGTACAAAATGATCCATGGACTGGTACCAGTCTGGGGCCCAGTGGTTGGGGACCCCTGCTGTAAAGCATTATGGGGTGGTATATAAATCTATTGCTATTGGAAACCACAAATTAAAACAGTGGGTGAACTTCATATAGACTACAGTCATTTCTGGCTGTTTTACTCACTTCTGGTAAGAAGGAAACAAAATAAAAATAAGTGGGCCATGGATCCCATAAATACTGCAGGTTTCAGTCCATGAATCTAACAAAAATAAAATTGAATCTAACAAAAATAAAAAAACGGAGATGATCAACCAACAATCCCTATGAATACATGTTAATACTCTTAATTTTCCAATAAAACTTTTATTTCAATAGAACACAGAATAACATACTATTATTTGTTTTTAATGAAGTTTTGAATATGATTTTGTTCTCATTAATACTAATACTGTAAACTGCTTTTATTTCTCTTATTCAGGCTTGTATAGAACAACAATTTGACTGTCTCAATGGAGGCGTGTCAGTGTCAAAGAATAGCATATTTGCTGAAGAGTTTGCACATAGTATTCGCACAATTTTTGCAAACGTTGAAGCTAAACTCGGTAATGCACAGCAGAACCTTTTTAGAGTATATTAATATTAAGAATCTATATTTTTTGGTAAATTTCAAAAACTAATTTTTGTACTTGTTTTTTTAAGGTGAACCTTCTGAAATTGATCAGAGAGATAAGTATGTTGGAATTTGTGGTCTCTTTGTACTACATTTTCAGATTTTTCGAACTATAGATAAGAAATTTTACAAATTGTTACTGGACATTTGCAAAAAGGTGAATATTTTACTGCTTGTAATTTTTATCGAACTTAGAATTTGATAACCAATGTAAAATTAGATGTTTGTGAATAACATTGCAACAAATAACAATCAGAATTAAATTTATGATCATATTCAATCTTTTTTGAAAATTCCAGCAAGTAGTGTTCCTGCTCTTTACTAGAACGAATGCTTGATTTAGTGGACCTCAATACAAAAGGGTTTGCATGCAACAGTTCAAATACCTGTAACAATTTACATCATTTTATTAAACAACAGATGCAGCGTCATAGTGCAAATGAATACCATTTCATAAATGATAAAAATTGGCACTGTGATGTTACTTTTTTATTGAACTGCTTTCATAAACAAAAGATACTCTTCCCTCAAATTGTCTATAAGAATTTTCAAGTCATAACTTGAAAATTTGCATAGGAGATGTGCAAAACAAAATTTATATCCACCAAAAGTTAAAGAAACTGCAAAATCGTATTTACAGATCTATAGTGCTTAGAATGTTTGGTAAAGTGCATTACTTTGGTATAATGCCCTTGTGTAGAATGGCTAGTAGTTCGACAATAAATGTTATCAAGTTAATAGTTTAATCATAACTGTATAACAAATGGATTTCAGTGAGAGATATTATTTAGTCATGTATGGCTTAGTCCTTCCTTTACAAAAATATATGGTCATGTAAATAGTCTTAGTATGGGGATGTTATCAAATTTCATTTTCATTTATCTCATTATAAATGCCTACTGTTTCCATGTCCATGTTTCTTCTGCAAATACCATATAGACTTAACTATTTTTAAATGCTAAGGAAATAACTTTGGGAAATGAATTGATGTTATATGACACTGAGATCATGTCTTGGAATGCTTAGCAGAACAATGCAAGTGAAATCAGAACATTTTTATAATTGTAAAATTTGTGTGGTAAAGAATTGTTCATTAAGGGTCTTGGAATACATTTGTTATGAAAATCTATTATCTATTCTAAAATATTTTTTTATCTTTTTTTTCTAAAATTTTCTGCTAATGTTCTAGGTGCCGGCTATCACACTAACAGCTAATGTCATTTGGTTTGCTGACAACTTTTTGATTCAGAAGATGCCAGCTGTTGCCAAGCTTCTGGACAGAAAAAGTTTTCATGCAGTTAAATTACAGAGAGAAAGTTTTTTACAGCAAAAGGCTCAGTTACTTACAAAGTAAGTTTGGGGAGTAAACACTTATTTTTTCTTCCCTACAAGTTTTTGTTTTGTACTAGTAGGTTTGGCAACTGATAACAAGCCATTGTTTCTGAATTCAGAGATCATTTCAAATCATCGTTTAGCCTTCTAAATTTTAGTATGGTTTCAAAATATTTAAGAAACTATTATTCATTTTCTTTTTAGAGAGATGCAAACTTATTATGTATTTGTGAGCTCCTGGATGATGAAAATGGAATCTCTTTTGTCAAGGGAACAAAAGATGGATAAGTTTGCTGAAGATCTCAGTAATAGATGCAATGTGTTTATACAGGTATGTGTTCTGTCTCGCCTTTCCTTTTTCGCAAAAGATGAAAGAGTACACACACACACAAACATAGGCAGGCAAGCTGGCTCGGACTTCATAGAGTTAATTTTTTGGAACTAATAATATTCTTGGCATTCTACCACGTCCTGCCTACCAAGTCTAAACTGATAGCAAATAAAGTTTTACTCACAGAAATCACAAGGCAGTCCACAAAGAAAATCTGAAATAAGGTTAAACTTTGTCCCGTATAAAGTTTAAGGAGAAAACACACCCGCTTTTATCCCCTGTGGGATGTGGCTCCATGATTCAACTCACTCTCTGGCCCTCCCACGCCTCCTACATTGCTACTCACGTTTCTCCCTACGACGCTGCTTAGGGTTGAGCCAACACTCTTCCTCTTTACTCCCTGTCAGGCTGCTCCGACATGCCTTCCTCCTGATTAATCTCAGGCTGTTCCTCTCTGTTGTCTGATGGAACCTGAGGCATTACCAGAGAGGAAGGTCCTGGGGAGGAAGGCATTACCAGAGAGGAAGGTCCTGGGGAGGAAGGCATTCCCAGTTCCACCTCCTCATCTTCCAGGTCCTCTTCCTCTGACAGCATAGGTTCGGGAATTGGGGCCACAACAGGTATGTATATGCTTAGTTCAAAAAACGATCAGAAAATACTGTATATACGGTATACAATCAGATCCATATTACACAATCCCCCATTCTTATGCACAAATTGATTAGAAATTATGAATGAATAGATTTTATTGCAGTCATTGACCAATATAAAATATATCATTACAAATAGAATTATATGTCTCAAGTAAGAATTAAAAAAACTTCTATAAGATACTTGTTAAGCCTGGGTTCCCCAACCAGGGTTAGGTAGACAAGCTAAACAGAATGTGCAGCGTTAGTCAGATAGGCACACAGATAAATGAGTGAGCTAAGCTTGTATGTTTATTAACATACAGTAAAAATAACAGATACGCTTGTGCTATCAGTAATATAGTTTATTCCATTATAAGTTAATAGCATAGATGTCTCATGTAGTCAGTCCATTCAGGGATATTCAGTTAGCAAAGTCCATGTAGAATATCCTATGTCAGTTCACTTACAAATCAGTCCTTTGTTGTCTCTCCCGTTCGAGCAATGCAGTCTTGATTCCAAGCAGTAATCAGGGATCATCAAAGCCAGAGTGAGCAAGCTATAGACTTGCTACTTTTATAGTGTTTTCATAACCACTCCTTTAATTACTTTTTCCACAGTTAAAGCTGCAGACACTTTAACATACATAACTATGATTCATAGTTATTATTTCACCTAAACCAGTTAGGGTAAACAATGTTATCCCTAACATTCTCCCCTTTTAGGTTAAATAATAACTATGAATCATTTACATCTTTAAATTATATTTTTCACAACTTTCTTTAAACTTAATTGCTCCTTGGGCTTTTGTAAATTGGTCTGCAATGTTTTCTTCTGTCATGCAGTATTCCAATTTAATTATTCCATTTTTCACTGATTCTCTTACATTTAAATATCTTAAGTCAGTATGTTTTGATCTAGTTTTTACAGCAATACTAGTAGCTAACTTTATAGCTGCTTGGTTATCCTCGTACACAATAATGGAATCTTTTACAGTTATACCCATGTCTAATAATAACTGTTTATAGAAAATCAAGTCAGTGCATAATAATGACAGACATGAAAATTCAGCTTCCATCATGGATAAGCTAATATGCTGTTGTCTGATTGACCTCCACCCTATTAGTGTCTTACCAAATAATATAGCCATCCCAGATGTTGATTTTCTAGTGTTTATATCAGTTGCAAAACTTGCATCTGCATAGGCACTAAGACTCAAATCACCCTTTGGTTCTATATACAATGCATGGTTCATTGTTCCTTTTAGATATCTTAAAATTCTTTTTAAGGATTGCCAATGACATTGTTTTGGATCTGAATTAAAACGTGCCAGCTGATTTACACTATAAGCTATATCTGGCCTTGACCAATTGCTTATATATGATAAGCTACCAATCAAAGATTGATATATGGACTTATCAAATTTGGGACTTTGATCATTAGTTTGGCAAACTTCCTGACTCATTGGAGTCTTTGCCAGTTTACAAAGTTCCATTTTATACGTTTTAATTAATTGGCAAATTTTATCTTCTTGAGATTTCTTAAAACCATTATTTGTTTTATTAATTGTCAATCCTAGATACCTTTTAATTTCACCTAAATGCTTTATTTTTATCTTTTTGGCTAATAATGATATAATCTCATTAGCTTCATTATTAGTTTTCGTTATCAAAGCAATATCATCTGTAAGTAATAATAATAATGACACCGTTCCATTATTTTCTCTTTTAAACACACACGGATCTGCTAAACCAGATTTAAAACCTATATTGTTTAACTCTTTTACAATATATTGGTTCCACTCAAACCCAGATTGTTTCAACCCGTAAAGACTCTTTTTGAGTTTCCAACAATCATTACTATTTACTTTATTGTCTTTTATACCAATTGGTTTTCTTAAATATATAGTGTGCTGCAATGGTGCATGTAGATAAACAGTTTCTACATCTAAATGGTTAATGACATAGTTTTTCTTAGCTGCCCACACTAATGCTGCTCTTAAAGATGTAGCTTTAAGGCTTGGTGCAAAAACTTCATCATAATCAGATGCAGTTTGATTAAATCCTTGAGCTACTAACCTAGCTTTATGGGTAACAGTCCCATCATTTCCAGTTTTTACTTTAAATATCCATTTGCACCCAATGGATTTTTCTCCTGGAGGTAATTTGGCATCTTCATACACTTTCATTACCTTTAATGAATTTAGTTCTCCATTGCCTTTTGCCAATTCTCCTGATCCTTAGCAGGATACATCCTAAGTTCATCTACACTAGTTGGAACTTTAGTTACTTGGCAAACTATACTTGCTTGATACCTATCAGGTGGTCTAGTTACACGTGTAGTACGTCTAGGTATTATAGGACTTACAGGTGGACTTTCATTTATTAATTGTTCTTGATTATGTAACTCTTCCTGATCAACTATTTCCTCTTGTTCTGATCCTATTTGCTCTTCGTGGACTTCTTCTTTAATTGGACTCTTCTTATAGCTAATCTCATCTTTCTTCCTTTTGTAGGGTTCAATAATTACTTCATTATTTAAATCTTGCTCTAATCTATTCCATCCTACATGTTCTAGGAATTTTGCACCAGCACTGGTGTAAACTCTAGATGTACCTGGTTCCCAGAATCTATAAGATCTATGATTAGATGTATATCCTACAAAAAATAATCTTTTAGCTCTATGCTGTCCTTTGTGTCTAAGTTGTGTAGGGATATGCACCCATGCTGGTGCTCCAAATGTGTGCATGTAACTGAAATCAGGTTTTGTACCATGCCACAGTGTGAATGGTAATTCACCTGTTGTTGAATTAACAACATTATTTAATATATGATTACCACACATTATTGCTTCTCCCCATAATTTGTCAGGTAATCCTGAATCAGACATCATAGTTCGTGCCATTGATTGTAATGTTTGGCCTCTTCTCTCTATAAAGGCATTATGTTGTGGCCTATATGGTGCAGACATTTTATGTTGAATACCTAACATTCTTAGTCTGTTCTGAAATTTATTATTTGTAAATTCTATACCATTATCTGTGATGAGAGTTACTAATTTCTTTTTAGTTTTTCTTTCAGCAAATTTTAACCAATTAAATAGATTTTGATATATTTCAGTTTTGCTCTTCATTAAATAGCAAAACCCATATCTAGAATAGTGGTCCATTATACTTAGTATGTAGCGAGCTCCTCCTACACTTGGTTTTTTCGGACCTATTAAATCAGCAAATACTACTTCTAAAGGCTCTTTAGTAGTAAATCCATCAACTCTATTAGCCGGTGTAACCCTGCTCTTACTTTGATTACAGGCATTACATTGCAAATACTTATTACAAGATTTCAAACTTATTCCCTTAGATAATTCAATAGTTTTCTTAAGTATTTTAAAATTTAAATGCCCTAGCCTTCGATGTAACAAGTGAATACATTCGTCATGAGGTTTCTTATTTTCATAAATTGTGTTAGCCACCTTTAAACCATCATCATGTAACACATATAATCCACCTCTTAAAGATGCAGTAATTCTCTTATCTTCTTTTTTAATTATGCAGTTATCTCCCCTAAATGTAACTACATATCCTAGTTTAACCAAAATTCTAACTGAAATTAAATTAAACTTAAGTTGTGGTACATATAACATTTTTACATTCTCTTTTATAAAAGAACAATATGCTTTACCTTGACCTTTAGCTTTCAGTTTCCAGCCATTGGCTAACGATATCTGCTGTGTACTCTGGGACATTTTAATAAAATTTTTGTTGTCATTTGTTATACAATGGGATGCTCCACTGTCAACCACCCATAAATTATTTTTTACAGCTCCGTTAGTATACATGGCTAACTCTAAATTTTTATTTATTTTTTGATGATTTTTATTATTCTGGCCAGCGTTCTGGCGCTTTGCCTTTTTACAAAATCTTGCCAAATGTCCTCTTCCTCCACAATTAAAACACTTTTTAATTGCGTATGCAGTAGGAGATTCATTATCTTCTTTTTGAGGTTGCTTCCTCCTTAATTCATCTCTTTCAAGCCTTCTTCTGGCCTCTTCGATCAATCTGCCAGTTATATCAGTTAAAGTTAAATTTTCCTTTGGCAAAATTTCAAGTGAAGTTACGTAGTTATCATAACTTTCATCAAGGGAAGATAGAATTATGTAAACTTGGTGTAGTTCAGAGAATATAAGCTCTTTCTCGTGCAGTTCCTGAAAAATGCTTTGCATAGTTTTTAAATGACTCAGCATATCACCATTTGTTTGGAGATGCGTCCTGAAAAGCTTCCGTGTTAGATTTTTGTGAGCACCAACATTATCTCTAACATAAATCCTCTTCAGCTTCTGCCAACACCCAACAGCCGTTTTCTCTCCGTGGATATAAATAAGCTGTTGATCAGTTAAGGTTAACCCAATTATGCAAATGGCTTGTTGATTTTTATGC
>BLBF01000022.1:52301302-52324361 GCA_015471245.1 Laticauda colubrina | reverse complement strand
GTCTGTTTACTGTAATGTATAACAACACAAACTCTCACTTTTTACATTAATCTGTTTAATCTAGTTAAACTGACTTTGCAGCCTCCTGGGCCCATAACCAGTGTTAAGCCTGGGTTCCCCAACCAGGGTTAGGTAGACAAGCTAAACAGAATTTGCAGCGTTAGTCAGATAGGCACACAGATAAATGAGTGAGCTAAGCTTGTATGTTTATTAACATACAGTAAGAATAACAGATACGCTTGTGCTATCAATAATATAGTTTATTCCATTATAAGTTGATAGCATAGTCAAATAACAGTCCAATAGTCATGCATCATGTAGTCAGTCCATTCAGGGATATTCAGTTAGCAAAGTCCATGTAGAATATCCTATGTCAGTTCACTTACAAATCAGTCCTTTGTCGTCTCTCCCGTTCGAGCAATGCAGTCTTGATTCCAAGCAGTAATCAAGGATCATCAAAGCCAGAGTGAGCAAGCTGTAGACTTGCTACTTTTATAGTGTTTTCATAACCACTCCTTTAATTACTTTTTCCACAGTTAAAGCTGCAGACACTTTAACATACATAACTATGATTCATAGTTATTATTTCACCTAAACCAGTTAGGATAAACAATGTTATCCCTAACAATACTCATAGATAAAACTATATGATGATGTTAGTAAGACACAAAAAAAAAACCCTGAACAATTAACTTGATAAAATAATATATCTGTAAGTAAGTAGGTTGCCTTGAGAAATACAATGTGTAGACACCAAAATATGTTTTTATATGTCACTATTTTGATATATTAATAAAATTTTAAAAACTGAAGCATTAATTGAAACATGTTGATTGAATTGACATTTAAAATTATAACCATAAAACAATGTTATCATTAATTCAAAACAATATTGTTGATTCAAAATTGGACTCTAATGTCTAATTCATGCAAATTCTCTGGAAGAATACTATGGACACTGGTAGTTGCAGTAGGTCTCAGTCCTGACTGAAAA
This sequence comes from Laticauda colubrina, assembly GCA_015471245.1. Taxonomy (NCBI): domain Eukaryota; kingdom Metazoa; phylum Chordata; class Lepidosauria; order Squamata; family Elapidae; genus Laticauda; species Laticauda colubrina. The sequence continues at coordinate 52,323,367 of BLBF01000022.1, read as the reverse complement.
GGGCTGAATGGCTTGCTTACTCCAAAGTGTTCTGTAGTTGTCTTTGCCTGATTACCTCAACAACAGTTCCTAAAAGGGAAAGTTGGAGACAGAGCAATGGTTGTGTGGTATAGTTGCATTTAAGGAACACTTCTTAAGGAGATGGTGCACCTACAGCGTTCTTCAAGATGACAGAAAATACCTCCTCTCAAAACAAGATCAAGATATTGACCACCAACTGCGCACCTCCAGAAGAGCCAGGAGGTGTCTGAATCAATTTCTTCAGAATTCATAGAACAGAAGGTGTCTCACTGAATATGGGAAGAGATTGCACTAGTCACTGTCATTGATCTTATCCACAAAGAGTCAAAGATACTGGCAAATGCAACCAGTTTTAGAAACGTAAATTTATAAAGACACAAGGAAGTTGTAATTGATTCATTTTTCTCATTTTTAGGGCTTTCTCTATGCTTACAGCCTTAGAAACATAATCACAACTACAATGAATCTGCACATGTCAATGCAGAAGCCAATGACTAAAACCTCAGTTAAAGCATTATGCAGGCTTGTGGAACTACTCAAAGTAAGTCAAGGTGCTTGCATATCCTCAGTGACACAAAAACCAACAATGGTTCTTTAATAATATTTTAGCATAAATGATGCATATTTAATTAATAACATAGGTAAAAACTGAACAGTAAGCTCTTTAATATGATTCTTCAGAATGCACAAGCATATGAATCTAGCAACTATCTGTGCTCTTTAAAGCAGCTTCATCCTTTCATAGGATCATATGGCCACCCTCTACAGATGCTTTCAAGAGTTGCAAACAGCTATTCACAATTTGATTTAATATTCTGTTAAGTGAAACATTGCACACTTCTAGTTAATGGCAATTTAAAAACATATATTTGTCTAATTATTCTTGTGTCTAACCCAGTGTCTAACCCACTCATGGGACACACATAAAAATATATAGTAATCTAAAAATCTAACAATCTTTGTCATGTTATCATAGTCTATAATTTTGATGCTTCTTTCAAAAGTTCATACTATGTTAGAAATTTTGGTTTGAAAAAAATCCTATTTCATTTTAATTAAACTTGTTTTAAATTTGACCTGTTGTATGCAGATGAGACAATACATGTGAGAATTGATTAACTGATTGATTGCATAATTTGATATTAACTTTTGTTTTTATTTTGTGTTCTGAAATTTGCACAACTTCAGGCAATAGAATATACATTTTACAGAAGAAGTATGACTGTTGCTGATTCAGTCACACATATAATTCAGCATCTTCAGCATCAGGCTCTCAATGCTATTGCTATAGCCAAGGTAGGAAAACAATTTCAAACGATTTTAAGCTCAGCAATTATAAAAACTAGACAAGCTGCTTGAATAAATTATAAGGAACTTCAGAGTGGCAAAAATAAATCCTGACATCATTTATGCTCATTTGGATATGAAAATGCGGAACAAGGAATCCTTTGGTTTGCTAGTATGTAAATTTTAATCATTGGATTAATTTGTTTAGGCTTTAAATCTGATTTAGTTTGGAATTAAAAAAAAAAGATACAGTATTTGTCAATCTCTGAAATAAAGTTTACTGGCTGAAGAGTTTTCTGAATTACTAATCCCAAAATGCTGGTTTTCTCTGTCCCTTCCCCTTCTATCTTTATCATTTAAAGAAAAGAGTAATTTCTGACAAAAAGTACAGTGAACAGCGCCTTGATGTACTTTCCGCTCTTGTGCTGGCTGAAAACACCCTCAATGGTCCTAGCACAAAACAGAGGAGACTCATAGTTTCTCTTGCCCTCAGCGTGGGCACACAAATGGTGAGTGTAACTGTTCCTTTCTTATCTACTTATAAGGAATAATACAAGGAGTTTTATGGTTAATGACTGATGCAAATATTAGTTTGATAGCAACTGATGCAACTAATAGCTTGCCCCTCTATTTTTTTTTTCCAGAAAACATTTAAAGATGAAGAACTCCTTCCTCTTCAAGTAGTTATGAAAAAGTTGGCCTTAATCAGTGAACTTAGGGAACGGTAAATAAAGCTATAAAATGGTAACGTCTTACATTCTGAGATACCAGAATAGGGTGGCCTGGCACAAGGTTTGTCATATAATGTTGCTTGCTGTAGACTGGATGGTATATTTTCATGATAAAATTGAGTTTTAAAATAGAAGTCAGCATCCCTGAGAATGTATGTTTGTTTAGAACTCAAGTTTTATCTCTTATGATTATGAAGATAGATTGTAAAATGTATTCTGAATAAAAATATGGTACTTTGAAATTAGTTCTGTATGAATTATGACTATTTATTTTCCTAATAACATTAATTTTTCCATTTTAGAGTCCAAGCACAGTGTGATTGTTACTTTTTGTACTGGCACAGAACAATATTTCCAATTTATCTGGATGATGTTTATGAGAATGCAGTGGATGCTGCAAGATTACATGTAAGTAAAACATTAAATCTGAAACAGCCAGGAAAATTTCAGAGATGTTGTACAGGTAGTCCTTGACTAACAACCACAATTGAGCTCAAAATTTCCATCAGTAAGCAGGCAGTTATTAACTGAATCATGTGGTTATGAGAATTTAGCTTCTCCTATTTACTTGTTGGAAGTTCGTTGGGAAGGATACAAATGGTGAGCACATAGTTCTGGGATAGTGCAACTGTTATAATAAGCACGTGCCAATTGCCACATGCTCAAATTTGAACCATCTGACCATGGGGATATTGCCATGGTCATAAGTGTGAAAAACTGTCAAAAGTCACCTTTTCTGTGTTGTAACTTTGAATGGTCACTAGACAAATGGTTTCAGATAAGTTGATGACAAATGTTTAACTATAGTAATATATGAAATATAGTTTGTTCTAGAACTAAAAATTAAAAGAGGAAAAAGAAAGTAGACCAAGCATGTCTTAGATTTATTTCCTGAATCATAGCTTAGATCATGGGTGTCAAAGTTGCCTCATCATGTTGCCATCATGTGATGTTTCATGATGTTTTTTCCCTTCGCGGAGCTGTGGTAGGCATGGCCTGGGTGTGATGCATCTGGCCCATGGGCTGCCAATTTGACACCCCTGGCTTAAATGATAGATAGGAAGAACAGTTCATTTGAAGTTGGGACTTGAGGCTGAGTTGGATAATGGTTAGGATTGAATAAATTGGGTTATGATAGGTAAATTGGGTTTACCTGTTCATCCTCTTAAGCAAAGTTGTGACAAAATATTCAGTAGCTTTCATTCCATTGTTATAAACAGTGCAATCTTGGCAACTTTAAGATGTGTGGACTTACAACTCTCAGAATTCCCCAATCAGAATGCTAATGTATATTATATAAATCCAGTGGTGGGATTCAATTTTTTTTTACTACTGGTTCTGTAGGTATGGCATGGCTTTGTGGGTGTGGCTTTGTGGGCATGGCAGGGGAAGGACACTGCAAAATCCCATTCACTCCCCACCCCACTAACCTAATTTCCAGCTCCGTTCTCCTGTGCAGGGCAACAAAAGAAGACCCAGCCGATCAGCTGGGACTCAGGAGGCAGAAAATAGATGGGGGCAAGGCCAGTCAGAGATGATATTTGGTGGTTCTCTGAACTACTCAAAATTTCCACTACCGGTTCTCCAGAACTGGTCAGAACCTGCTGAATATCACCTCTGCATAAATCTAAATAAGTCATTATCTATCTTAATTATGCTTGATGGAAACAAGCCATAATTATAAAACAATATAATTTTAATTGAATGTAGTTCACATTAACAAATTTATAATTTATCAACAAACTTATAGTTTGAGATCTTTTGCAAACACAATTGGGAGAAACACAGATCATGCAAGTTGGAAGATTTTAGAGACTCTTCTAATCAATCTATCTAACAAACCTTCAAAATGCACTTTTAAAGGGCCACCATTTAGGATCTGTATTTTGAATAATTTATGTTTACTTTTTAGTGTCTGTGAATTTGTATAATTGTCTGAATTCTTCATTAAATTGGATTATTTTTTCAGTATATGTTTAGAGCATTGCGGGATTGTGTACCAGCTATGATGCATTCAAGGCATTTGGATTCCTTTGAAATACTCCTAGAAAGCTATGACACAGAAATCATGGATGTTTTAAATAAGGTTAGAGTGCATGCATTGTATTCATTCTGAATTACACCTGTATAAGGAGTGTGTATTCAAATCTATTAAGGACTAACAGAAGTCTACATAAACTTAAATATACAGTGGTCTAGTAACTGTAGATATAAGTAAGTTAAAGAGTAACAATTAACATGTAATTTATTATAGACCTACAGAAAAATATCTTATTGTATTAGAATTAAAATATTAAATATATAAGTAATATTACATTTCTATTTTAATTTTAATATTTGAGTCATTATGATCAATCTCAATATGTACAGATAATTTCAGGTTTCTAATTATTGTCAGGGACCAATAATTAAGCTGTAATGGAACAAAGTAAACATGTTATATCATAGATATTTACAGTATTTGCTTAATATATTTCTGGCTTAGAACAGGGGTGTCAAACTGGATGTCTTCGAGGGCCGATCAGCATTGTAGTTCTCCATGGGCTGGTCAGGGGGTGAGGAGATGGGACAGATGCCTTCTGCAGCACCCTGCCAACAAAATGGGGTGCGGGGGCCACATGCGCCCCCCATGCCTCATTTTGGCACCCAGAGACACCGTGGGCCGGTCCTTTGCTATTTACAGGCTGCCCCCACATGTCAGATTTAAGCACCTCTCAGTCCTGATTTGGCCTGTGGGCCTTGAGTTTGATAATCCTGGCTTAGAACATTATTTGAAAACCAAAAGGGGTCACTCATGAGAAATTCTCTTCTTGCAGGAATGAACCTAGCAAGATTACAATTTTTATACAAAAGGACATTTTGAAGTAGATAGTTTTTCAGATGAAAATCTTCTTTGGTATAAGTCAAATTCATTTTGCATCTCTACCCTGCCTCTTTGTTATGGGGGCTGCCATCTCTTAACTCGAGTTTCAAATATTGCCAGAGCCAAGTGCTCCTCTTCCAGTTCATTATGAAGGTGCAATCTTGTTTTGCTTTATAGAATTCATATCTATTAACCAGTGTGCTGTGAAGATTAAGATATACCATCCTCTGAAAATAAACTTTATTAACATTTTTGTTTTGAGCAGCACCTTCTAGACAAGTTATGCAAAGAAATCGAGAAGGATTTGCGCCTGTCAGTACACACTCACTTAAAACTAGATGACCGAAATCCATTCAAAGTTGGAATGAAAGATCTTGCGCACTTCTTCTCTTTAAACCCAATTCGCTTTTTTAATCGGTTCATAGATATCAAAGGTAGACATTTGTTTATTTTTACTTGCACGACTCTGGTGGTTTATTTATTGCTATTGTTGCAGTTCCAAAACTTATCTACTTGATTTGTTTTCAGTTTCTCAACTTTTATGCTAACTGTAACTTGAGAAATTACTTTTAAGAGGCATTTCCTCCATTATTTAATGCTGAAATGAACTATCTGGAATAAGCAGGTTTTTCACATATTAATTGGGCTGAGTTATCTTACTCCCTCTTTTTTACAGCTCATGTGACTCATTACCTAGACAAGACTTTTTACAATCTAACTACAGTAGCTCTGCATGACTGGGCTACCTACAGTGAAATGAGGAATTTAGCAACTCAGCGCTATGGTTTAATTATGGCAGAAGCACATCTTCCAAGTCAGACTTTAGAACAGGTATGAAATGTACAAATAAATTGTTCTGTAGTTTTTGAAAAAAAAGTTATTCAGAAGTTTGTGCATTAACGGATCGATTGATTAATTGATTGCTATTATTAAAATTAATAATTAAAATTATACACTATCCAAAGGGACTCTGGGTGGCTTACAATGTAGGAAAAATAAATACAAAAGCAATTTCAAACATAATATTTAAAATGCAAAAGGGGTTAAAAAAAATCAAGGCTGAAGATGAGTGTGGTTTTATCAGCCACTAATTAATAACTAAGTATTTATTTTTCCTTAAAATCCAGCGGTATTCTGTTTCTCTGTTTTTAGGGAACTCCTGCTATTAGTATTAGGGAACAGGCAATTAAGTAGGACTTCTTGCTGAGCCCAATATAAAAAGAAATACATTGCTCTGAGTTTACATGCCACAGACATGTAATAGAGTTGCATGGGCTTTTGGATATGTTGTATTTTTATCATTTTTGGGGTATATTCTTACTGTGATTGCTTACAAATTGTTATTCAAGGATGAAATTAAATACCGGTTTCGAATAAGTGACTACATTTTCCAGCTTGAAACAAATGTTCTTCTACACTTACATTCATTCATTGTATTTAAATATTCTTTATTTGTATGCCTTCTGTTCCAAAAATTAATAACATCAAAGTAAGAAACAGAAAACATACCAAATTGCCAAATTCCAGTCTTCAACTACAACATGCATTCCTTCTGTGCTAGATGAAACAAAACCTTTCTCAATTGTTTTCCTAAAATTGAAGAGGGAAGGAATAGACCAGATCTCCATGGGGAGAGAATTCCAAAGACTGGGGAAAGCAACGAAAAATGCCCACTTTCAAAATCCCATTGGAAGACAGTCCCATATAGACAAGGAAAGACTTGGATTGGATGGCCAGATGTTTCTTGTGTTTTTCAGTTAATATTATTTGGATTTTACAATTGCCTCTTCTTGTTTCAGGGCTTGGATGTACTGGAAATTATGAGAAATATTCATGTATTTGTATCCCGATACCTGTACAATCTCAATAATCAGGTGAGGGAAAAGTGATAAAATCCCAATAATTAACTGATACCCTTTTGATGACTGTTGAAATTATACAACAATTGTGTCATTGCAGATCTTCATTGAAAGAATTAGCAATAACAAACATTTGAACACAATAAATATAAGACACATAGCTAATTCAATTCGAACACATGGCACAGGAATTATGAACACAACAGTAAGTATTGCTATGTGATTTAGCATTGATTTCTTTGCTAAGTGTATTATAAACAGCAGAGAGTACGTTTTAATCTTAGGAAAATTGTTCCTTTTGCAGTGGCATAACTGCTAAATTCATGGCATAAACTTGCATTTATTTATTAAATTTATTTGCCACCTCTCTTGCCTTGAGGTGACTGGGTGCCTTACAATGAAAGCATAAAAATAAATATTTCCGATAACAATAAAAGTTACAATTAAAAGGTGGGAGGGGAGGGAACAGAATGCACTGAGGTGTGTGTGAGGTGGGGTCTCCTCTTAATCCATCAACCACCTAGCATATTCCCTCGTAGGCCCTAAGCCAACTATCAGAGCCAGGTCTTCAGGCTCTAATGGAAGATCAGAAGGGTGGGAGCAGATCTCACCTCAGTGCAAAATGTTCCAAAGAGCAGAAGTTATGACAGAAAAAGGTCTTTTCCTGAACCCTGCAGTCGGAATTCCTAGATTTATGGGGCCCACAGCATGCCAGGACAGGTGAGACCAGCCAGTCCCATTGGGCTGAGACAGTTTCTCAAGTAACCTGGACCCATACCATACAGGGTTTTAAAGTGATAACCAACACCTTGAATTGTACCCAGAAGCAAACAGCAGCGAATGCAGCTTGCTGTTTAAACAGGAATCACAAGACCAGAAGAACCCCCGAGTTGCAGACTGGCTCTGAGGTAGCACAATCCCATCCAGAACTAACGATCTTAAAAGTTCTGCATCTTGAAGCTCCATACACCCAAAGCTATCAGTCTTGCCATCCAGGTCTCTATAGCCTCCAGGCACCACAAGAGGTCAACAACAGCATCACTTGGATCATCAGGGGTGTAGATACAAAATTGACTATCATAGCATATTCATGCCAGGATGACAAATGATCTCACTCAATTTCATGTAATGGGGAGAATACTGAGCCCTATGCATGCCACAAAGGAATGGTCATGGGCTGGAGCTCTCACTTCAATTGAGTATTTACAGCTTCTTTTAGCTTTCTAGTTTTTGCAACTTTCAAATAGATCTTTGCTGGATAATTCACTAGTAGTCTATACATGAAAGTGAAAGATTGTTAATTACTCATGCAGTATGTAAAAGTAACCATTCCTGGAGGGAGATGCATGTAGATGCATGCAACAAATCACTGTATATCAACTATACAGATAGAAGCAAGCTTTTTCAGGCTGTTTTTGAGATGTGGGAATGGACATGAGTTAATTCAAGCAGTTATCGGCAGGCTTAAGGGATCAGAATTGCCACTGTGGTCCAAGCTAGTCGCATTTCTCCAAACCCATTTGTTGTACTGTTGCTGCTGTTATTATTATTTCAATTTGTTTTCTGCCCAGTGGATATTCAAGGTGGTTACTATCTTTGGTATCTTTATTTAAAAGGATTCCAATTAGAAGAATCAGGACAAATATATCAAAAACCTGTTTTTTGTCTCTTCAATGTGCCTTAAGTCTAAACTATTGCTATTGCTATTTACAACTACTAATGTGTTGCCTACTAATTTGTGATGTTTAACTGGTGCATCAACAGGAGCTGATTGTCTCCAGAAGTACAACTTTTAAGAATCTGTTCATTTCAAATAAGGATGATCTTTGCAGTTTGTTTTTCACAAATAATGTTGGATCTAAATAGCTCAGAGTAACAAGACTTATTCATTTCTGGAGAACTATGGAATTGTAAACAAGGTTAACACTTGAGTCTCATATATTCATAATATATTCATAATATTCATATATTATTACTGCAAACAGAACACTGCTTTTGTGTGGTTACACATACTTTGTATCAAGAAAAGTAGCGGAATTAATGATACCACCTTCCCACTTTACATAGTACATACATACTGAAGCTATGGTGTAACATAACGAGATTGATTGCTAACATTTAATAACAACCAACTATTCAATAAGCAAGTACTTGGACATTGCGATGAGAGGAAAGCAGTATTTCTGCTTTTATCAATAGGGATAGGGTTTTTTTAAAAATGTATTTGTTTTATATTTTGTAGGTAAATTTCACATACCAGTTTCTGAGAAAGAAATTTTACATCTTTAGTCAATTTATGTATGATGAACACATCAAATCCAGATTGATCAAAGATATACGATTCTTTAGGGAAATTAAAGATCAAAATGATCATAAGGTACGTTACAAGTGATTTATAGATTCATGGTTCTCTTTTTGAGAAAAATTTTAACTTAAATTCACTGAGAACAATCCTGCATTTGCTTATTTGAAAATAAACCCATATAAGTAATTTAAATTTATTCTGGAAAGAAATTTTAAGATAATACTTTAGAATAGTTAGCTGAGCCAAGAATAAGCAAATTTTTGGGACCGATGGGCACAATAAGGTAAGAAAACAACTTCCATGAGAGGGTTGATATGGTATATCAAATACTGCTGAAAGTATCGTGGTAATTACAAGATAGAAATTTACCAAAAGTTAGCAGTAAGGCAAAGAATGTGATGCATGCCAAGAAAGCTATTTGAGGACATTGTTTTGTTTATCCCTGAGATTACTCATCCCAAAGTAAGACTGAATTTTTATTTTGCGATCATGGTTATTAATACCAAGGATAGAGAAATTTCAAAGTGCTTCTTCTAAAATAAGCCTGTGTGTGCATACACATAAAATTTAGAGATTAGTTCTGTCTCATTAATGAGTCTATAATGGTAGTCCTCAGTTAATGACCACTCATTCAGTGAGTGGCCAAAGTAGACACTGGACAAAGACTATCTGATTACTCTCAAAGGTCCTGATATCCCAGTACCCCTGCAGTCAGCTGATCACTATCAAGAGAATAGGCAACTGTCTCAAACTTATGATAGTTGCAGCGTCCCATCATCAGCAAAATCAATAAGTTGTCAAGGAAGGTCACATGTTGCTCCTGTAAATCATTCGTACACTTGCCACTTTTTCTGCTGAGAAACCTGGCTACCTGCACTAGGCATCTTTGCATCTTCCTGGCCCTGGCGGAAGCTATTCTCAGAAGTTTTCTACAAATATTTTGTAAATAAAGGACAAAGTAGTTGTTACAAGATTTAACTAATCATATATATATGTGTGTGTGTGTCTTCTTTTTATAGGAATATAGAAATTAATAAAATAAAAAAAATGCATCAATACATGGGAAAATCAAAAGGGCTTGATATCAATTTTTTATAAACAATGCTTGTTTGTAATGTATTATCTTTTTTTTTTCTAGTACCCATTTGAGAGAGCAGAGAAATTCAATCGGGGAATCAGAAAACTTGGGATTACACCAGATGGACAAAGTTATCTTGACCAATTCAGGCAACTGATTAGCCAAATAGGTATGAACATAAATTTTATGTCATTATTTTAAAAGCAATAAAAAGGGTGTATGGACTGCAACTGCCAGAATTCCTCAGCCAGCATTCTGGAGTTGAAATCCATATATTTTAAAGTTGCTAAGGTTGAGAAACACTGATGTATTATGAGAAGTCAGGTACGGCAGGGAATCTGCCAGCACCAAAAAAGCTCTCTATGTCATTATGCTGAAATTTCTGGCCTGTGGAAATCCCTGTCATAAATATATCAAATCAGTTTTCCCCTCCAGTCCCTTGCTACTAGGATTGTGGTGTTATATCTATAAGCAGATGGAAAAAATAGGAAGATGTGGTTTTTAAAAATCTCAGTCTTTGCACAACATAACTGCTGCCCATGTATTTTCTAATTTATGATGTCTGCTTAGGCTGAGATAGACAACTTGCCACTCTCTAGCTACTGTAGATTATTAATAATTAATATTAGTTATTAATTAATAAGATTATTAATAAATTGTCCTAGCATGATTAAAAGTCAGGAATTTAGGAGCATAGGAGCTGCATGGAGTAAATTTCTTTTGAATTTTGAAAATTTTGTTGTTTAGTCACTAAGTCGTGACCAACTCTTCACACAGATACCCCGGTGCTCCATTGTCTCCTGGAGTCCTAAATTCATGTTCATTGGGTCAATGACGCTATCTAACCATCTCATCCTCTGCTGTCTTCTCCTTCTCCCTTTGCCTTCAACCTTTCTCAACGTCAGGGTCTTTTCCAATGAGTCTTCTTTTTTCATTTAATAGCCGAAGTATTTGAGCTTCAGCTTCAATATCTGTCCTTCCAAAGAATGGTTAGGGTTGATTTTCTTTAGGATTGATTGATCTGATCTCTTTGCAGTCCAAGGGACTCTCAAGAATTTTCTCCAATTGATTCAATTTGAAAGCATCAAGTCTTTGGCATTCAGCCTTCCTTACAGTCCAATTCTCACAGCTGAATTAAAAAATAATGCTATTTAATTGTGCTGAAAAGAATAAATTCTACTAAATATACCCAGCATGTTTATTTAACAAATGATAAAATCCATCTTGCTAGTATTTCAATTAGTTATATTTGTTTCTATAATATAAATTCAAATATTACTGTCTTTGTTTAAAGGTAACGCTATGGGCTATGTACGAATGATAAGATCTGGTGGACTTCACTGCTGTAGCAGTGCAATTAGGTATGCACCAAGACTTTTTAGTTTGTCTGTCCATGTTGTTGTACATCTTTTACAGATCTTCCTGCTTTAATTTTTCTCTTTGCAGTTAACATATACTGCAGTAATTCTTTGGATGTGTTTCTTGTGTTTAAATATATATTACATCTGTTTAGTAAATGTATTGCATACTCATATTAAATTTTCAAGAATTTGACAGTTCAATACTTGTAAAAATTATAAAAATTATAGTAACATGATAGTAAGTTTGGGTGTCAGTATAGAAGTGTAAATAATACAAGATGCACAAGATGCAAATGAGCATTTAATGATGATAAATATAGAAATTTTGCTGTCAGATGTCATAACACTTTTTTTACTTGATACCAGCAAACTTGGAAAATGTGACTAGAAGTATGCCTTCTTTATGTAGAATAAAGTACAAAAGTACTTTTTTGAGAAGAAAGAAATGCTATTTGCTAATAAAATATGAACTAGCTTCTGATAAGGTGGGAACAGAAATAGCATGTAAAATAGAAAAGTTACATTAATTTATATACATACACCTATATGTTAAAATGTCTAATTGTATGAAAACCTGACAAAACTTGTAGGTTTGTTCCTGACCTTGAAGATATTGTCAACTTTGAAGAACTTGTGAAAGAAGAAGGTCTGTCAGAAGAAACACAACAAGCAGCTAGGTAATTATAATGCAAATATAAAAATATTTCACCATTACTTGCACTGCTCTTTTTCAAACAGCTTTCAATAAAATAAAATGTTGAACTCCATCCAGGATTAGTCATTTATTTTCTCATAAGCAAAATTCCAGCCAAAGTTTACTGAGGTTGAGACAACTAAGGATACAAATTATTGATATTCTTTTATTCTTTCATTAGTTTTATATTTTTCCTCCAGAAGCTCAAAATAGTGCATACAATACCTCAATCATTTTACTTTCACCACCATACAATTGGTAGATCCTTTGACAAAGTTCTGTGGGAGATTTTATTTTATAGTCTTTCCATTCTATTCTTTTAAACATCCCCAAATGTTAAATTTATTGTTTAAAACTGTGCATGAAAAAATAAGAAAATTCTCCACTACCTACATGAAAATAGATGGCTTACAGTTTGACCTTACATGGATGTTATCAAAGCTTATTAAAGTATGTCCCAAGTACTCTGTTGCCAAGCCGATATTTATATATTATATAATTAGAAATGTGTATTTTTTAAAAAAGATACAATAATTGTATTTAAATTGCTTAGTGATAAAAGAATGCATAATAGTTTCTTCTTTTAGCAAGTTGAGGATGTCAACTTGTTTTTAGTATGTGTACTTAGTGCATGTTATTTATTTGGCAACCTTGTAAACACAGCTTGGAAAATAGTTCCCACAGTTATGGGATTTTGATTTTAATTCATTTCCAACAACTGTATTTGGTACGATAAGTTTTACAAAATTGGCAAGATGGCTCATATAGAATTGGCAAGTATAGAATAATGTTTAGCTTCTAGTTATCCTTTTAAGTCAGAAGTGTCCAACCTTGACAATTTTAAGACCTGTGGACTTCAACACCCAGAATTCCCCAGCTAGCCATGCTGGGCTTTTTTTTTTTTTTTTTTAAAGAATATGTTAAATGTTTTCTGTGGTCTCAAAAGGAGGCAAGTTGCTTTAAGGTAGCAAAGGGGTGATTTGAGCACTTCTTTAAAATGGTGCTAAAGATCATCATGAAGGAAGATTTAATTTCTGTATGTAATTATTATGAAAAAAATAGGCTATCCCCAAACAGTATAAGACCAGGACATTTTTCCTCCAGATTGTTGCTATATCTCTACTTTGCAGGCAGCTGGATTCTGTACTTAGCGATCTCACCTGCAGCTCTGCAGAAGGTACAGAGTACTTCAAAATGCTTGTGGATGTCTTTGCTCCTGAATTCCGCAGTCCAAAGAACATGCATCTACGCAATTTTTATATCATTGTTCCCCCGCTGGTTTGTATTTGCATTATTTGAATTCTTGGATAACAAAAGTGATACTTAATTATTTATTTACTTAATCTATTTATATCCCATAGTGATCTTGAAGGGTTCTTGGTGGTTCACAAAGATAGCAATACACAGTCATAATGAAAGAGCATGCACAATCAACTTAAAGATAGGAAAGTGATCACAAATGTAAAATGATCCTATATTGAAACAGCTAGTATTTGAGGGGTGGGGAGAAGCATCCATTTACAGATAATCAAATTTACCAACATAGAAGACATCTAACTGGAATTGTCCAGTGAAAGAGCCTGTGCTTTATAGACTAAGTTTGAGATATGGATATGGAGAGATACAGAGAGAGAGAGAGAGAGAGAGAGAGAGAGAGAGAGAGAGAGAGAGATTGGAGCTGAGCGTTTACTGGCTGGATTCCCTTCCTGATGCCTATGTGGAGTTTGCAGCAGACAATTATTTGTCACCAGAGAGAGAAATATATGTCGCTACCTAGGATTGAACTTGCAGCCTCCTGATCCACAACTGGTCAAGGTTTTGGATAATTATTTGAGGGCAAATAGCTAATTGTACTTTCCACTGGCCTGACTTTTTAATATTAAGATAATAATCTTACAAAACATTTGTATTTAAAATTATATTTCTGCTTCAATTAAGTCATGTTCCAGAACTAAAAGTGCCCTGAAGAATATATCTGAGATGCCATCAGAAATAATATGCACAAGTGGTATAACCTGGGCAGCATTCTTTGAGCTTCTGGTTTGATGTTATTATTTTGGAATTACTAAATTGGGGTAATTATTTAGGCAACCTCATGCAATCCCTAGTCTCTTCTTTTTAGGCACTCAATTTTATAGAACACTCAATCAGTTGCAAGGAGAAACTGAACAAAAAGAACAAAATTGGCGCAGCTTTTACTGATGATGGCTTTGCTATGGGTAAGTGCAAGAGCAATACAGGTCCTCGACTTACAACCACAATTGAGCCCAAAATTTCTGTTGTTAAGTGATTTAAAATGTTGTTAAGTATTTTTAAAATGTGTTTTGCCCTATATTACAACCTTTCTTGACACAGTTGTCACTGTGAATCACTGCAGTTGATTAGCTAGTAACCCAGATGTTAAGTGAATCTGGCTTCCCCATTGACTTTGCTTGTCAGAAGGTTGCAAGAGGTGACCCACGTGACTGTGGGACAGTGCAGTGGTCATAAATATAAGTCAGTGGCCAAGCATCTGAATTTTGATCACATGATAATAGAGAAGATGCAAAGGTGGTAACTCTGAGAAACAGTCATAAGTCACTTTTTTCAATGCCATTGTAATGTTGAACAGTCACTAAGCAAATTGTTTTAAGTCAAGGATGATCTGTATCCCTGTATGGATATTCTAACCATTTGAAAATATATAGGAGTAGAATTGTTTTACTCAGTAAGAAGATGATTTTTTTTTGGTCAAATCAGCAACTGAATTGGGAATGGGAAAATCATTTTATATTTGCTAAAATCAAAGAGGCAGAAAGCTTTTCATTCTTCCAGGTTTTTTTCCCCACTTTGCCTGGGCTGGATCATGTTACTTCCTTCTCGTCTTTTAATAGAGCCATCCATACTTTCCAACTCCTTTTCTATCCTGTTGTCTTCTTTGTGGCTTTGTTAAAGCCCCTGTCACACTGAACCAACGGATGCAAAGAGAATGTAAAACGGACAAAAAGCCCATGTCACACTGCCCAACGGATGCAAAAAGGACATAACGGACGAGCAAAATGTTCCATCTGTTGTTATCCGCTCTCAAAAGGGGCAAAAATTTGCATAAGCAGAGCAGATAACACGGAAAGGAATGACGTGGGGAGGACGCAGAGCGGATATATAGACGATGCAGAGCGGATGTATAGAGGATGCGTAGAGGATGCAGAGTGGATGCGTAGAGGATGCAGAGCGGATGCATAGAGGATGCGTAGGGGATGCGTAGAGGATGCAGAGCGGATGCGTAGAGGATGCAGAGCGGATGCAGAGCGGATGAGCTGCATCCGCTTTCATCCTTTCTCCATCTGTGCTACTAATGCTGCGCGTCCGTTCCGCTTCCTCCCTGCGTCCGTTTACCGCTGGAACGGATTTGAGTTGTGCGGATGCACAGAGGATGCCTAGTGGATATAGCAGATGCGTAATGGATGCAGAACGGATGTCCCCCGTATGCCTAGAGGATGCAGAACGGATGCATTGGATACATTTTCCGCGCAAAAGTTTTAGGCAGCCCAAAACTTTCTGAGCGGATGAAACATCCATAAACGGATGCTGGACGGATAGAGAGGAAGCAAAACGGAGGCAGTGAGTACATCGCGTTAACCAATGGATGGCAAGCTTTTTTGTCCGTTTTACATTCTCTTTGCATCCGTTGGTGCAGTGTGACATGGGCTAAAAACCTTGCCATCCGTTGGAAAACGCGATGCATCCGTTGTGTACTCACTGCGTATGTCTTTCATATGCTCTATCCATAAAACATCCATCTACTACTATTTCATCCACTCAAAAAGTTTTGAGCTGCACAAAACTTTTTGAGCGGATAAACTTTCTGCGTACGATCTACATCCACGACACATATGGGCAACAAATGTTCTACGTCCGTTGTCATCCGTTACACGTCTGATGTATCCTCTCGGCATCCTCTGGCCATCCGCGCAACTCACATCCACTGCAGCGGAAAGCGGAAAGAGGGAGGAAACAAAAGGTACAAAGAACGTCCACACGGCGTTAGTAGCACGGACATAGAAAGGATGAAAGCGGATGCATCTCGTATAGAAAGCATTAAAATGGACAAAACGTTCGTGTATGGGACATATCTCGAATATTTAGGAGGTCTGGAGGATGCCTAGAGTATGTGGAAGGACAGCTAGCGGAAAACCGACATTTCCTATAAAAAGGGGGAGGAAATCACCTGGATCTCACTTTCAGTCCAGCAGCCCTGGTGTGCAGACCTCTTCAGCCTTGCTCTTGCTCTTCCACATCATCCATTGATCTCCACCATGGATCATTGCACACTCCTTTTGGTAGCCACCATCATTCAACACCAGAACCAAGCCCTCTTCAGACAGTTTCACCTTTTCTACGCAAAGAGAAGAAGGAAACGTCCAAGAACTGTCTGGGTCCAACGATGGATCGGGAGAAGAGCGGAGTTTGGACTGTATGACAAGCTGATGGTGGAGCTGAGGAATGAAGACACTCGTGCATTCCAGCACTTCATGAGGATGCCAGCAGCCATGTTTGACGAAGTTGTGGAGCGTCTGAGACCCAGGTTGACCAAGCCAAGCACCAACTTCTGGCCCAGCCTGGAACCTGGGCTCAAGGTGGCACTGACTCTGCGCCACCTGGCCTCTGGGACAGAAACATGCCGTATGCCTGGAGGGTGCCACACAACACCATCAGCATTTTGGTCAGAGAAGTGGTGCAGGCCATCATCGAAGAATACGTGGAGGAGCTCCTCCAATGTCCCACCACTGAAGAAGGCTGGAGGAAAGTTGCAGAGCAGTGGTATCAGAGGTGCACCAACAGCACCAGCAGCAGCAGGAGAAGCACCAGCAGCAGCAACACCAGGAGCACCAGCAGCACCAGCAGCTTCAGAGTCAGCACCAGGGGGTGGGATGGTGGTTCTGTCCTTCTTGCCAGGCCTGGCAGGAGTAGGCACAGGCTTCCTCTTCTTCCCCATGGTGTTCTCTCAAGATGTCTCTGGCAGCAGGTCTTTCCTCTGAATGCTAACTGCTTGCAAGCTGCATCCTTTTATATTCGCGGAGCTTACACAATTCATCCTCCCTGCATGTGCAGTGAATGCTTTGCATCCACTATGCATCCTATAGGCGTCCATGATGTATCCGTGTCATCTGCTACACATCCGCTACGCATCCGTTCCTTTCGCAACGCGTCTGCTTCGCTGTTCTCCCCCGGAAGCCGTGCAGATGTGTCATCCACTTCCATCCGCTTTCATCTGCTAGGCTTCCTACGAACATCCGCTTTACATCCCCGCTACATCCTCCCCATGTCCGTTCCTTTCCGTTGTCCGCTCTGTTTATGCACATTTGGGGCACTTTTGAGAGCGGATAACAAGGGATGGAAAATTTGCTCATCCGCTGTGTCCTTTTTACATACGTTTTGCATCCGTTGGCCGGTGTGACCTCGCCTTAAGGAATAAAGATTTTTGGGATGTGTATATGCTTGCCTGGTTTTGTGTGTAAATTAATTAAATACCCTTATTTAATTGTAATCTGCATTTTATAAAATATAAATTGTAAATTAAATACTCTAATTACAATCTTTATTTTATAAATATCATTGTATAGATATTTCAAAATAAACACATTCTGTAATTTTATCCTAATAATCTTTATTACAATATTTGTTTTATATTTTATATTTGCAGTTACAACTTCATGTTAAGCTGGTCATTGATCAAGATAAAAATAAATTGAGAATAATAAAAATAGGGCAATTTAAAACAAACATGTAAAACACATTATTTTTTAATTCGGAGTGGGGGGGAAATATCCGTATCTTTCAGGTGTGGCTTACATTTTGAAACTCTTGGACCAGTACCAAGAATTTGATTCCCTCCACTGGTTCCAGTCAGTACGGGAGAAATATGTGAAGGAAATCAGAGCATTAGCAAAGCAGCAGAGTGTCCAGTCAGCTAGTCAAGATGAGAAGTTGCTACAGACCATGAATCTTACTAATAAGCGACTGGAAGTTTGTTTGCAGGTATTTAAAATCATTAAATTACAGTCTCAAATGATTTTGAAACAATTGGTATATGCATACTGAAAGATAGGATCTCTTAAAAGCTTCATTAATTTAGTGCTAATAATGCAATAATATTTTAAAATACTCAAAAACTGCCCTCAGGTTTTTTCTTGAAGGCAGTTTTGGTGAATCACTAATGTTTAATCTAGACCTAGGCATTTCACGGCCCGCGAGACACATCCAGCCCATGGGTGCTTCAAGTCTGGCCTGTGGTGGTAGCGGGTGAGGCATTGGAAGTGGAGGGATAGCGGGGGTTGGGATGGCCTTCCACAATATTCCCAGTTTCTTATGTGACCCCTTGGAAAAATTAAGTGCCCAACCTTGGTTTAATCAATACCAAAAGTTATGAGAAACTCACACACAGTCTCCAAGGCAATTGTGAGCAAGATGGCTAATACAATTGTTTCCTGGCGTTCAAATCCACAAAAAAACCCTCACTCTCTGTCCAATGGTGGTATGTTACTGGATAGGCCCGGTTTGGCCCAACTAGTAGTTTTTTAATAAAAGGCTCCTACAATCAGCTGAGAGGAGGAAAAAAAGCCTCACAATCAGCTAAAAGAAGAAAGAAAAGCGCAGAATTGGCCCTCCTGCCTGCCCCTGCGCTTTATTCTTCTGTATCCTCTCAGCTGATTGGTGCTGCAGGCTTCAGCTGGTGTGGGGAAAGCTGTGTGCGTGCATTAGGTGCACATGCACATGCATGCGATCACCGAACCAGTAGTGGAATTGTCCTAAGGTCTCCTTCCATATTTCTCCATGTATCTGGGGCATATGTGGGCAATCTCTCATTCTGTCTTTATCTGGAGAGGTTCCAAGGGTCTGGTCTACTCACCAGTTCCTTGGTCTTTTGCAGAGAGCCATCTACACTTCTTCCTCCTTAGAAGCTTCAGGATAATCAACTGTCTTAAGGAAACAATTTGAGTCAGATTCTTTTTTTAATGGGTTGAAGTCTTAAATTAATTCAAGGCTTATGGCACTAATGTCCATGAATCATCCAGATAATGCAAATCATCCAAAATAACGTGAATAATGTAGGCTGAAACAATTGTCTTTAACTATTCAGAAAGGTCACCTAAAAATGTTGCTGACATGATTTCTCCCTTTGAGATAATGACACCTGGAACAAATTTTATTTATGGATTGTAAATAATTGATCTTGGACAAGAAAATGTCCAAACGAGCACAGGTAATTAGAAATAAATACATTAGAAATAAGGCATTAACAGTAAAATGAAAAAAATACATTTAATTGTATGCTTTGAAAGATATTCTTCAGTACATTATGTTGATAATGTGTAAAAGATGCTATTGATAATGCAGGTATAAATTGTGCACAATATTTATGAGAGTTTCATTTATTCCTACACCTTAAAATAAGTTGGAGATTTTGTGATTATGTGGCATGTTAAAACATGCAGATCTTTTTCATTTCTCATAGGAATTTGAACTGCTTTATTTCTCACTAAGCAGCGCAAGGATATTTTTTAGAGCAGATAAAACTGCAGCAGAAGAAAACCAAGATAAAAAAGACAGTGAAGGTTAGTAGGAAATATTCTGCACTCTGGGGAGTTCTGGCACCAAATGCATACTATTTTCTGCTCCTTTGTGCACCAAACTACAAATCCATGGAGGAATATTAGTCATAAAAAAAATAGTATTCCATTTCTATAAGCCTGAATTTTATTATCACTCATTTAGAGCATGAGTAGGAAATTCAGACCAGTGGAATAATTCACAATATGTAATAATTGTACATTCATATTGTGATTTTTCACTGAGCAGCTTGAACAATGATGCCAGAAAACATAATGAAATAGTCAGCTAATATAGGTAGCCCTTTTAACCACAATTTAGCCCAAAATTTCTGTTGCTGAGCGAGACAGTTGTTAAGTGAGTTTTGCCCCATTTTCTTGCCAGTTGTTATGAATCACAGCAGTTACTAAATTAGTAACATATTAAGTAAATTAGATTTCCCTGTTGACTTTACTTGACAGAAGGTCCCAAAGAGTGATCACATGACCCTGGGATGCTGCTACCATCATAAATATGAATCAGGTGCCAAATATCCAAATTTGGATGATGTGACCATGGGGAAGCTGCAACAGTTGTGTAAAGACAGTCATAAGTCACTTTTTCAGTGCTGTTGTAACTTTGAAGGTCACTTAATGAATGATTGTAAATTGTGGGCTACCTGTAGTGGTAAATAAAACAAAAATCTGAAATAGTTTAAAAATGATGCATTTATTGTAGCCTTAGTTCTTATGGGGCACAGTCCACTTCATTAGATAAATAGACATCCTTTTGGAAAGTATAATCTGTGTTTAGAAGAGAGAATTGCAAACTTGTAGGCTTAACAGAAAGTGAAATAAGGAATTTCAGATTGTGTCATAGTCTAGGCCCACAATAGTTTTTGAGTGGCATATTTTGCATTTTGATGTAACTTGCACATATTAGCTAATATGTTTGTTGATGTTTAGATAAATGGTGCCCATATTTATGTTTCTTGGCATTTCACTCTTTTATTTCTACTGATATTCAGGGACAAATTCCTTTTGATTCTGCCCCATATAAAAGTCCTTCACAAACAGTTGTCCATTGGAAATTATTAGATTAGAATTAATTAATTGCATGATTATATATATATGTGCTGTTCAGCTTCCTTCGGGTATTATCCCACGTCATTTTAGTGCTTTTAAAGTTGTAGCAACGTTTCAGCAGAATCTCATCTGCCATCATCAGGCTTCTGTATAGAGTTTGTATGTGGGTCAGGGTCTCACAGCCGTTGGTTTTAAATTTGAGGCTAGCCTATTGTGGCAGGATGTTTTTTTTCTACATCCTGATTGGTTGGGAGTCTTGGTCTGTGTTTTTTGGACTTGGAGTTTGTTTGATTGGTGTTTCTGGTTTCTTCTGTCTGTTTTGTGGCTTTGATTGGCTGGCAACACTCTGCTCCTGCACTGGAGGCTTTCAGCGCAGCTTGGCTTCGTGTGAAAGGATGGCTATTATCTATTAAGAAGCCAGGTTTCATCTGGGTGCCTGGTGGGGGGGTGTTTGAGCTGGAGGTATCAGAGGGAGTCTGTTTGTGCCCAGGTGTTTGCCTGGCTTGTGGTGTGGAGATCTTTCTATTTGAGAGTGCAGGCTTCCAAATGATTGACAGTCTGGTGGAACCATCTCTTCTATTCATGCTTTCAGGTTTTTTTTCAATCTCTATGGCTTCTCTGATGATTCTGTGGCTGGGGTTTTCTATAGTGGCTAGGGTTTTAGTGCCACTGAAGTTGATGCTGTGACCTGTGGCTTTCATGTGTTGGACTAGTGAGGAGGTGTGTTCCAGCTTTTTTACTGCATTTTTGTGTTCATCCAGGATGTTGTAGCAACATTTCAGCAGAATCTCATCTGCCATCATCAGGCTTCTGTATAGAGTTTGTATGTGGGTCAGGCTCTCACAGCCGTTGGTTTTAAATTTGAGGCTAGCCTATTGTTGTGCCAGGATGGTTTTTTCTACATCCCACATACAAACTCAATACAGAAGCCTGATGATGGCAGATGAGATTCTGCTGAAATGTTGCTACAACTTTAAAAGCATTACAATGACGTGGGATAATACCCGAAGGAAGCTGAACTGCATTCATGTAAGTACCCGTGAAAACTTAAAAAAAGTGTGTGTGTGTGTGTGTGTGTGTGTGTGTGTGTGTGTGTGTGTGTATATATATATATATATATATATATATATATATATATATATATATATGGATCTTTGGTTATTCGGGTTTTCTCCCGCGTAGAATTGGAAGTATCTAGGCAACGTTTCGATG
>BLBF01000022.1:52289763-52300749 GCA_015471245.1 Laticauda colubrina | reverse complement strand
ATAGATAGATAGATAGATAGATAGATAGATAGATAGATAGATAGATAGAGATAGATATATATATAGATATATATATATCTTCCATTTTTCTTCCTCAATACTGAGAATATAAAATTGTTGAAATTGGCTCCTTTTGTATTACAGAAGAATCTACAAAAACAAACAATGACCTTTCAAATTCTTCTGCAGATCCTCTTGTAAAATGAGAGTTCTGGTATGGTTAATTTATGGATGCGATTGTATGGCTTTTCTTAATAGTATTCACAATTTAGAAGCTATATTAAAATAAGACTTTAAGTTTTGTACCATTCAGAAATATAATTTATTTATGTTCCTCCCCAAAGATGGACTCCTGAAATTACTTGCACTTGTTCTATATATTTCTGCCAAACCTAGAATGTTAAATATTTGTTTAAATTGCATATACCCTTAACTGCAGTATATTGAAATCGAGTACCATAATATAACTGTGATTTCTGATTACTTATTTTATAAAGGGTGAACAATAATTGCACTGAACTTGGATGGGCTTACCCATCCAAAAGTAATGGGTGAGAAAATAATGATTACTTATAGATTCTGGTTCAGGGTGAGTTCTTGTCCAGCAAAATTGCAAAAAGCAAATGGTACTACCTCAGTGAAATAGCATAAAAGAGAGCTGTGCACATTTTGAAAAATGATTTGGAAGAAGCAATTTAGGATTTGCATTAGCCAGCATCTCTTTAAAGCTGATTTTTCTTTTGCAGGTTTCCTCAAAAGAAAGTATGCTACTTTAAAAGAGTTGTTTGTGGCAAATCTTTTCCCTTCACAGATGGAAATCTGTAGATATTCTCAGTCATCCAGATCATGGTTGTCTGAAAGGTGCTTTTTCAGGAGGCAACTGGACTTTGCTTTTTTTTTCTTTTTGAATTATGTTTTGCTTCTCATCCAAGAAGTTTCTTCAGCTCTGACTGGATAGTGGGGAATGGAAGGATTTATATTCCTTGCAGACAGCTTGTAATTTGTATCTTTTTAGAGGGTCACTGAAGCACTTGGAGGTTTATCTGTGTCCTCAGAGTCATCCTTCCATTCCCTACTATGCTGTCAGAGCTGAAGAAGCTTCTTGGATGAGAAGCGAAACCTCATTCAAAAGAAAGTAAAAACAATGTCCAGTTGTTTAATGGGTATTTGAGAAGTGTTGTCTTCACATGAGGTCTGAATTGTTTCTTCTGAATAATTTTCAAAGGGTACAGAGCCCTAATTACAAAGTGCAATTTCATTGATTTTTCCCTCCCAAAAGGTTTTTTTAAAAGATCATTGTTCTGATTAACATTTGACTTTGCAAAGAAAGTAAATATGAATAATAGGAACAAACTAACAAATTAAAATTTTAAAACAGAGGGCTTTAATCTTTAAAAATAGTTTTTCAGTTATGCTTATCTAATAGATTCCTTTTCTCCTTCATTCAATAAAATCTCCTGGGGAAATGATAATTTGGGAAGGGGAATGTTTCTCTGAGTTGAAAAGGAGAACTTTTGTCAGAGTGTATAGCTTGATTCATGTGTTGCTTTATGTTCTGTAGAACTCTAGAGCAACTGTGATTTGTTGAAATTGATGGGACCAGATTGGCATAGAACATCCACCTCATCGGTCTGGCTGTGAAATATCATATAATTTATTGTAATACTCAGCACTGTATTTGGAGTTCCAGAGAAGTATGCTATTTTGATCTGAGATGTGATTGATAAGGAGGCAAATTTGTTATTAGAAAGTTTTAAAATATGCTTATATCTAATGAATTCAATAATACTAAATGCATCAAATCACGTCCTTAATATGGTTGTTACTGCTTGTTTTCCTAGTGCATATAATTCCCCTTGGAAAAAAAAAACTCTAATTCATAGACTTTACCAATTAGACTGCTGACTTAAATGGACAACTTGTATTGTCCCAGACACTGTATAAGCATACTAAGCTTAAGGTAGCTATGTGCTATAATAAATATACTCATTTTCATATCTTTTTGTCATTTGAGAGACTCCTATTTTTAGATGAACGCTAAACTGTACAGTGTTAACTAAACTAACATATTTGTGAGATACTGAAAATAACATCATGAAATTGTCTAGATTCTAGAAGCATGTATATGCAATGTTGTTGTGAATATGTAAACATAGAACTTTGTGAATATATGGTTGCTACCCTTACAAATATTGAAACTGTACAACCAAGTAATGCAAAGATAATTTGGGCCTTGAATGCAAGTCCGTTCTTGGGCACCTAACATTGTGCCCTTCTTCCACAGAAAGTGTTATTATACACTTGGTCTTTCAGTAGCTACAAACCTTTCACGGCTGTTACATGTGTGGAAGACTAAACAGGGGAATTTGGAATTATTTAATATAACTGTATAGCAGAGGTCTCCAAACTCCAAACTGTATAGCTGGCTGGAGAATTGTGGTAGTTGAAGTCCACAAGTCTTAAAGTTGCCAAGTTTGGGGACCCCTGCTGTATAGTATCAGTGGTGAGTTCACTAAGACATGGAATTATTGTTTGCCTTTTCCTGTCTCATCTTTTGAATAATCTGTCTTCCAACATGGAGACAGTAGCTATGGCATCTTCTCCATGTATTTTATTTACAAAAGTATGCCAGAGATTTTTATCTTTCAAATTCTTAATCTTTATTTGTAAGGAATCTTTATTTTTTATGAAATACGTAATTGAACACAAATATCTAGGCCACTTCCAGTAAAGTTCTCTTGGGTACTACATGGTCTTCCAGAATAAAATCACAAGGCGTGATAGGGATTGACTCAGCAAAGCCATTAATATTTTGTACATTTGTATGTTTGAGCTTCTGCCAAAGTTACTGAAAGGAGGGAGGTCCTGTTGTCATTGATCTATTACTCTGATCTATTCCACCTATGTTCAAATTCTCAGGAATGAAAGGTACAAAATTATAACATGTCTTATTCTAATTCATTTACAAAAACAAAGTGGAACAAAACAAAAAACCTGTTACCTCAATTCTTTATTCTGTTAGATAATCTGTACATAATGTTAATAAATGCAACTTTGGGAAAAAAATGGATTTGTATATAATGGTCACAAGCCTGGGATGTGTTGACTTCCTTGAATGCTATATCTTTAATGAGAACCAAGTTTGCCAATATAGATACTTCAATCTACAGCTAAGCCAGAGTGCTAGGATTGATTTAATCAACTTCATAGGGCTAACTGAAATATAATTTGTTCTGTAGTTAATTATTGAAATAAATTTCCTTTAGAAATGTGCCCCACGTTTTCTAATGGATAACAAAAACAATATACTGGCTTAAATATAATAATTGTCAGTCAGTTCTAATAGTTCATTTATGGATGGATCACCATTAAGATACCTTTGTGTGAAATCTCCACAATACCTTCTGCTTCAACCTCTAGAGCAGGGGTGCCAACCTCGCCCATATTGTGATGTATCACAATATTTTGTTTTGCAGAGCTGGGGTGGGCACGGCCTTCATGGGTTGTATCTGACCTGCGAGCTGCCAGTTTGACAGGCCTGCTCTAGAGTAGTCAAATTATGATCCATTTCACTACATATAGTTTATATCAACTAGATTGGATGCTAATATTAACCTGGGAGCAGTTTCAGCTATTATAAGCTTATTGCACTTAAATATTTGTATCTACTTATATCTATTGTACTAAATAGAACAATCTGAATATCATTAATACAGAAAACTTCAGTACAATACTCTTTCAGAAAATCTACTGGTATTTTTCTAGCCTTCTGGTTTAAATATCTTAAGACATTACTAAATCATAAAATGTCCTGTACTATAACTTACATAAATTCTCACCTATTTTTCAAGCTCTTATTTTAATCATTATTGCTGAAACTGTTGTAGTGTGAGATGTGGACCTTGTTTTTAACATTAAAACATCATATAAACAATCAAAGACAGATAAAATTCTTCATCCGGCTATCATTGTAATTTATTTACAATGTGTTTATAATTTTAAAAAGTAAATTTAAAGCTGTCAAAACAGATATATCCAAATTTATGCTAGCCTCATGAGGAAGAATGTCAAATAAAAAAGACAGTATAAACACTGTTATGACTAGCTTGATCTGCGTTTCCCGGGACAGTGTGAAAATGCTTCTGGTATTGCTTATATCTAGCTTTAAAGTAATTGTTTTGTCTGAGGAATGGAGTCCCTCTTCTATCAAATTTGTAAACTTTCACATGAAAGTAGGAAAGCAGTTATCTCGTCATACAGAACAGTGCAAAAATGTTAGACAACAAGCTTATTTGAATAGCAGTGACAATCACTGGCTCATCTTTTCTTCGGCCTTGGTAAATGACTGAGTTTCATAACAGCTTTAACTTGCTTTCTGGTCCTTCTATTTTCTACTTGTTTGAGTTATTTGTTTTATATTATCACACATTAGGCACTTAATTTTGAAAGCTTAACTCAGATAAAAGTATAAAAATAAATATTAGTAGAAACTGTTATTGAATGGCTTTCCAAATAGCCTGGTTTAAAATAGCTTTCCCATTACTTTTTAAAAGGTATGCAAATAGGAGCAAATAAAGTATTTATCACTGAGATTATAATCCAAACACTTCAATTCTGCTATCTAAATTATATTCCAAACATTTCAATTCTTCTACCTATTTTGCTTAAGATGCAAAATATTTGTTTTTTTATGAAGTGCCTCTATTTTACTTCAGACTTTCAGAAACTTTGTGGCTTGTGCAATTTCGTCTTCTTTACTATAGCTAGTAGGATTATGTGAAACAGGTGTGTATTTATAAGTTTTGTGAATGCACATTTATGAAGAATTAAAATTTTGCTGGTGGTAGTGATGACTTTGTGGTCCTCCCATCAGTATTCAAGATGGCTTGGTATTGAAGAATTTTAAAAAGTCTGTCAGTTTCTATACCAAATATTTGGATCAAGTTCTCATCTCTTGGTGTTTCCTCTAGTCCACCTATGTTGGATCACAGCTGAGAGCACAAGGCATAGTCTCTTATGGACACCATCATCTCCACTGAGAGAAATGATAAGTTATGCTTCTGACTCCTGCCCTTCTCCATGTACAGCATTGTCTTCTTCTGATCGTTCATTCAGTAACTTGAATTTTCCATCGTTAGTAAGAGGCATAGATGATATTAATTGAGCTAGAGCTTTTGGATCCTATGATTAAAATGACAAATGAAAATTATTCAAGGCAAATAAAATATAATTTCATGAAGAGCTTTTCAAAAAGCACCCTATAAATCAAGAGGACCAGTTTCCTTTCTGTTGTGTTCCCAAACCAAATCGGCCCCTAAAAGCCCTCCCTATTTGCCTGCAGTGACTTTTTCTCAAAAGTTATGAGAACTTTTATAAGGTACTGTATATTTTTTCAAATTCACATGGCTAGAGAAAAAATTGTTAATCATCATACAAACATTGTAAACTGACTTCATATTTTTACTTTTCTGAAGGCAGTTATTCAATTGACATTTTAAACTCCCAACTGAAATAATATCTGGAATCATTTTCCTCATACTGGAATGCTTTTGTACTTTTAATGATAAAAATGATTCTATTAGACCAGGGGTGTCAAACTCATGGCCCACTGGCCACACCCACTCTCAGTTTAGCAAAGGGAAAAGTTGTGATACTTCATGGGACATCAAGAGTCCCATGTCATCAAGAGTTTGACATCCCTGGATTCAGCGATAGAAAAACAAGAGTTCTTAACTTCTCAGAATGTCAGTTCATGTGAGTGCAAAAATTCCTGAGTATATTTCTCGAATTAGACTAGAGAAATGGAAATGAAATAAAGGTGGCCTAATTTTTTACCTGTGGAGTTTTAAGATTTTGGGTACTCCCACAAAATGGCTTCTAAAGTTAGTGACATAAACACCTGCTTTTCAGAAGACAAAATTATAATAGCATACCCTGCAATACCTGGTTTATGCTCCGGTGAGTGTGTAAAACTATAAACTCCAAATGAACTAGATTCCAGTCACGTTTAATGTATAATTTCTAACGGGGTCTACATGGGCCCTGGAAACTTTTCCCTCCACTTTTGAGTCAGTTTTTAACTCATGGCAACTGCCTTGATTAGTCAATTTGGTTTTCTTGGCATAATTTCAGAATGATTTGCCATTGCATGCTTCTTAGGGTTGAGAGAAAGTGACTGCCCAAACAAACTCAGTCCTAAAAATCATGCTGAAGACTGCTGTTATAGCAAGACAATGGAGGGTGATATGTGAAGGGAAGCAATAATTTTTCAAAGCTTATTTCTTTGACCTTGTATTGACTTTTATAATCCTTCATTATCAAGCTCATTTTTTCCTAATTTATCATCTGGCTCAGCCTAATGTTAATTAAAACTTAACATGCATAAGTTCAGCAAAAGTAGATACTTACCTGCTCTGTATCTGTAAGCAAATTAGATGTTATTTACCTATACCTAGTTATTGGCTGAAGGACTCCCTAAGCACATCACATGCACACTGCTGGCATTATACAAAACACTTAAATCACTTAGTTATTAGATAACCACTCTTATTATTGAATTATGGAATTTACTGTATAGAATTAGATCCAGATCACATCTCTTAAATTCAAAGTAAAGATGATTTGCTTAAATTCTGTTAGTCATAACAATACCCAGAGAATCAAAAGGCAAGATTTAATTCAGAGGATAAGGAATATGAAGTTAAAAATACTACCTTTCGAGCCTCAATGATTTCCTTCCCCAGGTTTATTGCATAGCAAATCTACAGAAGAAATAAAATCTGCCTCAGTACGACTTAATTTTTTTATTGATTATACTACCTATTTAAAATTGCCAATAAATGGACAAAGCTCAGTATTTCCTGAATAATTTACCCTAATATTGGATCTGAATTACAGCCTCAGAAATCATATGGCAGCACTCCCAATAATACAATTAAGATCACCAAATAGTCTGTGAAATGCTGTACCAACAGCATTTATTACAAGGAAAGATGCTTCAGACCATTGCTGAAGCAATAGCTTTCTAGCACTGGTAGGCATTTAGAACAGATGTTTACATCCCATTATTTGTCCAGCACTATCCATGTAACCATCCAGATATGCTCATAATATGATTAGCTATGGCTAAAGAAAATTGTAATCCAACAACCTGCATAAAGAAACACAAACCATACCCCTTTTTATAGTAATGCTGCTCTATTTAGAAGCCACAGGTTGGAATTAACAAATGAAATTCTATCAATGGGTCATTTTAAATGGATACCATAAGAAAGCATTCCATTTCAAGGCCAGTCACTCCCTCAGCCAATTCACCTCACAAAGATGTGGAGAAAATAGGAGGAAGGTGTGTTGGATATGTTTGCTGTCTTTGGTTATTTGTAAAATAACTAAATTAATAAAAACATGATACAAATGAACTGTTTGCTGCCCTGAGTTATTTACAAAAATAGTAAAGGTAGGATAAAAATAAACTTGCCTAAATTGATTAATAAGCCCATTATATCAAGGTTACAGGTACTCCTTTACTTATAAATACAACTAGGCCAGAATTTCAATTGCTATGCAATTTGTTCAATGAATCATCATGTAGCTGGACCTGATTTTACAGCCATTTTACCATGGCCATTAAGTGAATTGATGTGGTCTTTAAGTGAATTATATGATCATTAAGTGAATCTGACACCTCCCCCCCCCATTGACTTTGCTTATTGGATTGTGATTTCAACCTTCCCAGCCAGTTTCGGATAAGCAAAGTCAATGGGGGATGATTGTGACCACTGGATGCTGCAACCATTGTAAATGTGAGCCAGTTGTCAAGTGCCCAAATCACGATCACAAGACATTTGGGATGGTGCAACATTTATAACTTCACGGAATGGGAATCTTAAGTCACTTTTTTCAGTAGCAGTATAACTTCAAACTATTGTTAAACCAATGGTTGTAAGTCAAAGAGGCATGTTGGATTGAAGGCTGCATTAGATTTTGTGCACTATAATTTGAAAGTGCACAACACCAGGACCAATTTTGGAGTGAATAAGATTATTTGAAGAGTCACAAGCTACTGGGAGATTTAAAAATTTGAACTCCACAAAAAATAAAGCAAAACTGAAAATAAATCTCTCAAAATGTTTGGCCCAATCCATTCTGAAGCTTGCAATAGTGGTGCTGCCTGGTTACACATTTTACACTCTTATAATGAACATGCTGCTACTGCTGTTTTAATTTGACTGCATGTTACAATACAGATTGGGTCATTAGCTCATAACATTCCATTTCATTGAAGAAAGTCGTTATATGTATTCATTTTAATGATACAACAAAGCTATTTCCATACCTTTTCACCTTCAGTGTTACTCTCAAACACATAAGCGCTCATGCCGTCTTCACCTGACAATTCAGAGACACAAACCACAAACCCAAACAGCCTCTTGTTTTCCTTGTGAGCAGCAAACTGTGTCACATTGGCTAGTTCAAACTGAAAAGGAAAGAATAATATACATTTACCTAAAGTCTCAGGGACTGCAATCTTACTGTAGCAATAAAAGAAAGCATATGCTTACATTTGATCTTGTAACTTGTGTTTGAGGATCTATCAATCTGTTAATGAAAGAAAAATATGTTTAAAAGGCAATAAACTCCATCATGATTACTGATTGAATCCAGAGGAAATCATCTATGATCAAAAGGATTTTTGATGCAGTTGAAACTCCTGCCAATAATGGGGTGTGTGTGTGTGGCATCTCCCTTCCCCCTTTCCAGGACCTGAAGAATTTTGATCAATAACTACCACTCCTGAAAGCTAGGTATTGCCTTCACCATCAGTAATACTTTTCATTACAGTTAATCCTCGACTTACAACCAGAAACACGCTGCTACTGCTGTTTTTATTTGACTGCATATTACAAAACAGATTTTTATTTATTTGATTTGATTTGTCATTCACTTACAAAATAGGTATAAGTATAAAAATGAGTAAGAATACAGAAAACAGGTACAATTAAATGGGGACAATCAGACAGGAGGCATGATGGTGCATTTATGCATGCCCCTTACAGACTTCTTAGGAATGGGGGTGAGGTCAATAGTGGATAGTTTGAGGTTAAAGGAGTAGGGGTTACAGGATGTAACTACAGAGTCAGTGCATTCCAGGCATTGACCACTGTAGCTGAAGTTGTACTTTCTGCAATCAAGCTTGGAGCGTTTAACATTGAGTTTGTATCTGTTGTGTGCTGTTATATTGTTGCAGTTGACTGGTAGGACATTGTAGCAGATAATTTTGTGTACTATGCTTAAGTTCAATCGTAGGCAGCGTAGTTCAAGATTGTCCAAGCCCAAAATTTGAAGTCTGGTGATACAGGATATTCTGTTATGAGCAGAGAAGTGTAGTATTCTTTTCGTGAAATACTTCTGGACTCGCTCAATTGTATTAATGTCTGATATACAATGCGGATTCCAGACAGATGAGCTGTATTCGAGTATTGGTCTCGCAAAGGTTTTGTGTGCCCTAGTTAGCAATTCAATATTTCCAGAGGAAAAGCTTTGTAGGATTAGATTTATAATTCTTAATGCCTTTTTGGCAATGCTGTTAAAGTGAGCTCTGGCGCTTAGGTCATTAGATAGGAGTACTCCTAGGTCCTTGACATTATCATTAGCTCATAACTTTCCATTTCATTGAAGAAAGCCATTACCTGTATTCATTTCATGTAAAGTGAGACATTTGTTATGTGAATTTCACCCCATTTTATGACCTTTCTTGCCCCAGTTGTAAAGTGAATCACTGCAGTTGACTAGTTAGTAAACCAGTTGTTATGTGAATCTGGCTTCCCCAGCTGCCAAACAATCTGAATTTTCATCACATGATCACGGAGATGCTGGAAAGGTGGTAACTGTGAAAAATGGTCATAAATCACTTCTGTGCTGTTGTAACTTTGAATGGTCACCAAATGAATTGTAAGTCAAGGACTACCTGTATTGGCAGCTTGGGATATACAAGATCTTGGCTATAAAATTAAGCACTGAATAGTATAAGGGCGATTGACTAGACATGCCTTTGATCTAGCAAAACACTTCATACATTCTTAGGCCCTCCCACATTTCTTGAAGGACCAACACTGGAACAGATGTGCGTCAGAGAACAAAATCTGCCTCCTTTCCCGAATGCTTTTTCTCTGACTGTGATTCCATTCCCTGGATCACTTTACAGCTAAAACTACAAAGAGGGCAACAAAACTAAAAGAGGGAAAGATATATGGAAATGGATCAAAGGTAAAGTTTGCTTACTTCAGGTCATTGCTGGTGACCAAGAGATGTGATTCAGTTGTACGGAAAATATTATGAATAGCCCGAGCTGCCAACACCTGCCGCATTGCTTCATAGATGACCTCCACTGTGTAGTCAGATCTGACAGCCATAGAGCCTAAAAACCGAACTACAAACATGTGCTGCAGGAGTGAATCTGGGGATGGGGGGGGGGAGAGAAATGGAAAAAATATATTTATATTGCCTTTTATCATAAAAACAATTTTCTTTTGATTCCTGCAAAAATGATTATTACTTCAAAGAGAAGCTTCCCCATCTGCAATATATTTCAAATCCCAGTTCACATATCGGTGCTTAAATGATGATTAAACACAAGGGTCTTCAAATTTGGCAGCTTTAAAACTTGTGGACTTCAACTCCCAGAATTCTTCTTATCATGTTAGCTCAGGGATTCTGGGAGTTGAAGTCTACAAGTCTTAAACTTGCCAAGTTTGAAGACCCTTGCTCTAAAACAGGGGTGTCCAACCTAAGGCCCAGTCCCACTGCAATTACAGATGCAAAGAGGATGTAAAACGTTAAAAAAAGCTTGCCATCTGTTGGAAAACGTTATGCATCCGTTGTGTTCTCATTGCATATGTGTTTCATACGCTCTATCCGTCGAGCATCCGTCCACTGCGATTTCATCCGCGCAAGAAGTTTTGAGCTGCACAAAACTTTGTGAACGGA
>BLBF01000022.1:52261430-52284763 GCA_015471245.1 Laticauda colubrina | reverse complement strand
GGAAGTGATGAAACAGGGCTAGTTTTCGGCCTGCAAAGCCTGCAGAAGCCTTCCTCAAGCCTTTGGGCCTCAAACCAGCCGAAAATCAGCTGTGAGGCGCAGTGCAGATAAGGGGGTGGCGAGGATGGTTGGGTATTCTATTCTATTCTATTCTATTCTATTCTATTCTATTCTATTCTATTCTATTCTATTCCTATTCCTATTCCTATTCCTATTCCTATTCCATTCTATTTCAACATTCAGGACTCTCGTTCTGAGAACTGCACCCAACATTTGGAAGGCACTTCCAAATAATTCAAATGCTACCATAAATTTTAAGCGATCTTTTCCATCACATTTTTATTTGTATGAATAGATTCGTCAAATTGAATTTTCTGCCCACTTGTCTTTTTTCTACGTGGCCAGAATTTGGATTGTTTTAAAAAAATAATCTAAAACTGCAAACGCATACCTTTCCATTCTCTTTCTTTTTGGGTAGCCTGCTGTATCTGGCCATGGAGAAATCATGTTCTGAAAGAAAAGGCAACCTTTGAGCCTCACAACTGAAGCTGCACATGTAGCAGGTAATTCTATCAAAAAATAAAAATGTGAGACATACCATTGCTTGCAAGACTGAAGAGATCCTTTAAAGTGCTTACTTCTAGGAAGAAAGTAAAGAAGAGAAAACAACAATGTATGTATTACATATTTTTCAGAGATATGTGGATTAAATCCTGGACAGAAATAGAACTCTCACTTTAAATTTAATTTCCATCTACTTTACTTACAAATTTCTATAACTGTAGTTCTCACCAAATAGGTTTCATTAATCAACCCAAGAGAACTTGGGAGGAAAAGCTGCTATCCTTGTAGCATTTTTGTTTTATTAGAATTTCTAGTTTGAATCTAATATCCAGGATTCTTTTGGCCAATAGAACAGGGAAATCTGGCAGCCTATCTTAGAAATGACTAGCATGGTAAAAGCCTGAAGGCTGTAGACAAGATCTTATTTCCTTCATTTTTCCCCATTTTTGTAATGTAACCACACCCACCAGGATTGTCCTTCTTATTTTGGAGTAAATATGTTGAGAAATGTACTGGTAAGCTGTATTTTTATTATTAGATATATTATTCCCGTCTATATCTTTTGAGATTTCTTAAATAAAAAAATAGTTTATATTCTTCCCTTTAATTTTCTATTCACGCATTCTCTCAGGGAAATAATAAAAAGATAGTCCTCACTTAACTACCCTATCTGCTGCTAAGTGACAGGAGTTGTTAAATGAAAGATCACATAAATGTTCCACTTAGCAACAGCAGTTCCTCAAGAGTAGGGGCTGCCTCTGCTTCAACTCACCCTCATCCACTTATATCTCTCTCAACTCTGCCCTTTTGGCAACACATCTACCATAGCTGAAAGCTGCCCATCACCCAGCCCTGCCAGCCACGTCACCCACTCCACTTTGCATTACTATCAGTCAAGGTCTTCTTTTACACTGACTTCTATGGTCCCGGGACAGCTGGGCCTTTCTTTTCAATGTTGATTAGGGTCTTGGTTTCTACACTGTCCTTCTTTTGCAGGCCAGACAGGTCCTTCTTTGATGAACAGAGGCCTTGGATGCGACTCAAATAGAAGCACTGAGTAGAACATGAGCATAGACTCTTGGGGGGAGGGGGACAGAGACCCTGACTGCACTGGCATAAAAGAAGGAGCATTTTGTGGCACATCCACTGACACTGGGCTGGTCAGCAGGGGCAGCTGGCAGCAACATGTAGGCAGATGGCCAAAAGGGAGTTGTAAAAATGGGTGGGACTAAAGGTAGTGAACAAATGTTGTTCATGTAACCACTGCAAGGGCTTCAAGGACCTGTCATAAGGACCTATCTTTGTTCACCACTTTTATGGTCACTGAAATGATGGACATTAAGTGAGACTACTTGGTAATGAGAACTCAGCCTGTGGAAATTCCCAACCAGGAAGAAACATTTCAGGTATTTACCTGTAAGATCTTTCTCACGAAACTGGATGACAGGAAGAACCATTGTGTCTGCAAGCTGTTTTGCCAGTTCAGTGTGTAAAACATTAAGCTGAAAAACAGGAAAGCAATGATACTATCTTGGTACTACAACCTTGGAAATATCTCTCAGCCTCAATCTCATCTCTAGATAATAATCATAATAAAGCTGATATAAGCAAAGGAAATTTGAGAAAGGAAGTAAAAAATGACTTTGGAGAAAACCAACATAATTTCTTTTCAGCGATATAGCTAGATTGGGATCCTCTCTAATATATATAAAACACACACAGACATACACACAGGTATTTATTTATGTATGTAGGTATATATTAGAACAATATCTATCTTCAGAATAATTTTCTATGTATTCATATCTCAGTAATCTCTTGATCTCATATCAAGACATACCATACATCTTCTAATTTTTAATCTCTTAATACAGAATGATCAACTTTTTAATGTAGAATAGTTAAAATATTGAATTTTGTTTATTACCATTAGGTTCTATTATAATTGCAGGGACTAAATGACTAGCAGACAGATGCCCTTTAAGCTGTCAAATCCTATTTCCTGTTCACTGCAGGAAACCTTAAAAATAAATCAATCTCAATATGAAGTTAGCAGTCTTATGTATTTTTTGTGGAACATCTTTTAATCAATAAGAGTACTTAAAGCACATCTGTTTTGATGAACAGTATGGGGGAGGGAAGAAGGAGAAGACCAGTAAAAGTTTTAAAAACTTCCTTAAGGACTCATCCATGCTTGGTTTACAGATGTCAGCACATCTCTTCTTCAGTTTATATTGACAAACAGTCCTCAAGTTACAACCATTCATTTACTGACCGTTCTAAGTTATAATGGAACCAGAAACAGTGACTTATGAGTGGTTTCCCCACTTACGACTATTGCAGCATCTCCCTGGTCACATGATCAAAATTTGGGCAATTGGCAATTAGCATGTGTTGAAACAGTGGCTGCCATGATCGTTGGAGACTGACTCCGAGGGAGAGGAGTAACAGCCGACAGGGAGTGGAACTATGACTCTGAAGATTGTGGAGGAGGCTGGGAAAGGGCAGAGGCTGGCTGGGCAGTTAGAGGAAGACCCAGGCCCATCCCCTCTTCATCCTAGGGCATGCAGGGAGGAACGGAGAAGGGAACAACACGGCTTACGGGAGAGGAAACAGCCATGATTCCCCACATTGGCTGCAGCTAGGGGGAATAGTATAAAGGAGGGGCGTTTAAAACACAGCATTGCTAGAAGCAAAGCGTGTTTTATTTCTGGCTGAGGTTTATCTTGGTTGGCGTTCTTCCGATGGACTGTGTCCTGTTATCCTCTTGAAGTTTGTAATTAATTATCCTGGTCTGTCGTGGACATTCCTTCAGTGTGGCTTGGTTTGGTTTTTTATTTCTCCGTTATCTGCTCGTTGAGTTTGGACTGTATTTCTTTCTTTCGGAGACTATTTTGGAAAATGTTTAATCTCCAGCTGTGAACAATTGAACAGTGAGGCCAAGTTGGAAGCATTGAAGGAAATGTATTTACGTTTGGGAATTTATTACGTGTGTGCTACTTCCTGGATCATCACAGTGGCATTGTTCTGGGGTCATATGACCACCATTTGTAACATTCCCAGGCAGCTTCTGACGAGCAATGTGGGAAGCCAGATTCACTTAACGAACACGATTCACTTGATAACTGCAGTGATTCACTTAACTATGGCAAAAAAAAAGGTTATAAAATGAGGCAAAATTCACTTGACAACTACCTTGCTTAGTAATGGAAATGTGGGGCGCAACCATGGTCATAAATTGAGGATTATCTGTACATGTATTCCAATATTAATATTTGCATTCTAAAGATGTATTGATTTTGTTCCTTGTTATCTTTGACATTTTGATGATTTACTATTTGCTTTCATAAAACAGTAAAATCTGATTCTCATAAAGAAATGCAGGTGGTGCCCCCCATTGTATATAGATAGTCCTCGACTTATGACCAGAAATTGAGCCCAAAATTTCTGCTGCTAAGCGAGACAATTGTTAAGTGAGTTTTGCCCCATTTTACAATTCTTTCTTGTTAAGTGAATCACTGCAGTTGATAAGTTAGCAACCTGGTTGTTTAGTGAATCTGGCCTCCCCATTGACTTTGCTTGTGAAAAGGTTGCAAAAGGTGATCACATGGTCCTGTGTGATGACCCAGGGTGGGATACAAAAACAACACAGGCACAAAAACAGGTGAAGTCCTTTTAATTCCTTCAACTTGGCTTCAAAGCTCCAAATATCCTTGACTGGAGACAAAAAACTCTCCCACAAACAGTTGCAAAAAGGAGGAAATGCTGGTTAAACTAAAAATACCTATAAATTATAATTAGAAAAAACACAAACAACACAACACAAACCACACTGAAGCAATTCAGGGAACTAGGCAAAATAAGGGCTGGAAGACGCCACAGATATCGGAATACACACTGGGAAGGACACCAAACTCAGGTAAGAATGGACAGACTAGAAATATTTTCATACTTTGTTTCCAGTACTGGCTCATGCACAGTCAGTCCTTTTAAATAGTTCTCACAGCTGCAGCCCATGAAGGGGGATCAAGGCCCTTTCCTCCCCTGTAGACCATGCCATTCACGTTTCTCCCTTATCCTCTCCTCCCTGCATACCCTAGGATGGAGAGGGGATGGGCCTGGGTCCTCCTCTGACTGCCTAGCTGGCCTGTGCCCTTCCCCAGCCTCTTCTATAACCTCTGGAGTTACACTTCCACTCTCTGTGGGCTGTTCCTCCCCTCCCTCAGAGTCAGTCTCCAACAAGGGCATGACACCCTGGGATACAGCAAAGGTGATAAGTATGAACCAGTTGCCAAGCCTCTGAATTTTGATCACATGATCATGGAGATGTTGCAAAGGTTGTAACTGAAAAATGGTCACAAATCACTAATTAAAGCTGCATTGTAACTTTGAAGAGTCACTAAATGAACTGTTGTAAGTTAAGGACTACCTGTAGTGCAACGTTTCTCCAATCAGCGTGAGGATGACTGGAAGCACAACTTAACACACTCAGAAGGCAGCAGTCTGTAAAGGCTGATCAAGAGAATCTCTCACTCTGCAGTTTTCTCACATTGTGCTCAAATTTAAAATCTGGAATGTCTGTATATATTCTCTGAATTGCCCCTAGTGGTGAAACTAATCCTATCTTAAAAGCGTATGAAGCTGAACACTAAGGTTATTCCACCAAAAGTTCTAAGGGAATTTGCTTCACAAAATGCAAAGACTCAACTCACAAATAAGACCTCACTATATAACAAGAAAGTCTCCAAGGTTATCAAATGACTGGAGAGGCTCTGAAGCAAAATTAACTTGGATGTTTATACTGATTCTGCAACCTTCAGTTTCATTCACACTTTGTATTGCTTTGACCATGTGGCTTTTTTATCCAAACCAAACAAAGAGCTGTTCTGTTTTTCTTTTTCCTTTCTAGCAGAACACTGTAATTATCCAAGGGAGGTTTTTAAATGGTTATTGATTTTCATGTATGGGTTGATATATAAATGCAAAGAGGAGAATAAAGGTATGACTCATCGCGATTGACAAATACAAGGGCCACTAAATGGTTTACACTTTGGGAAAGGCAGAGCATCTGGGGAAGAACACAGAAACTTTCTTTGAAGACCTAGTATGTATTTGACAAACCCTCTGCCACATTTTGGTCCCAGGATGCCACTGTTAAGTGTTCTGTTAAAAAGATGGACAAGTTAATGGACTTTTCAACAAAAGTTATCTTGTACTTGAATTGCTGATAAATTCTGTCTGAGGTGCTTTCGTGTATGCATAGTCATAGATCTGAACTATTAAAGGAGACTGAATTTTCTCTCTCCAGGATATTATAAGTTGGTGAGTATAAAAAAAAAAGATTGGGAAACTCTCCAGAAAAAAGTAAAGCCTGTCTTGTTACTTTCATTTAGTTTTTCTTATGCCAACAATATGAATGAAGTCACTGGCTTCTTTCTTTTAGAATGTTTTTTCTTCTCAGTCTAGCTTACAACGATTGGATTTCCTAGTGGTCTTCCTACCAAATACCAATCAGGCCAAACTCTTTGAGGCTTAATCAAGTCAGCTACATGATGGAGAGATTAAAGAATTCTCCCTTCTCCCCCCAAATACAGATCTCAAGACAACTTAGGATAAATTGCAACAGCTAATGCTCTACAAAAGGTATTATTGTTTTAATGTTGAGGGGTTCACAGAATTGTGGATTTTGGTTGAGTGATTAAACAATTGAAACCAGATGGAAAAAGGTATTAAATCCCCAAGAGAAAACAAGTTTGGAATAATGAAGTTGTTTCAAACCAAAATGAAAGTTAAAGCAGAAACCAACTTTCTGGGAAAAGCAAAAATTCTTGTCTGCCCCTGAAAAATTGTGGACTATAAAAGAAATTGTACAGGGATCATCTTAGAACAGGGGTATCAAATTGGCGGCCTGCGGGCCAGATGCATCACACGCAGGCTACATCCATCCCGGCACGGCAAAGTAAAAAAACATTATGATACATCGTGGGACACAATCAAGCTTTATACCCATGTCCTGGAACATCTGAGGACAAAGAGATGGCAAAAAAAATCTATGAACATGTGGAAGGAAATTTAAACTATGACATTTAGGCTCCTAAGATTTTGAAATTTAGCAAAAATTGGAAGGCTACAAGTGTTTTATCTCTACCTAACAATGTAAGAACTCAGAAATGGTTTACTGCATTGGGGAAATGATGAGAATATTAAGTGCAAATTGCAAAGATAAACACTTTACAGATTAACATATTATGGCTCCATTTCCTCATAAACACTATCTTTGTGAACAAATTATCTTTTGCATGCTAATTGGTGCAAATAGAAAAATTCTCAAATGGCAATAGTATCCAGAGTATTTTATGTACTAGTAAATAATTGTAATAGAGATAATACTAAACCCCATTCTACCCAATGTCACCATCCTGAATTTAAAAGTGTTGAAGGCTTTTATAAAACTCTTCATAGAAAAGAAGAATGTCTCCTTCCCTCTTCATTATTTCAGTTGCAGAAGTCCTTTTCTGATCAACACCAAGTATTAACTACTCTCTTTTCTTTTCTAGCATCCTTACATCCTAATCAGAAGAGTGACTGAGAGAAAATCAAGTTATAATTTGGATTACCTCATCCACAATTTTTGAGAAGGACTGGAGTGTAGATATCACTTCTTCATCTCCTTTCCCCAAGGCAAAATTCTGCAAGTTAATAAGGATTAATGGCAGCACTTAATCAATGAAGGAAATTAGAGTCTAAGAAGGCTCAGCTCACATTTAGCCCAATCAGAAGTATTTTACTCAAGATTAAGGGTACTTGTGAGCCAGAGAGAAAAAGGAGCCTGCCTCTCATTATTTTTAACCTAAAGTGAAAAAAAAAATTCTACCCCCCTCACCTCCTACACTCAATCACTAATCATAGATTATAATCAGACTGCACTAATCTTTGGCAAATTGCTGCAAAATAGCAGTGTGATTCATTTACATATAGGCTTCCTAACATTTCTAAAGTTTCCTACCAATATCATTCACTGAGAGAAATGCCAGCAGTATCTTCCTCAACATCAGGGGGACATATGTGCCTCCCAGGATATCTAGAAAGGGATGCAAAAAGTCAAGACAGGTTGGTTTGAAGCTATACTCCTTTTTAAAGCTTCTATTATATGGCTCTGATTGTCATCCTGACATTTTCTACCTTCCCTGCAAGCATCTTAGGAACCTCACCACTACTGTGAATAGAGAAATGATCACAAGTGACACTGTTGTTGGAGTTTTAAGAATCAGTTCCATGTGCCATTTCAAACAAAGAAAGCAAGCCCTTAAAAGCTGCCACACTTCTGGCACCAGAATTCTGTCAGAACAAGTTAGTCTCCTTGTAATTTCTGCAGACCATCAAGCAAAATACTAGGGAAAGGTTAAAAACTCTGTCTACTTTTCATCTCCCCAGTGTGGAAATTGCTCAGGAAAAGATTGTACTGCACATACCTGCTTTTCATAGGCAAGAAGATGCTTGGAAAGCTGTTGTGTTGCCAGGCACATTTCATTCTATAAAGAGAGAATGTGTCTCATTACTGACTCTCACAACCACTTAAAGATTTACAATGTAAAGACTGCACAACTGTTTCCAAAGAAGGACTGCATTTGCCTTTTAAATGACATGCTCTATTGCAAAAAGTGGCAGATTGGACCAAGATGTTGCTCAGGCAATGTCTTTTATTGGATACTATTAAAGAAAAGAATTCACATGAAAGCCAACTATTAAAGAAGACTCTATCCAGCTATGTAGAGTCAGGACTGGGTAATATTTGTAACCAGAGTCATGTCCGCCTTCAGCTACTGAAGCTCTGTGGGAGACTTTGGCCACTCTCTCTTAGCCCAACCTGACTTATTGGTGTGGTTAAAAAAAAAAGGGAGGTAACATTACAATCACCTTAGCTCCTTATCGAAAAACAAATTATAACTCTGACAAAGAAACAAATGAGCCTCTAGGCATAGCCAAGACTTTAAAAGAATATTATCTAAGACTCCCAATTTTGTATTACAGTCATAGGCTTCACTTCAAATGGGGCTATTTGTATTTATTCTATTTCTAATCTATATAGCAATTATTCCTTAGAAGCATATGTCTGGATTGGATGCAGATTGTATGATTTTAGGCTCTTGTATAAAGTTTCTGTCCCCAAAGAACAGAATAAATGAATACATTAATTCATACATTAATGGATTTCCTGCAATCTGCTTCCTAAATAAACAGAAATCGGCAGTGCTCTTTAGCACACTGCTCATTATTGGTTACCTATTGCTATTTTCACTACACAAACGAGGAAAGATTACACATCAAGTTGTGGTAATAAAACACCAATACAATCACATTTTAGTCCTGCTTTTTTACAGTCATTATGCCTGAATTCAAGATCACAATTTAAAACAAATGTGACTCAACTTCTAATGAAATTAGCTTGAAACTGTAAGTTGGAAAGTGGTAACCAATCAGGATTTATACATGACAGGCCAGCTTTTCAAGTAAGTGAGAGGACATATAGATAAGGTCTTCCCAGTTATGTGGGAAGAAAAAAGAGAAGGCAGCATGAAAAAAAATACACAAGTTTTTAGCAAAATCACCTTTGTTTTAAAGTCACAGCAATTTCATTCCTTTTACATCAATTATTTCAATAAAGCTAATTTCTATACTATTCACAAAATAGCTCTGCAAGACCAATAAAATTGCCCTCACACTGGAGCTGAAATCTATTACCAAATGTTACATACTATACAAAGAGCAATTGCCTTCACATTTTTCAAATAATCATTAAGA
This sequence comes from Laticauda colubrina, assembly GCA_015471245.1. Lineage (NCBI taxonomy): Eukaryota > Metazoa > Chordata > Lepidosauria > Squamata > Elapidae > Laticauda > Laticauda colubrina. The sequence continues at coordinate 52,275,397 of BLBF01000022.1, read as the reverse complement.
AAATTATGTTGTGCGAAACCACTAACACTTATCTCTGCAGTAATTCAAAATATGTTAATAAATTGCTTTTCTGATGAAAATATTCTTGACATAAGATGCAAGTCCAAGGAGGCCAGGAAGAGGTGCTCCATAAAATGCTGAGCTTCAGATATTCCACCTGGCATTTAAGGATGGTATACAATCCACAGCTACAATTTAAAGAATTCATATCTAAACAGTAGGAAGGGTTGGGCTTTGTATACACAAAGAGATCAAAATAAAGAAAATGAAGATGTGAAAATTTAAAGGGCTTCCTTATTTCTGTAACATCTTTTTTGCATATAGTGATCAATAGCAGCAAAGCTATTCTTTTACCTCAGAAGATGAAGTTTCTAAAGACCAAATCACTTGGTGTATAAACAGATTAGGAATCACAACTTATGCCCTCAAAATATGTTGGGCAACAGCTCTGACAATTCCTTGCCAACATCTTATGTTGGGCAGGCTGACGGAAATTGATGTCCAAAATTTCTGGGCCTATTCCCACCTGCCCCAAATCACCACTCAACTACAGGTAGTCCTCAACTTATGATCACAATTGAGCCCAAGATTTCTGTTGCATTTCTGTTAAATGAGTATTGCCCCATTTAATGACATTTCTTGCCACAGTTGTTAGGTGAATCACTGCAGTTTTTAAGATAGTAACATGGCTGTTTAGTGAATCTGGCTTTCCCATTGACTTTGCTTGTCAGGTCACAAAAGGGGTTCACGTGACCCCGAAGACACTGCAAATGTCATAAACATGCATCTTATACAGTCGTAAGTGTAAAAATGGTCATAAGTCATTTTACAGTGCTGTTGTAAGGTTGAACCATCACTAAAAGAACTGTTGTAAAAGTTGAGGATTACCTGTGTTAACTATAAGAGGAAGTACAAAAAAAAATTAAAAATATATTTTAGAAAAGGAAAGGAAAAAAAAATACCCTGTGTATTTCATGGAAACTAACTTACCTGTGCCCCATAGACTCGCTGCATTGCTTGAAGCAGTTGGTTGGTGTAATCTGTGAGTGTTCCTGCATCTTCTTCAAATACACTCAGCAAGGAACGGGTCTGAAGCATTTAAAAACAAACATATAAATGAAATCTAGAACAAGGTATCATTCAGAAGTACTTGCATCTTTTTTTCTTCCATCAGCAAAATCTGAATTATTAAAAAAAATCATTCAGCAGACATAATCATTCTGCCAAAGATTCTGTGATCCAAAATTCTGTTCATCAAATTATTAACAAGAAGTTCACAAGTGGGATGTAAGCCCAGTGACCCAACAATTGTTATTACTGTACACAGAGCCACTGGAACTAGTAACCACCCACAGTCTTTTCTTGTAGAATTAAATCTAGCAGATGTTACCTATATAGAGAAGGAATAAATTCCATAGTAAAACCATGTCATCTATGAAAGACTCCCTCTATTTATTAGAGGATCCTGGCTTCTGGCATTATCAGATAGATCAGTGACCCTCAACCTTGGCCGTGTGGACAACTCCCAGAATTGTTAAGACAACTGGAGTCTGGATCCATAGTTCTTCAAATGGCCAAGGTTGAGAAATGTTGAGATAAATGTTTTGAAAATGCTGCTTGCATTGGCAAAAATCCCTTGCATAGTCACTTATGAAAGGGAAAGGTGCAAAAAAGGCCACAAATTTGTTTAACATGTTTGTGGGATAATAAATATACCAGATTTGGAATAAATGCTTAAATACAGTTTATTGTAATATGGAAGGGTGTGACCAGCTAACCTATTTAGTTTTCGATGCCTATTGTAGCTTACCTCTTCAAACTAAAAACTCTAAGGGGAACTTAGGGGCCATTCAGACATTCTATTAACTTCAAATGAAGAATTTCTTCTTCAAACTGATCTAGGCTTTGAAAAGATTTTTCCTGACAACTGTAACTGTGAGGGAGGTTTTTATTTCTAAAAGTATGTTTATATGTTTTTCATTTATAAGTTGTAGAAATGTATATTGCATTACATAGGGTTGACATAATTTAAATGTCATAAATTATGTGGCCAAATATTATAACAGAGCATATACCTATCTAAACATTCCATATGCCAATTTGCATCATTTGCATTAGCACGTTACTAAGCATGCAAAGGTAATGCTGTCTATCAACAGGTCACTGCAGTTTCTCACCAGAGAACAAGAGAAAGTGGAAAGGAGGCAAAGGTAAGCAAAGAAAGAATATTTGGGAATTGTGATAAATTGAGAAGCTTTTGGGTGATAAAAAGGAAGCTTTCATCCAAATTCCAGATACCAGATAAGAGAATGATTGTGTAATTTTTAAGGAGGAATCTCGGGAAATGCTTCAAATGAGGATATTGAAAGGGGAATCAACATAGTCAGGAGAATAAAAAAAAGCCTCCATTCAACCATTATGTACTGTAATGACTATTATGTAGGATTTACCAAATGATTACTGACAAATTAAGGCACAGTTTATGTTAATACACAAGGCAACTTCAGATAAAAAGTATTGAGAGATTTTAGAGGAAGGATTTGATCATATTCTATGTCTGAAACCTGGGCTAGGGGAAATGTTTTGAGAAGCTTCTTCATTCTTCATTGGACAAATGATTTAAGAGGGATCTGAACACTTGTTTATTTAATAAAGTGAGATGATTTATGGAAGTGAACCGAATGCAGAGAATGGCAGTAAATTAGATAGTACATTTAATGATGGTAAACATGTTATTTTTCTTGTGGTTGTAAATATATCATGGTGTATGTGAACTTTATTGCTTTTAATCTGTTCATTTTTTATTGTATTTAGTGTTTAAAAAAATTGTTCCCTTTGTGGAACACCAGTTTTGGTATAATCTTTACAAATGGTTGGATTCTTCATCCCCCTAAATCTTAAGAATTGTACTGAAGTTCCTGGCAAGCCTAATTTGGGACGAGGGTCATTTCCATGGATTTTGCCACTTAGGAGGCATGTGGGAGGGCTTTATATGGCCTCATGAATAGCTCTGAAGAAGCTGCACAGCAATTAGCCTTATAAAGATGCTTGTCAAAATATGGAATCTGACATTTTTCTTCTGATCAAAACCGCTATCGATGCTCCCCACCACATCCCTATAACCCCATTTTGCAATCTTGATTGTCTCTGTAATGGAATTATTTAAAACCACAATGGAATTTTTTTTTCTTATGGCGTAAATCAAAACAACAGGAGGCAAATTAGAATGGAGCGATATTCTTAGCAAAGAAGCAAAATGAATACAGAACTATAAAAAAAATCCTGCCACAATAATAACAAAATGCATTTTGGAAAATTGACTAGGAAATCTTTACTGTTCAAAATATCCACAATTATGTGAATTCCACACAACATATACCCTATTACAGCTCTCAAATTACTATGGAGCAAACTATTTCTGTAAAGTAATAGTCCCATTATAAGAGATCTGATGGTATATGTTAGATATACAAAGTTATTTGAAATTAGTATTTATCAATGTCTGTGGCGGTGTGATAATTGGATATCCCCTTTAAATATTATTGTTTATCCTTTGGCTATTTTTTTAAAGAATATGGGGAATATAATCTAAGACTCATTTCTGTGTTCACACTGAAGACTTTCAGCTGTTGAAGAGAGAGAGAATAAAGAGTTGAATTTAAGTTTTGTTTTGCACAGTAACATCTAAGCAGCACAGTTATTGTCAATGAATAACTTTCAAAATATATTTCTTGATAGAAGTTTGCAAACTAAAGTTAGCATGATTAAAATATGTGAATTTTTAAAAGAAAAGATTTTTCTGAATTGCTAAATCCACTCACACCAACCCCTTCAGTTTTTATTCATCCAAAGTGTTCAAATATAAAGGACAACTCTATTACTGTTAATCAACATGGGTGGTCTAAATTATGATTAAACATATATGGAAGAAAACATGCTGGGGGAGATGGCATTCCTTGGAAAAGGGAGTATATATATGAAATGTGCAAGCATGTATGAGTGGAACAAGATGGATTAGGGGCCTTCCATGGGTTCCAAATACAGACATTAGATTCAAGTCATGATGATTCCACTGTGCAATTGATGCTTGCAGATTATGGCAACTCCCTTCACTCTAACTAATCAAAGCCATAATGAGAATGAGGGAAATGTAGTCTAGTTACCACAGAGGGCTATGGTTACTGGAGGACTGGCAATTTGTCCTCCATGTGCTTTCACTTTGAACTGTTTCTTTTTAACTATCCCAAAACAAAATTAAATTTGTTTATTAGTCCAAAGTATTACATCTCAGATATCTCAATATGGACTGACACAATAATGTGATAGGCCTTTATTATTTTTCTGGACTATCTCAAGTTCCAAGTTACTTCTGTGAACACTTTTTCACTAAAAAAAATTGTGTCCAGGTAGCTACGTAACTATATCTAAATCTACAAATCAAGGAAACATGTGCATTTTATAAATTATAAATAAACATTAACACCAGAACCTCAGCAATTGTGGGAGTGATGAGTTCTAAAAAAAAAAAATCCCAACTATAATGGTGTTTTACATTCATTTTATTGTCCAGTTAGTTCCCTTGATACAACATAATAATCAGGAACCATCCAAGACATTTAAGCATCTGCATCCATTTGGATAAATCACATTATATTGCTTTGTTTGTCCATAAACCCAAATACCCCTTTGCAATGCTTAACAAAGATCGGAAACCAGAAGAGGGAGAAGGCTGTTTGCTAATAGTCATTTTGTCTTTGCTAACATAGGCAATTGACTGACCATAAGAATTTATCAAGGCCCCAAATTCACCAGCCTCCTTCCAATCTCCTCCTTCCACACTGAATTGTCCTACATAATTTTTAATTGCAGACTCTCAATATTTAACCTTAATTAACCCCTATCATTCCAAACCATTGTTTTTTTTCCCCAGTTGTTTTCAGGTAGCGTTATTGTTTTTCTTTCCTGCCAAATTCCTCCCTTTTCTTCATCTTGACCTAGATTTGCCAAATTGGAACAAATACACTAATAAAGCTGCAGTACTTCCTGTCTCCACCTCCTCCATCCAAAAGCTCATTAATATTTTCAGAGTATATTGCCTGGAGTCCTTGTTAACCCTTCCATGCTCCCCTTCCTTTCCAAGTTGTAACCTAAGAGGAGAGACATTTAACAGCACCTGCACGGACGGAAGGGGTGTTTTCACAGTACAGTATCCGGGTGAGCGTTATTTTTATGACGATTGTTAAGAACTTTGATTTTTTTTTTTTTTTTTTTGGTATGATCCGTGTGAACCGGATCCGCAAATACTAAAGTTTGGGTTGTCATTATGTGCTGCAGCGCACGTCTCTGATCTCCAAAGCACTTTGAATATTTTAGCGATAACGCTTGGTCAGTGTAAATAATATTGTTATTCTCTTGGTGCCACAAAAGGGAGGAAAATAGAGCAGAAGGAAAGAGGCGCGACGGTATCATTTGAATAATAGTTGGGAAGACTGCAGTCTTTGCAAAACGTAATTTTCCTCTGCTTGTTTGTGAAAGGATAAGTTCGGTCTTAGATTTGCTTTGATGCAACCATAAACTTTATCCTATAAAGGCAGCTCGGCTAAAACGCGCCTTCTCGATCACTACCGCCAACCTTTCTCTCCTTCTACCCCTCTCCGCCCCTGGCCCTTCCCTCGGCCGGACGGCAGGTAGCTTTTGCACGGCATCTGCTGCGCCATCCCTTCCCAAACCGCAGATCAGGGGCACTCAAGCCTGGTGCGGGATCGGATACCTGCGGACTATCTTGCAGAGCGTCTTCTAGGCGAAGTTTATCTACGGCGGGCATTGCCTGGCGCTGGAGAGAGGCGGTCGGGAATCGCGTCAGGCTCGCTTGGCAGCGAGAACGTTCTTGCGGACGCGTCGGATCTGGACGCTGCCTGGGTCGCTTCGTCCAGGAGACCGAACGCGCGAGCAAAACAGCCTGCGGAATCCGGCGTTTTTCCTCCGGAGCCTCCCTTTCCCCCCCCCCCTTTCTTTCACACGAAAACAAGGGGAGAAAGGGACCAGCGGCGCAACCCAGGAACCCAGGGATGAGTTAAACAGGTTGTACTCCCGCCTGTTGCATGGCCAGCCTCGGTCAACAGGCAGGGCAAACGCCTCGTCTCGGACTCCTCCTCCTCCTCCTCCTCCTCCTAGTTCCTGTTTCTGGCAGGACGAGAAATGGAGAGCAGCAGGAAGTGCGGCATTGAGGATCTTCCTCATTAACTCTTCTGTGTGCATTCCACCCTGGCTACTCACAACCTTAAGGCAAAGAGCCGAGACGCAAAGTGCAAACAACAAGGGAGGGTTATAACAAAATATGAGAGTGTGGAGGGTCCCCCAGCAAAGTTGTTAAGCAGCCAGGCCCTTTTTTTTCAGCATACTGCAGTTCAAGTTTCTCCCCCCCCCCGCCCCTTAATTGAGCATACTCAGTGTTCATGGGGTTAGTAGAAGGAGGAGTAGAAGAATCCCTCTTTAAATAACCTCTGAAGTTTTGCAGAGTTTGGAGATTATCTTAAAATGCTGATTCTTTTGTTCCTTCCTGGCCCCTTGATGGTGGTGATATTCCTCAGCTGCATCTGCTGTTTAGTGAACTGCATACATTATGTTTCCTAAAATGAGCCCTGGAAAGATTTCCTGGTCTATTATTAAGAGTTTCTGTATTTATTGCTGTTGTTAACTGCAGATGATGATCATCATGCAGTTCGCTGCACTTAATGATTATATTTACAATGTGGTTTTGCATGTTGTTTTTAAAAATGATTTGTAAGCGCAAGGCATGTAATTTCAATTGAACAATACAGGAGAATGGCAGTTTTTGAGTGATTTAAAAAGTCAACATAAGAATAAATAAAAGTACTACTGTAATCTTTAGCATCAGCTTTACTTCCAAAGTGACTCAGCCATTTTTAGAAAATCTACTGTGAAAAAACCCTTGCAGTTGAGAAAAAAAAAACAAGGTAAAAGAGGTATAGGGAATAAATCAAATCTTCATTAAGGTCATAGACCAGCATAAATACAGGAAATATTCTGGAAACTTTGGGGAAATAGCAAAAGCACTTAGACTTATATACCGCTTTATAGTGCTTTACAGCCCTCTCAAAGCCGTTTACAGAGTCACCATATTGCCCCCAACAATTTGGCTCATTTTACCCACCTCGGAAGGATGGAAGGCTGAGGAACCCTACCAAATTGGCTGGTTTTTGTGGCCAACAACACTCAACAACATCCTGCTGATGACATGATCAAAAAATGAAAAAGAATTCCCATCACTCCCCCACTCCAAACTCTTAGACCTGCATTAAATAATCTACTGACAGTCTATAGTCTGTTGGCCTTGTCTTCTGGTGGGAAGAACCAAAGCAAAGAGCCTCAAGCTTGTTCTGAACAAAGGCCAAAGTTCTTCACACATATTTGAAATTTTGCCATGGCATACAAAGAAGAACAATCTAGCTGCATTCAGAACCATAACTGCAAGTAATTACATTAATCCAGCAAGTGGGCTTAGTGTAAAAGTAAACACAATACATTTGTTTTGTGCATTTTGCTTTAGCTATTGAAATAATGCAGTAGACGAAATGATGTCCCCTCCCAAATATTTTTGACTGTTTTCAAAGTCACAGAAAAATTAATCTTGATCACTTCCTACTTGCAATGGGAAAAAGCTGCTGAACGATCCGATTTACCTCCATTGGTTTTTTCCTCAGTGCAAAAAGCAAGTGTTGTAATTTGAAAAAGCCACTGACGTAATTGTTAATTTTACAGAGGTTTGCATGTGCTTTTCTCTGAGGTATCATTTTCACGAGGTTCTTTTAAAAAACTATTAAATAAAAAAATAAAAATCTTTTAATTTACCATTAAAATGATTTCAAGAAAAGAAAATCATCACTTAAATATGAGTCAGCTGTGCAGTGGCAGCCAAAAAAGCTAATACCAGCCTTGGTTGTATAAACAGAGGAACAGTATCAAAATCATGTGAAGTAAGTACTACTTTATAAAGCTTTAGTAAGGCCACACCTGGAATACCGCATCCAGTTTTGGTCACCACATTATAAAAAAGTTGTTGACACTGTGGGAAAAAGTGCAAAAACATCTAATATGATGAAAGATTTAGAGACTAAAACATGAATGGTTGCAGGATTTGGGTTTGGCTAAATTAGAGAAAAGAAGGACTAGGGGTGACATGATAGCAATATTTTAGTATTTGAGAGGTTGCCACAAAGAAGAGGGAGTTAACTTGTTTGCAGAGCACCTATAGGCAGGATAAGAAACAATAGGTGGAAACTAATCAAGAAGAACTAAGGAGAAATTTCTTAACAGTGAGGACAATTAACCAGTGGAACAGGTTGCTATCAGATGTTGTAGGTGCTTCATCACTGGAGGTTTTTAAGAAGCAATTGGGATAGGATCTCCTGCTTGAGCAGGTGCTTGGACCTAGAAGTCCCTTGTAGCTCTATTCTGATGGATTGATGAAAAAAATTACAGGTAATCCTTGACTTACAATATTGTTTAATGACCATTTGGAGTTACAATGGCATTGAAAAAAATGACTTATGACCAGTTCTCACACGTGCAGCATCTGCATGGTCACATGGTTAAAATGGTGACACCTGGAAATTGGGCAGGTATTTATGATAGTTGCTCTGCCAGGATCACGACACCATTTTTAACCTTCCTAGCTGGCTTCTAAAAAGCAACTACAATGGAGGAAACTAGTTTTGCTTAACAACTGCAGTGATTCACTTAACAAATGTAGCAAAAAAATCCATAAAATTCACTGAACAACTGCCTAGCTTAGCAATGAAAATTTTGGGCTCAATTGCAGTTGCAAGTTGAGGACTACCTATATATCTATTCCCATGTAAATGTTTCTATTCTAAAGATATATTTATTTTATTCCTTGTTATCTTTGAAATTTTAATGTTTTACTATTTGCATTTATAAAATGGGAGAAAATATGATTCTCATGAGGAACTGCAGGTGGTGCCTCCAGTTGTGTAGTGCAACTTGTAATGGTAACAGCTTAAATAACAGCTAACTTTGCCTCCTCTGTTCTGTGAAGTAACTCCTTATAAGTTGGCACCTCAAGCTGAGAGAAGCAGTTTGCAACCAGCTAGGTGCCCATCAGCCCCAGCAACCAGCTAGGTGCCCATCAGCCCCAGTAAGCACTCCAAATAGAATTGCTTCAAGAAAAGATTTCAGCTTTGAACTCTTAAGAGTGGAAAACAAGCTTGACATTTTATACATTTGAAATTGCACAATAACACTGTCATCCTTTCAGGAGGATAAGCTGTACTGCTAAATAAAAATCAATTATTACCAATGACTTATGATTTATTTTTCTAAGAGCCTGCTATTATGGAGGACTGTGAAAAGAAACCAGGTGCTATACCATATGGAGCACTGGAATCAGGCTTTTATGCTTCTCTGTCAGTACCTATTTTTTAAAATAAGTATATTAAAAATTGCAACAACAGGAAATACTAAAAACTTTAATCTCTTTAAAAACTAAAAAATAAAACTAAAAAGTAGAATAAAAGGTATAAGAAGAAAGAAAAAATAGAATCCCTACTAAGAAAGCAACCTTGCATCACAAGTATAGTTTTACTATTTATTTATTTATTCAAGCAATTATAAGATAACAGGTATAAGTATAAACATAGTTATGGATGCATGAAATGGATACATATAAGAGAAATAAAAGAAAAAGAAAAAGAAACAATAGCACAGGGATGGTAGGCACGTTGGTGTGCTTATGCACACCCCCTATAGGCCTCTTAGGAAAGGGGTGAGGTCAATAGTAGATAGTCTAAGGTTAAAGTTTTTGGGGTTTGGGGAAGAAACCACAAAGTCAGGTAGAGCATTTACTACTCTGTTACTAAAGTTGTATTTCCTGCAATCATGTTTGGTGCGGTTTACCTTGAGTTTGTATCTATTGTGTGCTCTTGTATTGTTATGGTTGAAGCTGAAGTATTGACAGGTAGAACATTGCAATGTATAATTTTGTATACTAAGATCGGACCGAAGGCTGCGTAGTTCTAGGTTTTCTAGGTCTAGAATTTCAAGTTAGGTGGCATAAGGTATTCTGCAACGAGTAGAGGAGTAGAGAACTCTTCTTGTGAAATATTTCTGGACTTTCTCAACTGTGTTAATATCAGACACGTAATGCAGGTTCCAGACTGATGAGCTGTGTTCAAGTATTAGTCTAGCAATATTTTGTTTTGTATGCTGTTTTCTGTTTTGTATGCTCTCGTTAGTAGTGTGATATTACCAGAGAAAAAGCTATGTAGGATTAGGTTAACAACTCTTAATGCCTTTTTAGCTATGTAGTTACAGTGGACTCCAGCACTTAATTCATTAGAGATGAGAATTCCAAGGTCCTTGACAGAGTTTGGTTCCAAATTTCAACTCTTAACTATAGCAAATCCATTAACAACATCTCTAATCCAGGTGTCAACAAAAAATCCAGAGTCCCATTAATTAACAAATATTATAAAATCATAGGACAGGAGGGGTTCTTAGAGTTCTACTAGTTGAGCCCACTGCTCAAGGCAGTAGCCTTATGCCAATCAAATGATTGTCCAATCTATTTTTGAAAATCTCCATTGATGGAGTACCCCAAAGCCTTAGGAAGCAAGCTATCATTGATCAGTTGCTCTCACTATCAGAAAATTTCTCCTTCTAGATTAGATCTCTTTTTAACAAGCTTCCACCTATTATTTCTTTTTCTAGCCTCTACTGCCTTAAAGAATAAGTCAGTCACCTTTTCTTTGTATCAGCCCCTCAAGTACTTGAAGACAGCTGTCATGTCCACCCAATCTTTCTCTTTCATAAGCTAAATCCATCTAGTTCCTTCAACCGTTCTCATACGATTTAACCTCCAGATTCTCTATCATCTTTGTTGCTCTTTTTTGCACACTTTCCAGGATCTCAGCATTTTTAATGAGTAATTAACATTTGTGTCCAGAAGTGGACACAATATTCCAAATGTGGTCTCACCAACAAAGTGTCAAGCAATACAATTGCTTCGAGTTATCTTAACACTATCCCTATGTTGATATAGTCTAGGATTGCATTGGCTGCTTTGGCAGATGCAGCACACTGCTGGCTCACACTTAAGTGGTGGCCCACTAAGATACCTAGATTCCTCTCACAGTATCTCAACTCTTTAACTATAAACAAAGACACATTTAAAAGGCATGAAGTGGTCTCAGTATTATAATGTGAACAAAAGACTAAACTTTAACATGGCAAAGAGAGACAATGAAACGTTGAATTTAAAAAGAATGGATGATTGTCTCATTATGTGTTTATCAGATTCAATGGCTTGTTCAATAACTATGGTTAAATCATGGATTACAATGAATGATGAGTGAACCTAGCCAATGTTCATTACTCAGACTGCTATCTATCTGACAGTAAATCCCATTAAACACAAAGCATGCATAGCTTGCAGAGTTTCACTATTCAAAAGTATATTTAAGAAATAATATCAATACATCAGATCAAATGTTACCTGCTCTGTGATTTTGTTTCTAACTGCAATTCACTTTCTTCATCACTCAGAAACACTCAGAAACAACAGCTGAAGCTGTCACTTTCTCTTGTTCTCATCTTTTCCTCTGCCTACTCAAAATTATGCATAGTGGAATTTGCACACATACCAATGGCACCAAAATAATATATACTTCACAGAGTCAGCAATAGCCATCACTGTATACTTATGTCACAATGTCAGATATAAATGTATAAGTAATGGCATTTGCCTGATGACATCACACCTACATTGCCCTTTACCCCACTGTAACTAAGTATTTTGCAAGAAATTGATTGCCAAGTACAAACGTTTTGAGATATATTAACAGAGAAACAAGTAGATTTTCCAACACTCAAGGGAGGGGGATATAAATTAATATAAAATGAAGTCAATAGATTTATACATAAATATGCTGTTATGTTATCTTATCAAAATATATATTTCTGGGGAATTTTTCAATGAAAGCTAATCACAGTGTATTAAAACTTGTTTTACAGCACATATACTGCACCAAAGTCTCTTCAAACTCTATTGACTTTGAACTGTTTTGTATAAATTATTCCAGAAAGACTCAAAGAAATTTATTTATTTGCACATTCACACACAGATACTAAAAATCCAAAAAAGAATGATGGATAAAAGATGGCTAAAGTAGAACCAATGATTGCGGCCAAGAACAGAGAGCTAACCAGTCAATCGCCTCCTTCAACCTTCTCTAGATAAAGAGAAGATGTGAGATCACCCAAGCTGCATTTTGTATGGTTGCTTTTCACAAGGACACTGTAAAGAAATGGTCTTTGGACCAGAAGCTGAGGGAATGCTCCACAGTTGTTTCAGCCACAATAATTTAGAACAGTTTATTTAAAAGATATAAAACAATAAAAATATCCACAGTACTTGTTAAAATGGGACTAAAGTTAATTAAGAAAGAAAAATACAGATTTAAAAAAGGAAATATAAAGTATAATGATGGTCAAAATTGATTAGAACACTGTCCAGAACAGCTTGATTTTCACCATCCTCTTGAACACTATAAAGGAGAGTGGCAATCTGGTTTCTATTGGTAGAGAATCTGGCATTGTTATTTCATTAATGATTGTTGATACTATTTTAAGCCTTCTTGGAAGTACTTGTGTCTCCTCAAATTAGATACAGATAATAGTATCAGATAAATATATAAAGAATGTGTCCAACCACCCCCTCCACATATATTTCTGTATACCTGATTCGATAAGATGTCTATTAGCAAGCCTGGTGTAGTGGTTAAGGTGCTGGGCTAGAAACCAGGAAACAGCCTTCCTAGCTGGCATAATTCTTAGGCATGAAAGCCAGTTAGGTGGCTTTGGGCCAGTCAGTCTTCTCAGTCCAGCCCACTCCCAGAGTAGCTGTTGCAAAGAAAATAAGAAGCATACATAATGATGATGAGGGGCATAAAATAAATAGATCAATAAAAAATGGCTAATTTCAAAGGCAGTGTAACACTGAATAGTTGTTAACCGAGGATTGCGAGGAGAGAAAGCAGTAATCTTCATTGATGGCCATGCTAGTGGGCTTCTCACTGAACCAGCTGGTCCAATCTTGAGTTTTTTAACCGCACCTCATTCCTTCTCCATTCGAAACCCCACTCACGTCTGCTAGGCCAGTAGGAAAGCATCCTTAAAAGATGAAGGCAACGCTGATTGGCTTCTGTTGTTGCCAAGACGACGGATCGGGAGAAAAGAGAGGTGGTCCCCTCGGCGCGGATTCTTCTCTCGCTCGTCCAGCGACTTCTGCCACCATCTCCTCGTTTCCCCCCCCCCCCCCACCTCACTCCCGTCGCCGCAGCAGCACGAAGCGGATCGTTTTGTCATTCCAGGGTGTTTCGGGAGGGGTTGGAGTGGAGTCATCCTCGGGGGCTTCCCTCGAAGCGCGCCCCAGCGAGGGAACCGGCCGGAGTTGCCAGCGATGGGCTGTGGGAACTCAGCCGGCGCTGGCAGCAAAGGTGAGCGCGGGATAACGCGGTGCCGGAGAGGCGCACGCAAAACAGGAGTGGGAGGGAAAGCTGGAAGACTCCGGAGTGGAGTGGAGTGGGGGGCAAGGACAGGAGGAGCCGCGGGTCAAGAAATGGAGTCGAGGTAAAGGGATAAAAAAAGAAAAGGGGAAAAATAAAAAATAAAACGATTGGAGGAGGAAGCTGTTCTTAGAAGCCGCTGTTTTTCTTTTGCGCCTGGCGAGGAGAAGGAAGAGCGCGCGCGCACACTTCTAGAACTGAAAAGAAAGTTATTTAGCAGCTTTGGAGGGGCAAAAAGAAACTTGGGGGGAGGTATAGCAAAAGAACTGAGGTTCTTCTTGGTCAGATAACATTTGCCCGGCAAGAACGCCCCAGTTTGTTGTTGTTGTTGTTGTTGTTGTTGTTGTTGTTGTTGTTGTTGTT
>BLBF01000022.1:52229301-52261420 GCA_015471245.1 Laticauda colubrina | reverse complement strand
TTGTTGTTGTTGTTGTTGTTGTTGTTGTTGTTGTTGTTGTTGTTGTTGTTGTTTTGTTATACCTTCCCAGTCCCAAATCCAGGAAAATCCTCAAAGTTATTTTGGGGAGGTATAACAAAAGAACAGGGGCATACTTTGTCAGATAACATTTGCCGGTGGAGTGGCTGATCTATAAAATAGGGTTAGCTGCTTTTGCAAACCATCATCATTATCATCATCATCAATCATCACACCTCTTTTGTCCAGAAAATGATGAACAACAAGAATCAAATTAGACTTAACGTGGTTTTCCTATCACATGTGTTTTATTTAAATTTCTCAGCTAAAATTCCTCAAGCCAGTCATTCTCAGCCTTTCTTTCACCACGGATGGGCACCCTGGATGGAATTCCTTTTGTGGCACAGACTTAACTTAAGATTTAAATAATAACTTTTCTTCAACCTTCATGGACCCCCTGTAATACCATTGCAGCCGCCCAGGGGTCTGTGGACCACAGCTTGAGAACCACTGCCTTAAGCTTTACACAGTAGTGATATTCAAATAATTTAACAACCAGTTCTCTGCTCTAATGATTTCTTCCAACAACCAGTTCACCAAACTACTCAGAAACTTAACAACCAGTTCTCCCGAAGTGGTGTGAATTGGCTGAATCCCACCACTGGTAGTAACCACTTTATTTGTTATATTTGAAATTGTGGGAAGAAATATCCATCTGGTTCAGTTCCGGATCAGGAGAAAGGCAATGGAAACACTGAGAGGCTGGTAGATGCTGATTGGAAAGATGGTTCAATGATGGAGCAGAACCAGATGGGTTCAGGGTAGCTGATCATATGAAGTTGAGAGTGAGGATTTTTTTATAACTTCTCTTGGGCTTTGAATTTGAGCTTCCTGTTCCTGTGCAAGAACATGTATTCTATTGGCTGTGTCAGATTCCCATGGGTCATATAGAAATCCTAGGAGTTTGTCTGAGCTAAGTTGGGTTGAAGTTTGGGCTGATGCAATGAAGGGGCTTGTTGGGCAATTCCTATTGTGGTTGACGGCGAGCCCTACCTTTGTTCAGATTTTACTGCAGGGAATATTGGATTACCAAATCTGCATTTCTGAAAGCTGGCCTCAGCTTAAGCCCCTGTCACACTGCAGCAACGGATGGAAAGAGGATGTAAAATGGAGAAAAACACTTACCATCCATTGGTTAACGCGATGCTTCCGTTCTGTACTCACTGCCTCCGTTTTGCTTTCTCTCTATCCGTCCAGCATCTGTCTATTGACATTTCATCCGCTCAAAAGGTTTTGAGCTGCTCAAAACTTTTGAGCGGAAAATGTATCCAACGCATCCATTCTGCATCCGCTAGGCATAGGGGGACATCCGTTCTGCATCTGTTGTCATCCGTTACGCATCTGCTATACCCGCTAGGCATCCGCTGCGCATCCGCTGTGCATCCGCACAACTCAAATCCGCTCCAGCGGTAAACGGACGCAGGGAGGAAGCAGAACAGATGCGCAGCGTTAGTAGCACGGACGGAGAAAGGATGAAAGCGGATGCAGCACGCAAAGAAAGCATTTAAAACGGAAAAAGCGTTCGCAGAGGGGACCTATCTTGGATATTAAGGATGTCTGGAGGATGCCTAGAGGATGCAAAAGGATGCTTCCGTTCCGCATCCACTTTCCATCCGCTCTGCGTCCTCCCCCCGTCCGTTCCTTTCCGTGTTATCCGCTCTGTTTATGCAAATTTTTGCCCCTTTTGAGAGCGGATAACAACGGATGGAACATTTTTCTCGTCTGCTGTGTCCTTTTTACAAATGTATCCGTTGCATCCGTTGGGCAGTGTGACAGGGCCTTTAGTATCTGCTTGAGGGCAGGGAGTTGGAGCTCTGAGGTTCTGTCTCTCTTAAGATTTTTATTTCTCTTTTAAGGGAAACATTTTATCCTGACTTTTTAAATATTTTTCAAAATATTTCATTCTTCTAGGAGAGTGGTGGGTACTAATTCCTACAAAATTTAAAAGGGCATGGTAGAAATAGCTGACCATTCCTTCATGAATGTTTTAACAGCCTATAGGTAATGTCCTGGAGTTATGTGTTCAGCTTTTTTGACTTTCTGATAAGCAAAGTTCATGGGAACTCCAGATTAATTTACCAAGTGTGTTACTAACTTAACAACTGCAGTGATTCATTTAAATAATTGTGGCAAGAAAGATCGTAAAATAGGGGGAAACTCATTTAACAACTGTCTCACTTAGCAACAGAGATTTTGGGCACAATTGTCATAAGTCAAGGACTATGACCACAGTTTTGTCCTTGAGGGTACTTTAGTTTATATCCATAATGGTGTTGGTTTAAATCTAGGGGCAATTAAGCTCCAGGATGTGTGTCTTAAATCAAAAATGTCACCAGAGTTTGGCACTCAAGCATCGTGTGAAGTAATTCTGAGAAACTGCAAAAGGACAACCCCTGTTTGTGGAATTATGATCTGAGGATACAAAAGGATTCATGTGTATGGTGCTATAATCAACCCAAGAACTATCTAATGACTGCAGAAATTTATGTCCTGGTGACAGTTTGTGTTGAATTGTGATACTGTTCCTCACTGTTAAGATCAGTTGTTTATACGGCTAGTTATTTGTGCCTAAAACAAAGTATTCAATTTCTTTAATTGCACTATCAAATATAGTTATCACTCTTACTTTATAAATGATAACAGAATGATTTCTATCCCAGTGTTGTGGCTGACTCAGAAATAAGTCTTACCTGAAATCAGCATAGCTTATTCCTAGCAAGATATTGTATGTTTTTTCATCCTTGTAACACTGAAGCTGCCCCACTGATTTCAATGGGACTTAAGTATACAGCTTATTCAGTTAGCATAATTTGGGATTTTCATATACTACTCTAAGCTCTACTTTTTAATACTTTTAATATTCTTCATTGTATGTATTCATCTTAAAAATGTTTACTGTACTATAATCTAAGGGAATATGTTTTAAGTTGGCATTTTAAAAAGTAATGGTGAAAATAAATATTAAGAATTTTAGTGTTCTTTGCACATTTAAGTTATATTCATTCCCTTCTTCCACAAAAGAGACCGTTTTGAATGCATTTATTTCAGGCTTTTTGTGTCAATACTCAGAAGTGGGGGAGGACTATTGGATTATGAAATGTTGAGTGCAAAGTGCAATTTTAAACATATCTCCTCATGTCTACTTAGGAAGGAGAATAAGTAGAGCCCTTTGCAAAATACTCACTACTTTTACACCCTTTAAACTTTTCCATTCTTTCTAATAGATGAAGTCATAAAACTTCTGTAATTTGGGGCATTTCAAGAATCTCATTATTCAATATAATGATATTCTAAGTGCAATTATATTGCAAAGAACAATCAATTTTATGGCTCAAGGAACAAACTATTATGTTTCTTCCTTTTTTTAAGTTTTAAAAACAATTTTGTTTACAAATTTAAAAACGTACAATTTCAATTTCAAAAATACAGAAACAGAAATAACACATAGTTTTTTACATTTGTTGTTGAATTTGGTGAGTCCTAAAAATCAATATTGGCTAGTACTAGTCACATATTCACATCTTATCATATCCTAAGTACTAAATAATTCACAATATACTCCATTTATTTTCACATTGGATTATAACCACTCTTCTATTACTAATACATTCATGTTTTTTAACTAATAAACACAAAAATATTATAAATAGCTAATACTAACAATAGTACTAACAAAGAAAAGAAGATTAAAAACCTTTAATTGTACTTAATATATTATGAATCACTAGATATAATTTGTATCTTAGGTTCATTTATATGTTTACCCTTTTATTGTCTACCCACTTATGCCATTTGTTCCATATCTGGTAATAATCTATATCCTCCTTCCCGTTAAATTTAAGCGTAAGCCTCTCCAGTTGGGCACATTCATATGTTTTCTGAATAACAACCTGTATTGGTGGTACATTTGGGTTTTTCCAATATTGTGCTAGTGAGATACATGCTGCAGCTAATAAATGAATAGTCAAATATTTTACTTTAGCAGGGTAGTCCCCTTTAATCATTCCCAACAAAAATATCATTATGAAGCTATTATTATGAAGCTATTATCATTATGAAGCTATTCTAAGATATTCTAAGTGCAATTATATTGCAAAGAACAATCAATTTTATGGTTCAAGGAACAAACTATTATGTTTCTTCCATGCCATTAATAGTTTGAGAAATATCTTGAACTCGATTAGACCTCCTTCTGGAAAATATCGAGAAAATATTGAAGAGAAAAGACATAACTCAAAAAAAGAGATAATGGTTGTGTAATACAGGTGTTCAGATGAATACATCTGTTGTTGTAAAACATTTTAAAACAATAAAACATTAAAAAATGTTTTAATAAATGTTTTATTAAAAATTTTAAAACATTTCAAAATATTTTAAAACAATAAAAATACTAAAGAGATTAAATGCACACAGGAACTTTGACCACTTAGCAATACAGTCAGGAAACGGGATCCTTGATGCACTCAGAATCCCAGGCAAGGGAACATAGCCAGGTTTTTAGGACCTTATGAAAGGCTAGCAAGATTGGGGTCATTCTGATCTCCAAGGGGAAGATGTTCCATAAAGCAGAAATCACTGCAGAAAAAGCTTGTCTTCTGGTCTCCATTAGCAGGCAGGTTCTACAGCATGCTTATTATGCTTCACCTAGTTGGATGGGTAGAGAGACTCTTGGGAAAAAAGCTGAGCCTTCATATACCCCAGGCTCAAGCTAGGACTTTAAGGAAACCAATAACTTAAATTGTACCCAGAAATATAGTTCTAACCAATGTAGCTCATGCAGAAGTGGTGTTACATGTTCTGTATATGTGGCACCATTTATTATACATGCAGCCACATTCTAAATTAGTTGAAATTTCCAAATATTCTTCAGGGGCAGCTCCATGTGGAATATATTACAGAGGTCTAGCCTAGAGGTTACAAGAACATGAGTTACTGTAAGCAGAGCACAGAATAGATACTATAGATTTGTGTTACTGTACATACCAAGTCTTACTTAAATTCTCCTGTTTTGGGAGCATCTGTTTGAAAAAGTATCTTAACAGGTAAGTCTGGGTTTAACAATCAGATGAGGTACTCACAGTGATGGCCATTCCAAAATAGACAGTGCTCTTTCCAAAGCAGCCACAACTCCAAACTGTCCTCCACCGAAAATATGAGAACCCCCATTTAAAGTGTAATGATGTGCAAACTGTAGTCATTGAACAAACCATAAGTTGCTTTAAGGCAATCAAGCACAGAATGGTATCATTGTTTGTTGCTCAATTACAATGGTATACGAGCACGAATAAATGATTTGTTTGTAGCTTCCTGACTTCTTTCTAGCTACTGTTGCTTTTTATATAACTCATTTTAGTAAGAGCAGCTGTGGGGCAGTTAAAAAAATGTTTAAATGAATAATCAAAAACCTGCTTCTTTTATGCACATTGCAAATGTGGCACTTTAAGAAGTGGGTGATGCACGGTCACCATTTTGAATTTTCTAATTACTCCTCTGAATACCTGTGTACACTAATCAATTTACAAAAGCATATGTAGCAAAGCAGGCAGAGCTGAAGGGCGGAGTTAATTGCGCTATAAGTTTGGAGTCATTGTGTTGCCACAAGAGACCAAATCCTGCTCCCTATGAATTGCATTGATCTTTATCTTGTGTCAGTTTAGAACTGACTTTTATTTGACTAGATTCTTGTGTATAAGTCACAGTAATAAATTATTTGGTGCTTTAAATGCAATGAATGCTGGTTACTTGCGCCTGACAGCATATTAACAAATAAACTGAAATTTGGCCTAAACAAGCCATGAAGGCATGCTTATTTTCTTATCTGTAAAAGCCAATAGTATGTTTTAACCTTGATTTGTTAAATGAGCCACTTTCGTTCGCCTCACACAGTCCATTAAGTCATAAACCCCTAATTTACTCACTGGTAAAGCTGTGCAAGGCTTTGAAGGAGTGATGCAATTTCACAGTGATTTAACTGAATCACCCATATTAAGTAGTTCCATGAAGCAATGTGTCATCCTCATGGGTGAGCAAGTGGAGCAGGGATTGTAGTTTGTGCTTGGGAAAAGCCTCTGCAGCTGGGCAGAAATGCTTCCCACCTTACTTTCCTTGTGCATTAATTCATTCACTCAATACTTTACTTACAACCTTACTCACAAACAGTATTCTGAACCTGACTATTCAAGCCACACCCTGGCATTTTCAAGGATGTGCTGATGTTCAGAGGCAGCCTCACCCCACCCAGGCCCTTAGCTTACAAAAAAAATAATAAAAAGATTAAGACAGAGTGTGGGTAGGTGTGTAGAAAAAAGGGAGATCAGAAAATGGCAAGCAAACTGGGAAGCGGAAGCAACGTCCGGAGATTGGCAGCTATTACATGGAGGCAAGATGATTGCCAGGAGCACACTCTATGATGGGTAGCATATCCTGGTAGGAGTCTTGCCTGGAGCTTGGCAATAACTAGAGTCATTTTGTTCCATAGCCTGTTGTTGGAGAAGGTGTACCCTGTAAAGCATTGAGTATATATCTGCTATGTCATTGTGTGTCCAGTCCTTGGGGAAAAAACCAAAATAAAACATGAAGCAAAATTGCACGTCCGTTTGCTTTTCATGGCCTCACAGCTCAAGCCAGCACTTAGTTACCAGAAAAGCTTTTATACTTTATTCTGGGCATGGATAAAAGCCTCTTCTAACACTTTCAGTCAGCTACTGGAAGTACTAAAAGAGATTTTGTGCAGGTGCAGTTCTTAACGCAGAACATTTCTATGATATTGTCTATTTCAGGCTGAGGCTGTGAGGTATCTTAAGGGCCATCAATCTGGTTTGTGAACAAAATGGGTGCATCAGTGTGATTATTTTTACCATCATGATTATTTTTACCTTGATGTCCTAATCATGTTTTCACTCCTGTACAAAGTTCCTGTTCCATACCCAGTTGGAACAAAAAAATATTTTGCTTTGGTAGGCAATGATTTACTTGAATGATTTGCATGAATCAAATTGTGGGCAAATAAGTAGCAAGGTGAGAAAAAGTTTTGTGAATTTTGGTCTAGATGTATTCACAGGGTTTCCTAATTAAATCATCCTGAATCTAACAAAAGAAAGTGGAGGTGGAAAACATGAGGGAGATTTACAGAACATTGGAAGTCACAGTTCTTGGGTTCATTTTAGGCTTCCCATAAATACTGTTGGTCAGATATATGGAGGGCAAAGGGTAACTTCTAAGTTCACAAACATGTTTTCATACTTTTTTTTCATTCCAGGTACTAGAGCAACATCCAAAGTAATGTTAGTATATATTTTAATACATTTTTTCTATTTTGTGTTATGTTTTCCAGGTATTACAGAATACATAACAAGGTCAAGATAGCTTCTAAGTAGTTTGAGCAGATTGTCAATTGGATCACATTAAGCTCTACTTTGTTTAGCCACAGTTTATTGAGCAAAAAAGGCTGTTCGGTAGTGTACCCTTAAGGCACAAAGCCAGTTGGGTGACGTTGGCCAGTCACACTCTCTTAGGCCTGTGAGGGAGGCAATGGTAAACTATTTCTGAAAAAAACTTGTCAAGAAAACTACAAGGACCAGTTCAGGTAATCACCAGAATCAGAAACTGATTTGAAGACACCAAAAACAAACTATAATTACTATGTTTGTAAAACTTAGTATGCCAAATGGCACAGCACACTACAAAAGCATGTTGTGCATGGCTTAGCATGTTAGCATGTATATACCAGTACTACTACAAACTTCTCCTAACTTGAAATGTGCGTTGCTTATTGATAGTTTAGACCAGGAGTTTCCAACCTGAGTAACTTTAAGACCTGTAGTCCACAAGTCTTAAAATCTGCCAAGGTTGGACACCCCTGACATAAGATGTTTTAGGAATCTAGTCTTTATTTGTTCATGCCAACCATAATGTGATTTTTTGTTTTTGTCTTAGTGTGATCTATGAACCCAGGTTTTGTGTTATATAAGTCATGGTTTAATATGTTGTGTTAACCCAATCAGTTGTAGCTTATTTAACAAACCAGTCTCATAATGAACAAATAATAATCACTGCACACTTTCTTTTAAGATTGTCTTACTGGTAGAACAGGTATTACAATAATTAGATTATGATGAAGCAATGGGTTTTGTTTAGTTGGGGACAATTAGTCAGAAATGAAATTACAAAGCTTGTGAATCCAATTACAATAGTAGTCATAAATGCCTTAGAAATATCATTTTCATAACATCAATGTGAAGCCAAGGGAAAATGCAAAGTGCTCAAGTATCATATCTAAGAATTTATGTCCATTTTGTAGCCAGAAGCTAATCAGAACTGCTCAGCCAATGACAATTCAATAGGTAAGGATTTCTCAAGAAAAAATGTAGTGAAGGAGATGTCACTGATGAATCCTATGTTGTTGTTGTTGTTGTTAAAGACTTATGTATCTGAGCTTATAGAGTGGAAGGGTAACTTTCTCCTCTTGAAACCTTCTGAGCTTTTGCACTCTAGCCACAGATAATGTCTTGGTGTAACTAGTTGGTAGGTACTGCTATCCCCTATCTATCTTTGACAGGGTGCATCACCTGATATCCTCCCCTTAACCGTGGTTTAAGAATGAGAGAGTGCTCCCATAACTTGAATTGCTGTGTTTATTGAAAATATAAATATGGAAAAATGAAATACTTTACATGCTATAAATTCTTAGATGTATGGTTTAGAATCAGGTAACTAGAAGTCCAGCCCTTCTCCTCCTCCTCGAGAGACAGAGTAATCTCAGCAGAAATAAACAAAATCAAACTTTATTTGAAATGGAGGAAAGATAAAATTTGAAAACTATTTGCTGCCCAGAGGTCCATGGATTAGGGTTCCATGGATTAAGGTATTTATTTTTCTAATAAAATAAATATACTGTGTAAAGAAATAATTTTTCAACTTTGCATATTAAAATCAAAAAAGTATTGGTTTCAATTATATATTAAAAAAACCCACAGATTTTTGGGACATTTAAAAGAGAATTGAAAAAATAAACACAATTCAGTATTTCAGTAGACCACAAGATGGCACTGGACTGTTAAATGATATTGGACATAGTTTGAAATGGAAGTCAAAACAGAAGAGCTAGCTTAAGGATTCCTCTAGATTGGGCAGAGATAATCGGTCAGAAAATAAAAAAATAAAAATAAACTTAATATACAGTAGGTCTTATCTAATATATAATGTAGGACCCTTAAAATAAATACCATCTCTGCTCAAATTTTTTCTTGGAAACTCCATTTTAATTAGAGGCTGGAAATAATTCAGCTTTTTGTCCTTTTTTCTCAGCACACACCTGCTTGCTCCCTTCCACAAAAGTTCCATCTTTTTTAATTAAAAAAAACTATCATAAATCTCATAAATCCAGGAAACAAGTTAGAAATTTGGCCACTTTCTGTCTGTACCTATATGATACAACTCAGCTTTCCTTGGTGAATGTTAATTGAAATTCTGATGCCAATTGGCTGTTGGCTAGCTGTCACTGAATATGGGGTAGGATTTGCAACTTGGTATTTATTACAAGTTAAAATTCCTTTCCCTCTTAAATAAATGTTGACAACCTCATAAATCAAATAAATGACATTATAAGGTTTTAAATTTGGGATGCAAAAATCCAGATGAGCACTAAAATGATGCCAAAAAATACAGAAAACTCTGTATTTTAAGATATATTATTCTACTAATTTGCTAAGTGCTTTGAATCAGACTGTTTATAAAAAGAACTTTTTTCATGGTTTCTTTAAATATAGTGTTTATTCAATATATGTTATAGTCAAGGTACCGTATGATTATTATCATGTTTTTGCAAAGTAATTTCTTCCGTGATTTTTTGTTTTGCAAATTCTTATTGTTTCCTAGTTTTAGTTTATTTCTTTTTACCAGGCAGAGGAAAAGGAAATTGGCACCCCCAATTTCTTTGCAGCATTAATTTTGTCTAAAATGGTCACATGTGATGTATTTAAGTTATATGAAATGTTTTATTTTCTTTGTTTTTTCTTTTCTTTAATCATTCCATAATACCACAGTAGAAATATTTTTGCTGTTTTCTCCAAAATAAACAAGCTTTATCCTAATCCTTATTTGTAGGAACTGTGAAATTTCACACTTTAAGCCCCTGTCACACTGCACCAATGGATGCAAAGAGGATGTAAAACAGACAAAAAAGCTTGCCATCCGTTGGTTAACACTATGTATCCGTTCTGTACTCACTGCCTCCGTTTTGCTTCCTCTTTATCCGTCCAGCATCCGTTTATGGAGGTTTCATCCGCTCAGAAAGTTTTGAGCTGCTCAAAACTTTTTCGTGGAAAATGTATCCAATTTGTCCGTTCTGCATCCGCTAGGCATCTGCTAGGCATCCGTTCTGCATCCGTTACGCATCCGCTATATCCGCTAGGCATCCGTTCCGCATCCGTGCAACTCGCATCCGCTCGGATGCAGGGAGGAAGCGGAACAGACGTGGAACGGATGCAGAACGGATGCCTAGTGGATGCAGCACGGAAACAAAGCATTTAAAACGGAAAAAACCTTTGCAGAGGGGACCTATCTCGGATATTAAGGATGTCTAGAGGATGCCTAGAGGATGCCTAGAGGATGCAAAGGGACACCTATACTGCCTATAAAAAGGGGGAGCAACTCATCTGGATCTCACTTTCAGAACAGCAGCCCTGCAGTGCAGACCTCTGCAGCCTTCATCTGACTCTTCCTCTTCCACAACATCCAGTCATGTCCACCGTGGATCGTAACAAAGTCCTTTCGGCAGCCACCATCCTTCTGCAACAGTGCAAAGCCATCTACAGGCTCTGTGAACTCTACTACGGGAAGAAAAAGAGGCGGCCAAGAAGCGTCGGGGTATGAAGATGGTTCACCAGAAGAGCAGAGTACGGACTGTACAACAAGCTGATGGTGGAGCTCAGGAACGAAGACACTCGGGCCTTCCAGAACTTCATGTAGATGCCTCCAGCCATGTTTGACGAAGTTGTGCAGTGGCTGACACCCAGGTTGACCAAGGCAAACACCAACTTCCGGCCCAGCCTGGAACCTGGGCTCAAGGTGGCACTCACTCTGCGCCACCTGGCCTCAGGGACCACCTACAGGAGCATGCAGTACGGCTGGAGGGTGCCACACAACACCATCAGCATTGTGGTCAGAGAAGTGGTTCAGGCCATCATCGAAGAATACAAGGAGGAGCTCCTCCAGTGCCCCACCACTGAAGAAGGATGGAAGAAAGTTGCAGAGCAGTGGTATCAGCGGTGGAACTTCCCCCACACCGTTGGAGCCATCGATGGCAAGCACATGGCCTGCAAATCTCCAGCCAAGTCGGGGTCCTCTTATCACAACTACAAGGGCTTCTTCAGCATCATCCTCTTCGCCATGGTCGATGCTGACTACAAGTTCATGTACATTGATGCTTCAGGCAACGGCTCATCTTCAGATGCCCAGGTATACAACGCAAGTGACCTCAAGGGTGGGCTGGAACGCAACCTCATTGTGGGCTTCCCAGATCCAGAACCCCTGCCCAATGACACGCAAGATGTGCCCTACTTCATCATGGGGGATGACGCCTTCTCCCTCACAACCTACCTCATGAAGCCCTATACCTCCAAATACCTCACCCGTGAAGAGAGGATCTTCAACTACAGGCTGTCCAGGGCAAGGCGGGTGGTGGAGAACGGCTTTGTCATCCTGGCCAACAGGTTCCAGGTACTTCTCACCACCATGCAGCATCGCCCAGAGACCATGAGGAGGATCATGGAAGCTTGCTGCATCCTGCACAATCTCATGCGCATCCGCTACCCAGTATTGCATAACAGGCTTGTGGACCTCCAGCAAGGCAATGGGGACATGGAGCCTGGGGAATGGAGGCAAGGGCAAAACCTGATAGACACTGAGGATGTGCAAGGCCCCAACAGAGCCTCACGTGAAGGGAAGAAGCAGCGCAACCTCCTGAGACACTGGTGCAACTCCCCAGCTGGAGCAGTGGAGTGGCAAGACAGGATGATAGATGATTAATGGATGCTTCCTTGAGGCTGTCTCATCACACAGATGAGATTGGGTCATGTATGTTGGGTGAGTCTACAATGAACAGGGCATTTAATAAAAAGTTGTGTTTATGTTGACGTGTGGATGATTGATTACATTGTTATTGATAATAAAGGGCCATAAGTGTGGCACCTGGGAGGGTGAACCATCCAGTCCCACTATGCTTACACTGGAGGTTTATCTATCCCACAGCTATTACCCATCCCAAAGGTATCCCTGCCCATCCCACTGCTATCTCAACCCATCCCACTGCTATCTTAACCCATCCCACAAGCATGCAAAGGCTTAAACCATTTCTAAAAGTTTCCAGCAAGACTTTATTAAAAAAAAGAAATGAAGCAAGTGTGTGAATCAAAAATAGACTTTATCAACAAGAAACTAAAAAACAAAAATGAGTCTCTGGCACTCCTCTTGGTCGCTCAGTCTCAGGGGTGAAGGGTGCAGGTGCTGTGGAGGTGGCTGGTGCTGGAGTGCTTGTCATCAGCTCCTCCAGAAGCAGAAGCAGCAGAAGCCCCAGCCCCAGAAGAGCGAGCCCGTGCTGCAGAAGCCCCAGCAGAACCAGAGTGAGGGCCAGGGGGTGGGATGGTAGCCCTGTCCCTCTTGCAAGGGCTGGCAGCAGATGGCTGAGGCTTGCTGTGTTTCCGCATGGTTGTGGGGTTGCTGGCTGGCAGGGAGGCTGGCAGGAAGGCTGGCAGGGAGGCTGGCAGGCAGGCAGGCACCAAGGCTGGCAGGAAGGCTGGCAGGGAGGCAGGCACCAAGGCTGGCAGGCAGACATGAACCAAGGCTGGCAGGAAGGCAGCCAGCAAGGCTGGAAGGCAGGCAGCCAGCAAGACTGGCAGGGAGGCTGGCAGCAAGGCTGGCAGGCAGACAGACAGCAAGGTTGGCAGGCAGGCAGCCAGCAAGGCTGGCAGGGAGGCTGGCAGCAAGGCTTGCAGCAAGGCTGGCAGCAAGGCTTGCAGGCAGACATGCAGGCTGGGCAGGCAAGGCTGTCAATCCGTCCAGCAGCAGGTCTTTCCTCTGAATGGTGACCTGCTTCCGAGCTGCTTCCCTTATATCCGCGGGGCTTACAGAATGCATCCTCCCCGCATGCGCAATTAACACTAGGCATCCGTTAGGCTTCCGCTGTGCATCCGCTGTGCATCCGCTGTGCATCCGCTTCATCCGCTTGGCGTCCGCTCTGCATCCGCTGTATCTGTTCTGCGTCCGCTTTGCTGAGGTCCCCTGGAAGCCTAGCGGATGTGCCATCCGCTTCCATCCACTTTCATCCGCTGGGCTTCCGTTCCGCATCTGCTTTCCATCCGCTCTGCGTCCTCCCCGTGTCTGTTCCTTTCCATGTTATCCTCTCCGGTTATGCAAATTTTTGCCCCTTTTGAGAGCGGATAACAACAGATGTTACATTTTTCTCGTCCGTTGTGTCCTTTTTACTAACGTTTTGCAATTGTTGGGCAGTGTGACAGGGCCTTTACTTCATTATTGTTACTCTTGGTTGCATTTACTTTCTGCTATTTTGTGCTTGGGAGGCTGCAGTTTAGAACAGTACTGTTAGAGCAGTGTTTTTCAAACTTGGCCATTTTAAAATGTGTGGATATCAACTTCCAGAATTCCCCAGGCAACATGGGGAATTCTGGGAGTTGAAGTCCAGACATCTTGCTGAGGTTGTAAAACACTGTTAGACAAATATCACTGTTAGACATATTTTAAAATTTCTAATATAAATTTACACATTCGAACTGTCTCTCTTTATTGTGGAATTTCCCATCTTCTTGCTCTTGATAAAAGGAGATGCTCATTCCAACTCTTTTTATTGACTTTCTGTGAGTATTCTGTCTTATGATTCACGTGCTGAATATAAAGACAGATATAATAACTCGACAAATTCTTCCATACAAAGTTTCTTTTATTGGATTATATTAGGTATCCTCAAGGTGACTCACAATTATGCCAAGATGCATCTAATGTCCAATTCTTTGCATAGTTGAAATCATAGTGTAAATTATATTAATCTCTCTATCCCATAGTCGTAGAGGCAGGGGGTAGAGCTGCTACCACGAGGCTGTATTCAGGCAAGAGAGAGGGAGCCTCCCCCAACCCAACAAGAGTCAATTTAGTGACCAGTCAGTATTACAGATGTGATCACATGACATGGACTACATTTCCCAGAATACCTTAACTATGTTTACCATGATGCATTTCCTGAAGGGGACAGCTCACAATTCCTAACTAACTAGCCCAAATCCCATTAACTCTAAACTGTCTGGACAGCACAGTGAGGTAAATCAAGGAAGCTGCCTTGGTTGCGAATTGGCATGGAGCAGTGCTATGACTCCAGAGTGTAGAAATAGTAAAATGCTATGTAGTGGAAGAAAGAAACGAGACAATAGACAAAAGAGAAGATGAAGATATTGTAGGAAGCAATAGGAGTTTGTGAGATAGACTAGAGAAGGCCCTTTTAGATAACTTCTCTGCTATTTTATTGGAATCTGGACTGATTAACACTGAATTCTCAAGAAGCTTCCCATTTACTGTTGCTTTCCTGAACCTACTTGATATGAGCAGATGTTCAGCTGCTTATTGACAGAGGAGGAAATAGTAGGTAGAACTGGTGGGCCTTAAGATACTGCAATCTTTACTCAATCAGGCTTGAACATGTATTGCTAATTTCTTTTCTCTACTGAACACTATTAGGAAACTACAGTGAATGTTTTATAGCTGGTCCTCAACTTACAACCACAACTGAGCCCAACATTTATGTTACTAAGTGAGAAATGTATTAAATGAGTTTCCCCCCATTTTATGATCTTTTTTGGCCACATTTGATAAGTGAATCACTGCAGTTATTAAATCAGTAACATGGTTGTTAAGTGAACCTTCTCCATTGACTTTGTTTGTCAGAAGGTTGCCAAAGGTGATCACAAGACCCTGGGACACTGCAACTGTCATAAATGTGAGATAATTGTCTAGCATCTGAATGTAAATCATGTGACCATGGAGATGCTGCAATGGTTATAAGTATGAAAAATGGTCATAAGTCATTTTTTTCGGTGCTGTAACTTTGAAAGGTCACTAAGCAAACTGTTGAAAGTCAAGGACTATTTCTACCAAACAGAAATCCAATGAAAGAAGAAAGCTCTTTGCAGTGACGGGGTTCAGAAAAGAAAGGAAACTTTCAGTTAAAGCAGGAAAGAACTTTCCTGAAATATATAGAAACAAACGTTCACAGTAAGCCCTCTTACAGTGATATTCCAGTCAGTGACTGGATAGCTCTGCAGAGGGGTGTCAAACTGGATTTCTTCAAGGGCTGGACCTGGATCAGCATTGTTTTTCTCCTCTGTGGACTGGCTAGGCGGGGGTAGATGGGACGGATGCCTCCTGCAGCACACTGCCAGCCAAAACAGGGTGCGGGGGGGGGGGGCTTGTAAGGCCCTGTGTACCCCATTTTGGCTGGCAGAGTGCTGCAGGAGGCTGTCCAGGCTGAAAATGGAGTGCAGTTCCATTTTGTGCACAGTCCCCCCATGCCCCATTTTGGCTGCCAGAGGGACCATTGGCAGGTCCTTTGCTATTTCCAGCCTAGCGGGCCAGATTTAAGCACCCCACCAGCCTTGAGTTTGATACCCCTGCTTTGCAGAATCTAGATCTCTGTTTCAAATGGCAGTGATCATGTGTACTTTCCTGAAGAGAAGTGTAGATATAGGAGAGTTGGGACCTGGTCCAAGTTGGATTTTTAAACACTACTTTCAAACTATTCAAATGTATTAACTTTTAAATTCAAAACTTAAATTGTAAAATATTTTAATCTTATAATACTTTTTAATTTGCAATGCTCTAACTTTAAATGGCTATCATAAAATGTTCAGATGACTTTTGGTGTCAGATGCATGATATATCTTTATTTTACAGTATTGTTTACAGTATACAAATGGATTAAATAAAATAAGCACTCTTTCTTGTTTCTTTCTGTTAATTGCAGAGCAGATGAATTGGTGTCAGAAGATGACAAAAGGAGGTGTGTTGACAAGGAACTGGACTGAAATTGCATGGAATTCAAAAGTAGGCTGCTATGTCAGAAGAAAGAAGTCAAGAAAATTATTCAAAATGTGTTTTATAAACCCCAATCCAACAGCTTCATATTTGTTTGTCCAATAGGAGCTCAGATTTTAACTAAGAAAACCTGTCACTTTATTGTCTTGTAGTCTGTCCCTGGGAAATAGCTTCATTATAGCTTCATAATGAGATAAATTTATTACAGAAATGCTCCACGCATGCTGTCTGTGTGCCCAGATTATTGAAGTCAGTGGCATTGCGGATATTGGCATCTAAATATAGTTAAATGCTTGTTTCAAATATTTAGGCTGATTCAGATAATAAAGTACCAAATCTACATTGAAAAAATATAGGTGACCACTGTTTTGTTGAATTTTGCAATGCAGCTCTTGTAACCCTGTCATAAAAGTGTGATCATTTTCATCAAAGTAATACCGGGTTTAAAATTTATATTATGTGGTTCAGCCAGATACCCATGTCATTTTACATAAGAAATAAAACAACATGGACTGATATAGAGAACAAAATATTGAAAGGTATGCAAGGTTATTCAATTAAATTTACTGAGACAGAAAGTATTACATACAGGTAGTCTTTTGCTGACATATTACAGCATAGAGATTGTAATCACCACAGATTAGGAAATCTGGTATTTTAATTAAGTATTTTAATTTTTCTTGTAAACCAATAAACACAATGCAGGCAACCTTCGACTTATGACTGGTTTAATTATATTTGGATGCCAATATCCGAAATGCTACTGATTTCTCATATGAATATATTACAAAGAAACATACTTTGCTACAATGGATCAACCAATTTATGACATGGATTCAAAATTCTGACAACTGTTATTGCCCAGCAATCACATGATCAGACTAGGTACATGACAGTGGGCTGCATTTATGCCACTTGTAGCATCCCATGGTTATGTAATTGCATTTTACAACTTTAGTTCACCATTTTCTCCCCAAAAGTCCTTATCAGCTGCTGCTCCATTCAAAATCCAAGAAAGAAATACTTAGACTCTTTTAATTAGAGAAAAGAGATCTTTTACTGGAAGTCAAGTGGTAGCAACAAAAGAATTCTGAATCTGAGAAAATGGGCGTGTAAATCACATATACAAAGTGATGGCAATGTTCCCACCCCCAATAGTTCAAATAGTTCTTCCAATTAAAAGTTGTGAATATCATCATGTGGACATCTGCAGGTGGTGATGACACTTCATGGCTGTTGACCTTGGCATATTTTGATAAAGGTTTGCAGCTGCGCAGAGAATAGAAAGCCAAGCAAGAAATAGAAGCCTAAGCAAGAATGTACTCCCCCCCCCCAGTTTATACAGTTTCACTTTGTAACACCTCCAGCTCACATCCCACAATTATCCCCCCTCCTCCCCCCATTACTTATGACAGCCGAAAGATGCAAAGGAAAAGGGAGAAGGTCTTGAAGGCTAAAATATTGAAGGCTGACATTCGGCCCTCCTAGAAAAAGGACGTTAGTCCTATAAAAGAAAACATAGAAGGTAATAGTTAATATACAGGGAACATAGAAATATTTATACTGTTAGGGTTTGTTGGGATATTTAGTACAAAATGCCTTGATCAGAGTAGGGCTCTAAAATCCTTCTCATTTACCCACTCAGCTTGGGAAGGAGGAAAATGTTTCCAAGCAACCAAATATTGGAGTCGACCTCTCCGTTTCTGAGAATCCAAAATTTCTTTAACCTCAAAATGTTGTTCGCCTTCAATTAGCAATGGTACAGGAGGATCAATTTGGGTCGGTCTCAGATTGGAAGTATGTTCAGGTTTTAACAGACTAACATGGAAGACAGGGTGGATCCGTCGAAGAGTTTTTGGTAATTTTAGTTGGACTGCCACAGGGTTAACAATTCGTTCAACTGAGAAAGGCCCAACATACTTAGGGCCGAGCTTTTTTGACTTTTGGGTGGTTTGCAAATATCTGGTGGATAAAAAGACTTTGTCACCCACCTGATATGGTTTTTGTGGAGATCTCTTTTTATCTGCAAATTTCTTATGAGTTTGATGTGCATCATCTAATGCTTTACGAGTAACCGGCCAGGTAAGCTGGAGTTGTGTTATCCATTCATCTAATGACTAAATGTTAAGCTTCTCACGTGGAAGTTCGGGTATAGGTACAAAGTCTTGTCACGATGCCACTTTCAAGGGAGTAAACCCAGTACTACTATGTATGGAATTGTTATATGCCACCTCAGCAAATGGCAATAAGTCCGCCCAATTATCTTGTTGATAATTTATGTAACATCTAAGATATTGTTCCAATACCGCATTGGTTCTCTCACAAGCCCCATTGGTTTGTGGATGGTGGGCAGAGCTTAAGCCTTGGGTAGAACCCAACAATTTCAGGAACTCTTTCCAAAAGTTCGAAGTGAATTGGATACCTCGGTCTGAGATTATGCCGTTCAGGAACCCCATGTAATCTGTAGATATGTAAAATAAACAGTTTAGCCAGAGTTTTTGCAGATGGGATCTTCGAACAAGGTATAAAATGTACTTGTTTGGAAAACAAATCAGTTACCACCCAAATAACTGTATTCCCTCCACTTTCAGGTAATTCCACTATAAAGTCCATAGAGATTTCCTTCCACAGAGCTGTTGGTCTAGCCACATTCTGTAACAAGCCTGCTGGTTTACCAGGAGGCCGTTTGGCTGAGGCACAAACAGAACAACTAGCTACATAGGTTTCAATGTCCTTCTTCAAAGTAGGCCACCAAAATTGCTGTTTAACCAAGTTTAAAGTTTTCATGAATCCAAAATGACCAGCCACTTTAGAGTCATGAGCTTGCTGTAGTATTTGTCTCCTCAGTTTCTCTGGCACATATAATTTGGCTCCTACCCAGGCCAATCCATCTCTAACAATACAATTATTTGAGTGAGTAAGGAACCAGTCATCCAGCTTTAGGGCCTCTTTTAGTTGTGCAGTCAAATCATTCAATAAATCAATGTCCCTCTTCTTCTTTTGGGCTCTGGTAACTACCGGTGCTGCCAACTGGTTGATTGGGACAATCAGCCGTACCACTTCCTGGCGAGTACTGTTGTACTGAGGTAGTCTGGATAGTGCATCTGCCATCGATGTCCTCCCCCCTGGAATGTACTTCAACGAAAAATTGAAACGTTTAAAGTATTACACCCAGCGAATTTGTTTGGGGGACAGCTTCCGAGGTGTTTTCAAGTTTTTTAGTTTTAAGCCCATTTTCTCTACTACTTTCGTGCTGACTACGCACCTTGTGCACCCAGAGTCTAGCAAGGCCAGCATTTTCCCTTTGGCTCCCAATGTGGGTACCCTTAACTTCACTGGAATGGTCATGGGGCCCTTGTTTGGACTTACCATTGAATCGTCTTCCGAGTTAAATTCACTCTCTTCAGAGGAGGTCAGAGTTCCCAGCTCCTCTCCTTTTTGAAGGGTGACTTCTACAACCTCCTCTGCTTCAAGCGCTGTCTCGCGAGGCTTCGTTGGGGGTTTTTCAGGTTTTTTCCCTCCTCCTGGCACCCCCTTTGGTTCCAGCTTGACCCGGCAGTTGACAGACCAGTGACCTTCCTTCCCATATCGGAAGCAGGCAGTGGTCTTGGGTCTCACCGCCATCCCTCCCTTGTGGGGTTTGAAGGCTTCTCGTAGTTGTGGGGGAGAAGACTTGCTCCAACCAGACCCCCCCCCCAGTGCCTGTTGCGGGTGAGATCATTTTCCACCTCCGCTGCCAACACGTACCACATCTGCAGATCATTGGGGTCTCTTCTGGCAATGCAGCTCTGGTATGCATCCTCATTTAAGCCATCTTTAAATGCTTCTATCAGGTCTACCTGGGACCAGCCTCGAATATGACATGCCAGCTCTCTAAATTCCTGGGTGTAGTCGGCACTATATCAAACAAACTCCAAGTCCAATAAACACAGACCAAGACTCCCAACCAATCAGGATGTAGAAAAAAACATCCTGGCACAACAATAGGCTAGCCTCAAATTTAAAACCAATGCCTATGATAGCCTGACCCACATACAAACTCCATACAGAAGCCTGATGATGGCAGATGAGATTCTGCTGAAAAGTTGCTACAACTTTAAAAGCACTACAATGACGTGGGATAATACCCGAAGGAAGTTGAACTGCATTCATGTAAGTACCCATGAAAACTTAAAAAAACAAATATATATATATATATATATATATATATATATATATATATATATATATACATACATATACATATACATATACATATACATATACATATACATATACATTACATATACATATACATATACATATACATATACATATACATATACATATATATATATATATATATATATATATATATATATATATATACATACACACACACACACACACACATACATTCTTAAGTTTTCATGGGTACTTACATGTTTGCTGTTCAGCTTCCTTCGGGTATTATCCCACGTCATTGTAGTTGTGCTTTTAAGGTTGTAGCAACGTTTCAGCAGAATCTCATCTGCCATCATCAGGCTTCTGTATTGAGTTCGTCTGTGAGTCAGGCTATCACAGCCGTTTCAGTTTTAAATTTTATTGGTTTAAATTTTTAAACCAATAATCACAGACCAAGACTCCCAACCAATGGATGGTTGAAAAAAACCATGAAAAAGGATGAAGAAAAAAACCATTCTGGCTCAACAGTAGGTTAGCCTCAAATTTAAAACTGAAACGGCTATGATAGCCTGACTCACAGACGAACTCAATACAGAAGCCTGATGATGGCAGATGAGATTCTGCTGAAACATTGCTACAACTTTAAAAGCACAACTACAATGACGTGGGATAATACCTGAAGGAAGCTGAACAGGCAACGTTTCAATGAAGTCTCATTCATCATATTCAGGCTTGTTTCTTCGGCTCTGTGCTTCTCAGAGTAATATGAGCTTGCAGCTGCTTCTTCCTTTTAACTGCTAGTGGGTGTGACTTGATTGGGTGGGGGCTTGGCTGTGTTCTGATTGGGTGGGGGTGTGTTCTCATTGGTAGGGGGGTTGGCTGTGTTCTGATTGGCTGGGGGTGTGTTCTGTTAAGGTGGGTCTTGTATGGGTCGGAGGGGGTTGAAGCGGGTGGTGATGCAGCTGTGGTATGACCACAGACCAGGAGCCGTACTGCAGCTGCATCACTACCCGCTTCAAACCACTCCGACCCATACAAGAAGCGAACTGACACACACCATGAAGATGTGGCACGACCATGAATGCAAAGCCAAGCAACAGGATCACAGCTCACTAGCTCAAATCCCCCAGCAACTGAGACTAACCTGAGCACAACCAAGCCCCACCTGAACAGAACACACCCCCAGCCAATCAGAACACAGCCAACCCCCCGACCAATCAGAACACAGCCAAACCCCCAACCAATGAGAACACACCCCCACCCAATCAGAACACAGCCAAGCCCCCACCCTATCAAGTCACACCCCCACTAGCAGTTAAAAGGAAGAAGCAGCTGCAAGCTCATATTACTCTGAGAAGCACAGAACTGAAGAAACAACCTGAAGATGATGAATGAGACTTCATCGAAACGTCGCCTAGATACTTCCAATTTTACGCGGGGATTATCCCATATCATTGGAGATGTGCTTTTAAAGTTGTAGCAACGTTTCAGCAGAATCTCATCTGCCATCATCAGGCTTCTGTACTGAGTTCGTATGTGGGTCAGACTATCACAGCCATTAGTTTTCAATTTGGGGCTAGCCTACTGCTGTGCCAGGATGGTTTTTTCTACATCCTGATTGGTTGGGAGTCTTGGTTTGTGTTTATTGGTCTTGAAGTTTGCTTGATTGGTGTTTCTGGTTTCTTCTGTCTGTTTTGTGGCTTTGATTGGCTGGCAACACTGTGTTCCTGTATTGGAGGCTTTCAGTGCAGCTTGGCTTCGCGTAAAAGGACGGCTGTTATCTATTAGGAAGCTAGGTTTCATCTGGGTGTCTGGTTGGGGTATGTTTGAGCTGGAGGTATCAGAGGGAGTCTGTTTGTGCCCAGGTGTTTGCCTGGCTTGTGGTGTGGAGATCTTTCTATTGAATAGAGATTGAAAAAAAGACCTGAAAGCATGAATAGAAGAGATGATTCCACCAGACTGTCAATCATTTGGAAGCCTGCACTCTCAAATAGAAAGAATTTAAAACTAACGGCTGTGAAAGCCTGACCCACATACAAACTCTATACAGAAGCCTGATGATGGCAGATGAGATTCTGCTGAAACGTTGCTATAACTTTAAAAGCACTACAATGACGTGGGATAATACCCGAAGGAAGCTGAACAGCACACACACACACACACACACACACACACGTGTGTGTGTGTGTGTGTGTGTGTGTGTGTCTATGTGTGGCTGAGAGTAAATGTGTGGAGTTATCCCATTCATTTTAGCCTGTTCACATTTACATGGAGGAAAATGCAAAAATACTCTAAAATGCAGTCTCCCAAATACTAGCCTCATAGTTGCTGTAGATTGCATTATGTATGTGACGTACTTTGACTAATTAGAAATCTTAACCAGACACACACCTGGTGCCTCTTGCTTAAATATCCCTCACAATAAGTATGTCCCAAGTGCCCCTCCAATGGTTACCATTGGGTTAAAATTTTTAATGTATCCACAATACTTAAAGAGTAGGATGAGTAATGGGCAGAATAATTTTATCCTGTCCAAATTTCACTTTTGAGAAAGCAGCTATCCTAAATAATGTAACACATGGTCCAAGAAAGATTAAACATTTTGCCGTGCGTAAGGTTATACTTTTACTGTGGCATCCAGTCATGACTTTCTTGTCTTTTTCATTAAGAGATTATGGAGATGTTTATGTTGGCTTACCAGCTGCAGAAGCCAAGATTTCCAGCCAGACAAAAACAGCACCTAAAGGTATTTTTTTAACCATTGTTTTTCAGTACTTCCAGTTTCTAACATTTATCATTATACTTAGGAGAGACACTTTATCATTTGAAATTTAAAAATGTTTTCAGATTAAATGGCAGCCACTCCATGAAATTTAGGCAGAGCAAGATAGCAATAGCACTTAGACTTACATGCTACTTTATAGTGCTCTACAACCCTCTCTAAGTGGTTTACAGAATCAGCACATTGCCCATAACAATCTGGATCCTCATTTTACTGCCACAGAAAGAAGGAAGGAGAGCTGAATCAACCTTGAGCTGGTCTGTATTGAACTGGCAGTCGGCAGAATTAGGCTGCAGTACTCTATTCTAACCATTGCACCACCACGGCTCTCTAGAGATGCAAACAGTCAAGTTAATTTCCACTATATTCACTATGCTAAGTGAGGGAAATCACCTTTAGAGTCATAAGCCATTGTCATCAGGTTGTTAGTCTGTGATTTTAAATCTTTCTTGGCAAAAAAGGCCATAGATTGAGAGCCTTGAGTGAGCCATATGATCTGATAGCAAGAATCACCTTGACCTCCTCAAAATGTAGGAATTCTGAAAGTATTGCTCTGAACATGAAACCGATCTTCAGTCTGACTTCTTCAGCATAGGCTGAACATCTTTCTCATTAGAATTTGATATTTCCTATCAGTTAGGGCTATCAATACAATGAAATTTGAAAGGAGTAAAAGCCTGCTGCAGTTTGTATGAAGTTATCTTTACCAGGTATCAAATTTTCATTGCGTTGATTTTCACTTTCCCAAATCATGAAGTGATTTAGGGACTTTGTTGATTCATCTGCAAAGCTTAAATTTAGAATTGAAATCAATTCTAGTAGCATCCCTAGGTGATTCAGCTCAAGTGTCTCTATGGATCTGAAAATATATATATTTAGATTAGACATGCCTTGAAATGTTTCAAGGCTTTAAAATATTAATTAAGAAACTTGGAATATTTAATACTTTATAAGCCACTCAGACCTTTTACCAAAATTTTTAAAAGTTTAGTGCCATTTAGAAATAAATGCAATGAACTTTTATACAAATTATTCCAGAGCCATACTTCTAAGAGTTTCTGATGTTAACCTCTCATTTCCCAAGGAGGAACAGTATATAAAAAACACAAAAACAAAAATTGTTTGTGATGCTTCTCCAGCACGTCAAGTTGTAGAATCAACCTTAACAAATGGGGACATATAATATATAATATGATATAAGCATATCAGTGGTGGGATTCCAAATTTTTTACTACCGGTTCTGTGGGCGTGGCTTGGTGGACATGACAGGGGAAGGATACTGTAAAATCCCCATTCTCTCCCTACCCCACTAACCTGCTTTGCAGCTCCTTTCTCCTGTGCAGGGCAACAAAAGAAGACCCAGCTGATCAGTTGGGACTTGGGAGTCAGAGAATAGATGGGGGTGGGGCCAGTCAGAGGTGGTATTCCAAACTACTCAAAATTTCCGCTATCAGTTCTCCAGAACTGGTCAGAACCTGCTGAATACCACCTCTGGTGCATATATATATCTTTGTGTCTCCTATATCCAGGTTCTGAAGTAATGGGCTGATAGAAGATAATGAAGACAGAAAAGGGAAGGGAAGGAAAATAATTACTCCTCGACAAAATGGAATACTTGTACAAAAATTGTTCCATCCGGAAATAAGTTGCGCGAGACCGGGTTCCAACAACAAATTCTTTATTTAATTCAGGAAAGCAATGGTAATGGAACAACAGCCCAAGCTGCGG
Source organism: Laticauda colubrina (assembly GCA_015471245.1). Classification (NCBI taxonomy): domain Eukaryota; kingdom Metazoa; phylum Chordata; class Lepidosauria; order Squamata; family Elapidae; genus Laticauda; species Laticauda colubrina. The sequence continues at coordinate 52,236,594 of BLBF01000022.1, read as the reverse complement.
CAGCCCTTTATATAATGGCTTGCTCGTGGCTTGTTGCCAATGACACCACTTTAAGTGTTCCCGCTGTCCGGCGGGCCAATCGGATTGGTCCTCTAATGGCCAATCCGAGAACGGCCTTTTCGGCCAATCAGAATAGGGAACTTGGAGCCTACCAAGTTCCATACATAACACCCCTCCCCCCTTGGTTCAATCCAACGTGTGTCACGTAGTCACACAGGTAGGTGGGGCTTTTTCAAGTCCTGGTTGACCTGCGCATCTCAGTCTCGGCGTGGTCTTTGAGCAGTTCGGTCGGGATCGCTCTCTCTCTGTTCCTTCTCCATGCAACCTCCTGGAAGAGTGAGTCAGCCTTGCCGCTCCCGCCTGAGTCTCTCGGGCAGGTTGAGATGGCTAATGCAAATGCCTAGTTTGTCTGGGTTGGTCGAGCTGGCCTGGCTGTCTCCTTCCAGGAAGGCCTCGCTTCACTCTCCTGCTCCCGGACTTCTCATTTGGGGTTCATCTAACTGTGAGTGCTCTTTTTGATTTGTTAAATAGTCTTTGTGTAGTGTTTGTTGTCTTGTTATGGGAGGTTCGTCTCTCCATTTTTTATTATTTTGTATTTCTCCCCCGTCCTCGGTTGTTTTTTGGTTGTTTTTTATTTTTGGCGCTGGTGTGTTTGTGCGTTTGAGGGTGCGAGAACAAAGTTGGTTGATGTACCACTTCCATTCTCGTCCATCGTCTAGGAGTAGTTGGTAAGACCGGGGGCCTGTGATCTGGGTGATCGTGGCTGGAAGCCATAACGGGTCCCCGGTGAGGTTTTTCGCATAGACCAGGTCGTCTATTTCAAATGCACGGTATTTGCTGGAGGAGTCGGGGTTTTTTTCCCAGGTGTAAGTGGGGTGCAGTCTGTCGAGGTAGGAATGTAATTTCCTACCCATTAGGAGTTCTGCTGGGCTTTTGTTGGTTGTGCTGCTAGGGGTAATATCCTGTAGGGTTAGTAGTCAGTTTAGTTTGTCTTGCACGTCCCCCTTGTCCATTCTATCTAGGCCCTCCTTAGTGTATCAAACCATGCGTTCAGCCCTGCCGTTTGCAGCTGGATGGGCCGGCGCTGTTAAAGCATGTCGGATGCCTTGGGCAGCTAAATACTGCTCGAATGCTAATGCAGTAAACTGAGGCCCATTGTCCGACACCAGTACATCAGGCAGTCCATGCATGGTGGAAAGTTTGTCTAGTTGTTTCATGACTGCCTCGGTGTTTGTGGAAGCCATGAGGATGACCTCTAACCAGTTCGAGTAGACATCCACAACTATTAAAAAAGTGTTGCCTTTTGCCAGTCCAGCAAAGTCAATATGTAGTCTCGACCATGGACCCCAGGGAGTTTCCCATTCCCTAACTGGTGCCTGTGGGGGGGGTAGGCCTCAATTTTTGACAGTTATGGCATGTTGCCACCCAACACTCAATGTTCTTGTCCAGCCCTGGCCACTAGACGTAACTCCTGGCCAGGGCTTTCATTTTGACTATGCCCAGGTGCCCCTTGTGCAACATGCACAAAACATCTTTCTGGAGTCTGTTTGGTATCACCACCCTGTCACCGCACAAAATACAGCCCTTTTCGATAGACAGTTCAGTCTGTTGGGTGCGAAATGGCTTAAAAGTCTCAGTTTTGTTCTCCTCCAGCCAGCCCTTACCTACCCAATTCAGGATACGAGCTGTCAAAGGGTCTTTCGTGGTGGCTCTCGTGACGTCCGCTGTGGTAAGCGACAGGTTTGGGCAGGTCTTGAGTTGAAGTGTGGAGATGGTGGGAGCTGGGTCCTCTTCTGTGATGGGCTCAGGGCGTCGGCATGGGTGATGGTCTTTCCCGGGCGGTGAATCAGCGTGTAAGTATAGGCAGTGAGGAATTCAGACCACCTCGTCATTCTAGGTGACAGAATGTTCAGGGTTGGCTTGTTCCCTGCTAGGATTCCTAACAGGGGTTTGTGATCAGTGATGATCAAAAAAGTTCTGCCGTAAAGGTACTCATAGAATCTTTTGACTCCGGCAATGATTGCGAGGGCTTCTTGGTCGAGTTGGCTGTAATTTCGTTCTGATTGGAAAGCGTTTTTGAATAGAAAGCGACCAGTGCCTCTCTGCCGTTTGGTAGCTTGTGGCTCAGGATGGCGCCGATTCCAAAAGGCGATGCATCACAGGTGACTGTTAAAGGCAAGGTATTGCTATATTGGATTAAAAAGGTGTAAGACGTTAATAGGTCTTTGATACCCTGAAATGATGCTTGTTCCCGGTGGCCCCATTTCTAGGTAGTTTTTTTGTGTAACAACCGATGTAAAGGTTCTGCTATGGTTGCCTTCTGGGGCAGGAACACATTGTAGAAATTTATGAGACCTAGGAATGCTTGAAGGTCAGTTTTGTTCCTAGATCTAAGTCTTTGATTGCCTTTATCTTCTTTTCAGTGGGGTGTATTCCTTGTTCATCTATTAGGTAGCCCAGAAACTCGACCTGGTTTGTGGCTGGATTACATTTCTCTTGCTTTACCTTAAGGCCTGCATCTCTAAATCTTCTTAAAACTTCCTTCAATCTGTTCTCTAGTTGGTTGGCGTTTTTTGCTGATACCAGAACATCATCAAAATAAGGGATGACTCCCTTGATTCCATTTAACAGGCGTCCCATGAGTCTTTGGAACATGTCTGGGGCGATGCTAACGCCAAACTGGAGATGGTTACACTTGAATGCCCGTCTATGTGTCACAATAATCTGTGCCTCTGCAGTAATGGGGTCAACGGGTAGATGTTGGTACGCCTGTGCGAGATCAAGCTTCGCAAAAAAATTTCCTCCCCCTAGGGAATGCAATAAGTGTTGCACTACCAGTATTGGGTATGCGCTTTGTTGGAGCGTATGGTTTAGGGTTGCCTTATAGTCTCCGCAGATGCGCACTGACCCATCTGGTTTTACAGGAGTCACGATGGGTGTTTCCCACCTGGCATGGTCGATAGGCTCTAACACCCCTTGTGCTTTTAATTTGTTTAATTGTTCATCAATTTTTGGTTTTAAAGCAAATGGGACGCATCTGGTTTTTAACCAGATGGGGGCTATTTTTGGGTCTAGGCTAAATGAAATTGAGGTCCCCTTGTACTTGCCTAGGGTCCCTTTGAAAACATCTTGGAATTCTTGTAGCAGGCTCTCCTCCCAGTTGGCTGCAACAATGCGGTTTATCCCGGTCATCCTGATTCCCAGGGGTGCGAACCATTCGATCCCCAGCAGTCTAGGGCGATCACGATCAACGACGGTCAGAGGCAAGATTTCGGCATGATTTTTAAATTCGATGAAAAAATGTCCAAGGCCCACTACTGGGATTCGATTTCCCTGGTAGTCTTTTAAAATCAGTCTTTGTTTTTGTAGTTCTTTTTGTTTAATGTCCGGTATCAGGTGCTGGATGGTATTCCAGGATACCATAGATAGAAAAGACCCAGAGTCGACTTCCATCTCACAGGGCTTCTCTTCGATGTTCACCTCTATCCAGACCTTTTTCCCGTTTTCTGTCCTGGCATTTCCGATGGTCACCATCTGGTGCGTTTCTTCTCTGTCACTGGTTCTTTTGCTTCAGTTCCATCTGCTTCCTGGCTTGTCTCTTGTCATGTCTGGGGGGGGTGTGCTGCCACATCTTTTAGGACTATGGCTCTTTTTGTTTCGGCAGACCCTTTCGATGTGCCCCCATTTGTTACAAGCCCTACAGATTGCATCCAGGAACCCGCATTCAGCTCACGGGTAGTTACCCCCGCATCCCGCACACTGGAATTCCCGCCTGTTTCTTCTCTTTTCCCGCCATTTCTTGTCTGAATTAAGTCTATGGGCATCTTCATTTTCATCATCGGTGTCGCTCTGGGATTCGAGATCTTCGTAGTGGGCTGTCACTGTGGGTTGTCTCTTGCTTCCCTCTGCCTTCTTTTCTCTGGCTTGGTTTGGCGGATCTGGAATCGCATTCATTTGGCACATGGTGGCTGCGGATTTCTTTGCTGCTTCGGCGGCGGTTGCCTCTGCAATAGCCTCGGCCACAGTTATGTTTGGTCTATTCAGCGGCTTACTCTGAAGTGTAGTGTCCTTCAAACCAAGGACCATGCGGTCCCTCATGGCCTCATCCATGTTCTGGAACTCGCAGGCTCCTCCAATGTGTCTCAGGGCTGCTACAAAATCTCCGATGGTTTCATCTTCTTTCTGGTCTCTCTTGTGGAACTCGTGTCTCTTTATCAAGTTGGAGACCACGGGTGCATAATGTGCTCTGAGCATTCTGTTCAGCTCGGGCCAAGTCATCTGTTTGACATCTCTTGGTTTAGCCAGCGCCTTCGCCATTTTAAAGACGGCTGGTCTGCAGTGTGTAAGGAAGACAGCCCTCTTCCTTTGATCAGATCTTTCCTGCAGTTCGTTGCTTTCCAAAAACATAAGAAAGCGATCGATATATGACTCCCAATCCTCCTTATCAGGATTGAATGGTGCGGGTGGCGCATTGTTACCGGCCATCTCTCTCACTCGGTTCAGATCGCCACATGCTTCGGTCTCACTCTTCTACGATGATCCCACCTTTGTCGCCAGTGTTCTGTCCAGATATAAGTTGTGCGAGACCGGGTTCCAACAACAAACTCTTTATTTAATTCAGTAAAGCAATGGTAACGGAACAACAGCCCAAGCCACGGCAGCCCTTTATATAGCGGCTTGGTCGCGGCTTGTGGCCAATGACACCACTTTAAGTGTTCCCGTCATCCGGCGGGCCAATCGGATTGGTTTTCTAATGGCCAATTCGAGAACGGCCTTTTTGGCCAATCAGAATAAGGAATTTGGAGCCTACCAAGTTCCATACATCACAAAAATGGTATCCCAATTAATCTAAACTGAGCTATTATCTGCTTGTCCCAAGCCAAAATCATACATATAGTGCAGAAACCACTCACACAAAAACACAAAAGTACACATAAGAGAACTGAATATGGATAAAAATAGAAAGAGAGAAAATACTGTTTAGCTGTTACAGAAAAGGGTCTAATTCATAATGCAAAGCATCATTTTCAAGTTAATATTCAAGGGAAACCACCCATTTCAGCAATGAAGAAATGCAGGCATTTGTTCTTTCCGTCTAATCCTTTGATCTTTGCTCTTCCACCAATATTCATAAGATATACTTTCCATCTAACTTTAGGTCAGATGTAAGGATAATGAACTGTTTCCCTGCTCTCTTGTTTTGCTCTATCCAATTCTTATAGTTTAGAAATTCTTACAACGTGGGAGAGAGCTGATGTTTTTTGACAGGATGAGACTAAATGGGTTGGGTGGTTTGCAGATCTTTCCCATATCACAAGACATATTCTTTAGAAAAGAAGGTTTTTTTAAGTTTTCAAGTTTGAAGAGATGAAGTAATCCAGTGCTGACTCTATGTTAGTTTCTCTGTTCAAACTACAGTGAAGTTAGATAATTTTAGGACTTCGTGGTCATATAAAGGGAATACTTTTTCAAACTGTAAAATGTCTTAGGTTATATTAAAATATTGTAAATCAACCCTGTTGAATTTAAGAACTTCCTGAGTGCATCCCTAAATAACTAGCTTACAGTCATGTCCACATAGCATCCTTGCCATTAATCACCTTTCTACCAGTCTGATTTCTTTCCAAAATAGGAACCTGACCAGAAATAACAATCTGCAAAACAGACTTTTAGAAGACAAGTCCTAAGGGAGAGTCAGCCCATCATTTTATGAGCTTGGAACAGATGTTAGTATGTTGTTAATGTATGTACATATTTTTTTGCTTGTGCATACAACTTCTCCGTAGTTTCTTTGATGACAAATCTCGATAAATCAAGAAATTTCTTCTTATTTTTAGTTTCCTGTTAGCATCTAGATCTGGAAATCACTTACCAGCTTTGAAGCAAGTTTCTGTCTTAAATCATTACTTCAGGTTTCAGGGAAATGCCATGTTGGATTTCTCTATTTATATATTCTAAGCAAGCCTTTTTAAAGAGCATTACTCTGTTTCTTTCTGAAAAATTGCCTTCTTATAAACAGAAAGTTGGGACTGGCAAACATTCAGAATGTTAACCACTCTAAAGGGATCAGTCCAAGAAACATTCCTTCTCCTTGCATCGTTACCATGAGGTTCTGTGGCTTATTTCAGTTTCATTTGTACAGGTATTTCTTGACTTACAATAATTCATTTAGTGACTATTTAAATTTACAAGGGCACTGAAACAAGTGACTTATGACCATTTTTCAGACTAATGACCATTGCAGCATCCTCATGCTCACGTGATCAAAATTCAGACACAGGGATTCTGACTCATATTTATGACCATTGCAGTGTTCCGAGGTCATGTGATCACCTGTTGCAATTGTTTGAACAAGCAAAGTCATTGGGGAAGCCTGATTCATGTAACAATTGTGTGAACCACTTAACACCAGCAGTTGTTCACTTAACAATTGTAGCAAGAAAGTTCCTAAAATAGGGCAAACTTCACTAAACAAATGTCTCATTTAGCTACAGAAATTTTGGGCTCAGTTATGGTCATAAGTCAAGGATTACCTATAATGGACCTATACCTGATTATTAGCAGATTAATTTTATATCTATTGGCCATATTTTTCAGCAATAGAGATTCTGGTTAATAGAAGTAATACAAGAAATAAGAACTGTAACGCTGTTTCCAATATGCACCTTCCTGATATTAGTACAATGAGTGTTTGCTTAAGGCCGTGTCACACTGCCCAACGGATGCAAAGAGGACACAACGGAAGAGGAAAATGTTACATCCGTTGCATCCGCGCTAAAAAGGGGTGAAAATTTGCATAATTGGAGCGGATGAAATGGACGCGGGGAGGACGCAGGGAGGATGCAAAGTGGATGCGGAGCAGAAGCCCAGCGGATGCGGAACAGATGGCGCGTTCGCAGGGCTTCCGGGGGGTCTCAGAAAAGCGGACGCAGAACGGAAAAAACGGATGCAGAACGGATGCACAGCGGATGAAGCGGATGCACAGCGGAAGCCTAGCGGATGCACAGCGGAAGCGGAACAGATGCCGCGCGTTAATTGCACATGCGGGGGGGATGCATTGCGCAAGTCCCCAGGATATAAAGGGAAGCAGCTCGGAAGCAGGTCACCATTCAGAGGAAAGACCTGCTGCTGGACACTTTGAGTTCCTTGCCTGCCCTGCCTGCATGCCTGCCTCCCAGCCTGCCTCCCAGCCTCCTGGGCAGCCTCCCTGCCAGCCTGCCTCCCAGCCTCCCTTCCAGCCTCCCTGCCAGCCTCCCTGCCAGCCTCCCTGCCAGCCTGCCTTCCAGCCTCCCT
>BLBF01000022.1:52167838-52229291 GCA_015471245.1 Laticauda colubrina | reverse complement strand
CCCTGCCAGCCTTGCTGCCAGCCTGCCTTCCAGCCTCCCTGCCAGCCAGTCTGTCTGCCAGCCTTGGTGCCTGCCTTCCTGCCAGCCTTCCTGCCAGCCTTCCTGCCAGTCTTGGTGCCAGCCTTCCTGCCAGCCTTGGTGCCTGCCAGCCTTCCTGCAAGCCTTCCTGCCAGCTAGCAACCCCACAACCATGGGCAAGAAGTGAAAGTCTCAGCAACCTGCCGCCATCCCTGGCAAGAGGGGCAGGGCCACCCTCCCGCCCCATGTCCGTGACTCTGTTTCTGCTGGGGCTTCTGCTGCTTGGGCTCGCTCTTCTCTTGCTGGAGCTTCTGCTGTGGCTGCTCCTGGCAGTGGTTCTTCTGCTGCGTACTTTGCTGAAGCTGCTCCTGGTCCTGCTGGTCCTGCTCGTTCTGCTCATGCTCCTGGTCTTGCTGGTCCTGCTGCTGGTGCTTACTCTGCTGCTGCTGATCCTGGTCTTGCTGCTGCTGCTGCTGCTGCTGCTGCTGCTGCTGCTGATTCTGGTTCTGATCCTGCTGGTGATTCTGCTGCTGCTGCTGATGATGCTGATTATGATCCTGCTGGTGATGTTTTTGATGATGATGATTCTGCTGCTGCTGCTGCTGCTGCTGTTGGTGTGGAGGAGCAGCCCCTACAACCTCGAAGTCCCTCTGATGAGGGCCCATATGGCCCTGCCAGAGGGAGGAAGAGTCATTCGCGTCAATGGGAGAAGAGGTAGTACTTTATTAAGGAGGCGCACGAGGATGAGGTGCTGGAGTGTCTGAGAGAGAACGACTATCTGTGGCGGAAGGGACACCAGCTGTACAGGGACACCAAGTGGAAGCAGGCTGCTTGGAGAGAGAGGGCGGAGAGTCTGGGCTACACTTCGGAGGTGCTACTCGGCTGGTGGAAACATATGCACACCTGGTACGGGAAGCTGCACCTCAAAAAATCTGGCCAGGCCGCGGTCAAGCTGACGGACAGAGAGAACTACGTCATGGCCAGGTGCAGCTTCCTGGAGGGTGAGATCCACCACTGAGCAGCACCAGGAGCCCATCTGTCTACCCTCACTCTCAGGCAGCCTGCTGCGACCCAGTTCTCTTCCAGCCGAGAGTCAGTCCCTGTCTCCAGGCAGGTTTCGGTGGAACGTGCCATGGCGGAGAACCCCCAGGCAGGTGTTGAAAGCTTGGTGGAGAGCGAGGAGGACTCCCTGGTGCGGTGGGAGAAAGGAAACATCGAGTCCACCGCTGCCGAAGTCCCATCCACCCACACCGCCGCCTCCACAGGAAGGCAGAGAGCCAGACCTCAGGATGGGGAGAGCCACAAGGTCCTGGTGGAGATCAGGGACACCATCCGCACCAGCATAGGTCTCCTCTCTCAGCTGGTCCCCATCGAATCCTCCTCCTCCAACCGCAAGCCCTTCCTCAATTATTTGAACCAGACCCTGAAGGAGAAGCCGGATCCCCAGTACCAGCTGGTGAAGGAGAGGATCTCCATGCTGCTTAACAACCCTCCAGACCCAGAGGCACCTGCTCCCACCCAGTCCAGGTCTGCTTCTCCACCCCAGGTGATGTCCCTCCCATAGCAAGGCTTCCAACAGCCCCTCACCTACCAGGGCTACAGCTACCCCGAGGTCCAGCAGCACAGGCAGCAGCCCTTCCCAGGCCAGGCACAGAGTCATCGGGTGGCACCGTTGCCAGCTGTTCCACTGATGCCACCGATGCCACCCATGCCAATAATGCCACCCACGCCAATGATGCCACCGACGACATCGATGCCAGCCACGCCACTCCTCAGCTCGCTGCACACCAGGCAGTCCCACTACACTACTCCTTCCTCCATCCCACAGCCAAGCCCGGCCTCAGTACATCTGTCCTCAGTACTGGGGCTGACACCCCATGGCATGGAGGAAGGACCTCTCAGCATCGCGGGGATGAGCCAGCTGTCCGACACCTTCCTGAACACACCGTCCCCTGTTGTCCTCTCGGGGCCAGGCACTCCATCAGCACCTCAGACCAGCACTGCAGCAGCACCCACCTCCAGAGCACCTGCACCCTAAAAATTAGACTGGGCACACACCTCCGAGTGACCAAGAGGAGTACCAGAGACTGGCTGCCTGGATATTTTTGGACTTTATTTGGACACTTGACTTGGTTCATGTTTACTTTATAGGTTGTTATTAATAAAGTTTATCTTTGTTTCACACGCTTGCTTCATTATTTTTTTTCTATAAAGTCTGGGTGGAAACTTTTAGAAATGGTTTAGCCTTTGCATGCTTGTGGGATGGGTAAGGATAGCTGTGGGATGGGCAGGGATACCTTTGGGATGGGTTAAGATAGTTGTGGGATGGGAAGGGATACTTGTGGGATGGGTTAAGATAGCTGTGGGATGGGCAGGGATATCTTTGGGTTAAGATAGCTGTGGGATGGGCAGGGATACCTTTGGGATGGGTTAAGATAGCTGTGGGTTGGGAAGGGATACTTGTGGGATGGGTTAAGATAGCTGTGGGATGGGCAGGGATACCTTTGGGATGGGTTAAGATAGTTGTGGGATGGGAAGGGATACCTGTGGGATGGGTTAAGATAGCTGTGGGATGGGCAGGTATACCTTTGGGTTAAGATAGCTGTGGGATGGGAAGGGATAGCTTTGGAATGGGTTAAGATAGCTGTGGGATAGATAAATCTCCAGTGCAAGCATAGTGGGACTGTATGGTCCACCCTCCCAGGTGCCACCCCTATGGCCCTTATCAATTACAATGTAAGCATTGATCCACACGTCAACATAAACACAACTCTTTATTAAACGCCCTGTTCATTGTAGGCCAACCAAACATACATGGCCCAATCTCATCCGTGTGATGAGACAGGCTGAAGGAAGCATCCATTAAGCATCTACCATCCTGTCTTGCCATTCCACCGCTCCAGCTGGGGAGTTGCACCAGTCTTTCAGAAGGTTGCGCTGCTTCTTCGCCTCACGTGAGGCTCTGTTGGGCCCTTGCACATCCTCAGTGTCGATCAGGTTTCACCCTTGCCTCCATTCCCCAGGCTCCATGTCCCCATTGCCTTGTTGGAGGTCCACGAGCCTGTTCTGCAACACTGGGTAGCGGGTGCGCATGAGATTGTGCAGGATGCAGCAAGCTTCCACGATTTTCCTCACAGTCCCTGGGCGATGCTGCATGGTGTTGAGAAGTACCTGGAACCTGTCGGCCAGGATGCCAAAGGCGTTCTCCACCACCCACCTTGCCGTGGACAGCCTGTAGTTGAAGATCCTCTCTTCACGGGTGAGGTATTTGGAGGTATAGGGCTTCCTGAGGTAGGTTGAGAGGGAGAAGGCATCATCCCCCACGATGAAGTAGGGTACATCTTGTGTGTTGTTGGGCAGGGGTTCTGGATCTGGGAAGCCCACCATGAGGTTGCTTTCCAGCCCCTCCTTGAGGTGGCTGTCGTTGTATACCTGGGCATCTGAAGATGAGCCGTTGCCTGAAACATCGATGTACATGAACTTGTAGTCAGCATCGACCATGGCAAAGAGGATGATGCTGAAGAAGCCCTTGTAATTGAAATAAGTGGACCCTGAGTTGGCTGGAACCTTGCAGGCCATTTGCTTGCCATCGATGGCTCCAACGGTGTGGGGGAAAGTTCCACTTCTGATGCCACTGCTTTGCAACTTTCTTCCATCCTTCTTCAGTGGTGTGGCACTGGAGGAGCTCCTCCTTGTATTCTTCGAGGATGGCCCGCACCACTTCTCTGACTACAAAGCTGATGGTGCTGGCTGGCACCCTCCAGCCGTACTGCATGCTCCTGTAGGGGGTCCCTGAGGCCAGGTGGCGCAGAGTGAGTGCCACCCTGAGCCCAGGTTCCAGGCTGGGCGGGAAGTTGGTTTTTATCTTGCTCAACCTGGGTGTCAGGCGCTGCAGAAGTTCATCAAACATGGCTGGAGGCATATTCATGAAGTTCTGGAACGCACGAGTGTCTTCACTCCTGAGCTCCACCATCAGCTTGTCGTAAAGTTGGTACTGTGCTCTTCTGGCTAACCATCTTTGGACCCAGACTTTTTTTGGGTGCCTCCTTTTCTTGCTGTAGTAGAGTTCACAGAGACTATTGATGGTTTCGCAGTGATGCAGAAGGATGTTGGCTGCCAAAAGGATTTTGTCGCAATCCATGGTGGAGATGACTGGATGCTGTGGAAGAGCAAGAGTCAGATGAAGGCTGCAGAGGTCTGCTCTGGTGGGCTGCTGGTCTGAAAGTGAGATGCAGACGAGTTGCTCCCCCTTTTTATAGGCAGTATATGTGTCCCTTTGCATCCTCTAGGCATCCTCCAGGCATCCTCTAGGCATCCTTAATATCCGAGATAAGTCCCCTCTCCGAACGTTTTTTCCATTTTAAACGCTTTGTTTCCGTTCTGCATCCGTTCTGCATCCGTTCTGCATCCGTTCTGCATCCATTCCGCGTCCGTTCCGCTTCCTCCCTGTGTCCGGGAGATGCGAGTTGCACGGATGCGCAGTGGATGCCTAGCGGATATAGCGGATGCGTAATGGATGCGTAACGGATGCCTAGCGGATGCGTAGCGGATGCAGAACGGACGAACTGGACACATTTTCCGCGCAAAAGTTTTAGGCAGCCCAAAACTTTTGGAGCGGATGAAACGTCAAGAAATGGATGCTGGACGGATAGAGAGGAAGCAAAACGGAGGCAGTGAGTACATCGCGTTTTAGAACGGATGGCAAGGTTTTTTTTCCGTTTTGCTTCCTCTTTGCATCTGTTTTTGCAGTGTGACAGGGCCTTTAATCACTTCATCTCTGAGGATGATTCTCCTCCTTTCTTCTTCTTGTCATAGAACGCATTTTAACATTCTAAAAGTACTGTACTATTTATTATGTATATGGCATTTTTTTTTCTCTTAATCAGTTATCTGCAAAGAACACTTGTTGCCAAGTGAATTACACAGAAAGATCCCATCACGTAAAAATGCGAAAGCTTGAAAGAGCTGCAACTGTGAATCAAGTGGAGTTCTGAAATGAAATGAAATGGATGAAGAATAAAATCATATGGACAATTTTGATGCCATTTAATGCTGCCTTAATTAGTTGATATAGGGCAATTCTGCCCAAGAATGCATGCTGCTCGTTGTTAACACTTTGAATAACACTTTGTTTCCTGTATTTTTGATAGCTTTTTTAACTAAAAAAAAAACCCATTTCTATTGTTCACTCAAATGCTCCTAAGCTGATGCTACAATACATTACTGATTTACTTAAGAATAATAAAGTTATTTGAATGATATGTTTGGAATTTGGAATTTAAACAAGGGTTCCAAAAGATATTGTCAGATCCCTTTGATTATTGGTTGCTTTTATATTGACTGTGAACCTCTTGCTAAGAGGTTACTAAAAATTGATTGTAATTTTTCAATGTTTTGTACTGTTTTTTTCATCTTTCATTTAATCACTCATTCCTGTTAACATTAAAAGAAATAGCTGCTTTCTCTGAAATGCTTCTGTAAGCATCTTCTGTTTCTCATAAGATTTTAGAAAATGTAATGATAGGTATGGCAGATACCACAGCGAAACAAATGCAGCTTGTTCTGTTGTGCTTGCAAAGAAATTCCAGAAAAGCCCATTGAAATAAATATTGCCTTGGAGTTGACTTGTCCCCCAGCGCAGTTGTTTTTATTGCTATAATATTTACTTTTCATTATCTGAAATTTTAAACCGTCAAACTGTAAGTTGAGGACTTCCTATAGAGACACTATAGTATATTTTAGGATCATTCCCCCTCCCACCAAATATTTTAGTAAATATGTATATCGAGGGGGGAAATTTGTCTCATTTCAGTTTTGCTTTTACCAATGCAATGATAAAGTTAATTTTAGCTTCTGGGAACTACTACAGTTTGAGATTATATTTGAAATATTTCGTCTGAAATGTCATCTGTAACGGAACTCTAAATAATTCAATTTGCTGCTAATTTCAAGGGCCATTTTGATTTTTCCAGCAAATGAAAATCTTTTCTTCTTCCTGAAAGAATTCATTACTGGTTCCCCCATCCTGGGAACAATGAAACTTTTGTTGTTCTGCTTTTGAGAAACAGAATTATAGAGGCAGATAGAAAAATAAAATGATAGATAGTTATGGATATAATCCATATGTCATGAGTCTGCCACAAATTCTTCTGGTTTTTCATGGGTTTGATACCCAATAAGGAGCAGAAATGAAAGTTATGACGTTTTGAAATGTTCTTGAAGGATCAGACTAAGAGTGTGATCTAGGCTGGTCCTTGGAATTTATTTGTACACTAGTCTTGATTCTAGCCCAACATCTTGCTTCCAAAGTTAGTGGAATGCCTTCAGGGAGTCTCAGTAGAACATGAAGGCAACAATTTAGAAACCCGTCAACTGGTTGTGTTTTAGATGAACAAGTAACTTCTTGTATCAATTCCATAACTCTTAACAATTCAACTTTCTAGTGACTTATCACATATCTGTTTTCAAAGTACAATAGAACTGGTTCTTAGACAATTATTTGTTTAGCCATGTTTTGTTGGAAATCCCATGGTTGGCTGAGTTTCACAACCCCTTAAAGAATAAAATATGACTGACAGATGATAATAGTTGGATTCACACAATATCTGAAGCCAAATTCAGACAACTATTAGTCAATAACTGAACTGGAACATAGTGGAAGTGCTTTTTGGTGGCTATTTTGTGTGTGTACAAATAAACAAATAATAAGTGACCCAAACAGGCTCTATAGACTTGTGCTATTATCCCAGAAAGAAAATTTAATTCAGGAGCTAGTAAACTTATTACTATACGCAGAATAGGGCTACACACCAGTGCCAGGCCTCCTTTGTGACAGAAAGAATGTATTGTATTGTGCAAAAGCACTGTAAATGGAAGAGGCGGCATCCATTTTTAATTTCTACCTGGCAGCCAGAGATCGAAACATTCAAATCTATTCTGAATTATATATTTATGAATGCACAAGAGCCTAGCTAAGCAGTTTACAATAATATTAAAATATATATGCAATTAATATATCAACAATGTGTTCTTTTGTGTAGCATAAAAACAAAATACAATTTTAAAAGTGAAGCTGGCTACAAATGAGTTAGTTTTGAATCAGATAGATAAGAAAACTTATAAAAAATGGCTGTTTGGTGATGGATATTAGCAAACTGTTAATTGAAAGCTAAGTTGTGATATAATAAAAAAAATCTAATAATATCTTTATTACAGAGAGAGAGAGAGAGAAAAGGAAGGATGGAGAGAGGGAGAGAAGGAGGGAGGGAGAGGGAAGAGGGGGAGTGTTTTGTTTCATCAGGATTTCTATAATTGGTTTTTTAAAACCATTTTTTTGAATTTTCCAGCAGAGGGCAGGAGAGCTCCAATAACAGCTATAGGTTACAGCTGATTATGATCAGACAGGGATGATACTGGAAGAAACCCATTTTGAAGAACTAGAGAGCATGTTATTGGTAGACTTTTTCTCTTTATGCTTCTCTCTCCATCACATTCCAATATCTTAAAATATGCTATCTTCTTAAATTATTATGTAACGCAGGTAAAAAGCACAAGATAAAAACAAACAAGTCATTGCAGTAGTCTTTTGAATATGTTTGGAAGTGCAAAAGTTGCTCTACCCTGAAAGTCCACATCTGGAAATGAAAGTTGCTTCCCAGCACAAACAATATTGGAAAGAGGCTATAAATATGCCTATTGGAATCTGAACAATTTATTTTACCACCTCCTCCTTCCAGAATTTAAAATAGTTACTCAGGACCAGGGTCGAAAAGCTATGATGAAGAGTCTTTATTGCTGTATGAGCCTCTCTGGAAGTTTCCCACAACTTAATTCAGTGGAACTTAGTTCTTGACTGACTTCCAGACTGCTGACCATGTAGAGCATTGTCTGCTGATCAGAATTGATCAGAAAGCATGGGAAGGAACTGGATGGAAGCTACATTAAGATGAAACCCATCAATCTGACAAATTTCAAAATGTGCACCCACAGGGACTAGATGTATCTTTTTTTCAGTGCCACTATGTGTTTTGCTTAGTTTTGTCTTCATGGCTTGTGAACTATAGTTTATGTGGGTGATAGAGATAATGAATGGGAGATATATTATGTCTATCTCCCATTGTTCAAACAAGGATAGTATTTAATCATGTTAACTGTGCCTTCAATGGGATCAGGTGAACTTCCAATTCACCATTGGCAAATCCCATTTTCTCAGCCTCAGTCTCCACTTCCCTCTGAGGCTAATGTTATTTGATTGGCATGAATGCATCTGCTGAAAATCATGCCGCAATGAGAGGACAGTTGTCTTGTTGTTCATCTTCCTATTGTCACTTATTATTTATGTGTGGTCATGTGGCTAAGATGGAGAGGACAAACAGTATAAGTCACTGCAAGCTGGAAAGAATCATAATTGTCACTCCTTGTTCACAATTCTCTTTATCTTTTTGAGATAGTTTTTTGTTCTTCAGTTACTCTCTCCTCTAATTGGATGACAATGCAAAGTGCTAGAAACATAGGGAAAGAAAGGGCCCACTTGCCTGAGGAAATCTGAAAATGTAGAGCTGGCACTAATATTAAACTATCCCACAAAATAAGTAATAGTAAAAAAAAAAAAAGCAATAATTCAATCCAAAATATTCTTCCAAATTTTTCACTCAAATGAACTACATTTCTTCAGCCTTTGTAATTAGAAATATTGCAAATTGAGTCCAGCCCTGGTTGGAGGAAGGGAAATGGAGCTTCGTCACTGGAAGGTTTCAAGAAGAGACTGGACTGCCATCTGTCAGAAATGGAATAGGTCTCCTGATTAAGCAGGAGGGTGGACTAGATTGACCTACAAGGCCCCTTCCAACTCTGTTATTCTATTTTATTCTATTCTATTCTTTCCTCAACTTCACATGGACAAAATAGTTATAAGTTCCTTTGTCTTTCATGGGTAACATAAAATGAGATGCCCAGGTTGAAAAGTCTCATAAGAAATCCATGTTACTTAATGCATTTTCATTCCTCCTTTCTTGAAGGAACTTCCATACATTTTACCTTAACAAACTTCCTCAATGTTTGCTTGGACAGTCATATATTATGCTAAAACACAGGGTCTTTGATTACAGTTGTTGATTAAGCCAAAACACAAAGAATGGGAACACATATTGCACTAAGCCAAGCCTATTGTACCGCGTTATGGTTTAGCACAATAGGTGAACCTGGTTACCCAGGGTAACAGAGTGAGTTTTGTGGCTGAGGGGAGAATTTGAAGTTGTGGGATTCTTTTCTACCAGTTCTGTGGGTCTGGCTTTGTGGGTGTGGTGTGGCTTTGTGGGTGGGCATGCTTGGTAGGCATGGTAGGGGAAGGATACTGTAAAATCTCCATTCCCACCTCACTCCCGGGGGAAAGTTACTGCAAAATCTCATTCCCTCCCCACCCCACTAACCTGCTTTCCAGCTCCGTTCTCCTGTGCAGGGTAACAAAAGAAAACCCAACCAATCAGCTGGGACTCAGGAGGTAGAGAATAGATGGGGGTGGGGCCAGTCAGAGGTGGTATTTGCCCACAGGGACCAGATGGAGAGTAGCACATGGGAGATCACAGCATTGGAGCCCTTCCGGGGTGTTACCTGGCCTGCAAGGGGGTGAGGGTGGGAGGAAAGGGATCTCTGAACTGGTGTTGCATCCTGCCTCTGTGCATTGAGGAGGCCAAGCGGCTGCCAGCAATGTCCTCAGGTGAAGATGTTGCGAGGGGGAGGCTCATTCCTTCCCCTCAGGAGCCACAAAGCACTCACCACCCCCAAGTGCCTGAAGGACCCTATCCCATCAGTGGAACTCCAGGCGCTTCAGCAAGCGGCATGCTGGATTCATATTAGTGGTCCACGGGATTTGAAATTATGAATTTGATGGTCCCTGTGGTCCAAAAGGTTAGAGACCCCCTGACTTAGATGATCAAACTTTACTCTCTGTTACTCTGCAGTGCAGAGCAAAGGATAAAGGGTTTAAGGTAAAAAGAAAGGCAAATTCTAGTAGGAAGGGAATCTCGAGTAAGTGCACTTTGACAATAGAATCGATTATTCAGAAAGGAGGTGGGCTCCTTTCTCCTGGATGTGTTCAGTCACAGGCTAGAAGGCCATTTCTCTGGGATAATTTTATATGGATTCTTGCACTCAGTGGGGATTGGACTTGGCCTCTTCTAACAATATATTTCTGTGACTTCCTTCACCCTTTAGTTCCCCCAAGCTGTCAGTGCTCACTGTTTTTATTTTCTGGGACTGTTTCCATTGAGTGAAAACTTTTTATGCTGTCATAAATTTGTAGTTAATATGGTGCCAGGCGTGAACAAATAGTGTGCAGATCCACCACATTCTGCCTGCAGGATAATCTCTAAGTGATTGGCTTTTGAACAAATTATTCCACTCCAGATGAATCTGTCTCTCATAAAACCTATGAAAGAAATTAATGCTTATTATAAACAAGTGAATGCTATAAATAGTATCCAGAATCAAAATCCTTACCCTTACCAAAGTTTACAGCCTTAAAGGCTACCTATGAATGTTAAGCTATCACCTAGAGCCAGAAGCAATATGAGATATGTGGTATTTGCCAGTAATACCTGCAGGAAAGTTCTATTGTATCCATGTTGTTTTTGTAAGCTCCCATAAAGTGTCTGGTTGGTCATGGGAAGAAGCACAGTATCAGCCATGAGAGGGTTTTTCTTCCATCCTGCATACCCTTTGCTTTATTAATACCTGGCGTATTGGTAATAATTGGGCAACAGAACCCTGTTCTAGTGTACCCTTAATCACAGAAATCAATTGGTTAACTTTAGGCTATTTTACATACTGTATATTTTTTTGAAAGAAACATAATAGGGCTGTTATAGGTAGAACTGTAAACTTAGTCATCATATTTTGGAATGCAATAATCCCAGATGGAAGGATGGCTCAAGCAAGGAATCAGCCTGGACTCTCTACAGTGGTGGGAATCTTTTTTTTTTACTACCAGTTCTGTGGGCATGGCATGGCTTGGTGGGCATGGCTTGGTGGGTGTGACAGGGGAAGGTAAAATCCCCGTTACTTCCCCACTGCAAAATCTCATTGCCTCCCTACCCCACTAACCTGCTTTCCAGCTCTGTTCTCCTGTACAGGGCAACAAAAGAAGACCCAGCAGATTAACTGGGACTCAGAAGTCAGAGAATAGATGGAGGGCGGGCCACTCAGAGGTGGTATTTGCCGATTCTCCAAACTACTCAAAATTCCTGCTACTAGTTCTCCAGAACTGGTCAAAACCTGCTGAATACTACCTCTGGTTTGAACCAATTTCTGCTTAGTGCTATTCCAATATTCTAGCCCAGCCTTCAAAATTCTCATGATCTCCAGTTAGGGCAAACTACCATTAAAGAATTGGCAGGAGCATCAGCATTGGCTACAGATTGAAGGCTATAGATTCAAGCAATTTTGGTTCTGGTCTCTCTTCTATTCTAACTATTTCTGTGTAGCATGATCCAGACTTCAGAAGCATATAGTATATAACAGCCCTGCTATGTGGTATGATTGAAGTTACTATCTAAGTTGACAAAGCATTCTTCTGAAGGTCATCACAGTCCAGAATTTATCATAAAACTATGCATATTCTGGTGTTTAAATTCCAAGCAATGTTTAGTAAAGTTTTTAGCGAAAAAGTCCCATATTTGCCGGAGAAGAAAGACCACCCTGAATTTCAATAACAACTTGCAATAAAATCTTGGCTTTTAAACAATGCCTTGGCTGTTCTTTAGTTTTATGGATGTTATTTTTTTAAAAAAAAGCTAAAATGAATACTTCCACTGTCTTTAAATCATAATGTGTGCATAATGTTTTATTTCTTTGCAATTGAGTTTTTAAAAATCTGAAATATGTTGAATGGAAGAGAGTCAGGGTCACAGAAGTGCACTTAAAATGAACCAAAGCTGAGAAAATTAATATATTATTAGTCCAGTTTGCGATTTCTGCTGTGAAATTATGCCTGGATTGCTAGTTTCTGTCTATTGTACATTTCTGTGTTTCTTCTAAATATAATTCAAGTGGAGTGAAGATGGATGATGGGGCCTCGTGAATGTAACACAAAATCACTAAGGTACAACTGCATGTCCTGCCTCCATCTCTCATTATGTGCAAACTGGAAAAAACTTCATCCCCATTCTAGGCTTTATGAGATTGCTGTAATCATATCTAAAGAAAGAAAGATTAAATTAGGGCCACCTCTAGCCAAAGAGTTCCTTTTTATGAGTTCCTTTAAACTGAGCTAGACATGGACTTGGCTAGGAGAAAAGATGGATTGATTGCACTGATTAATCTTGTGTCATCGTTATCGACAGATAGATTTTCTCCATGATTAAATTAATGACATATAGATTAATCAGTACTCTCATCCCTTTTGGATGGAGATGACTCTCTCAGATGGAGTCTCAGAGAGTTGGAACAAGACACTGGCCACCAGCTGATACTTTCTTAATGGGTTCTAGGTCCCACATATGGAGGGCTTCTAAGGAGGCAGAAAATGGTTGCACTTTTGTAGCAATTCTCCTCTCCCTGATTTCACCCCATTGAGCCTGTTGTCTGAAGGCATTTGCCTTTTCTTGAACACAGAAGTTATCTCCATCAATATTGGGCACTGATAAAATAACATCCTCACAATCAACTGAAACCTTCTTTCATTTAGTTTAAGGCATTACAATATGCCATATCCTACCTTGAGAGACAACAACCATTCACTTTATTGTCGTGCCATCCAGCCCCTTCTCAAGTAGCTTTCAATCAGCATATCACCATTTGTGAAATACTTTGTGTAGTTAATATGCCATGTCTACAGCATTCTTACAATTTATTAAGAATGTTTCACAAACAAAAAATGAAAATGCTATAGAATCTTCCTAGGGACTGATAGTTTGCTCCCCTGCACTTCACAGTATATGAACTGAGACACACACACACCCCATTCATGTCCCTAGCAAGAAAACATATTTCAATTTGCCTTTGTAAAAGTAAAGGCACCTAGACCTCATCTTGAATTCTGATGATTTCCTGACACAACCATGTAGTTGTGGGAAAGTAGCAAAATAGTTTGTCATTGTCTTCTTCTGAGATTTTTTAAATTCCCTGTCTAGTCTACAGACTTGGGAATTTCCTGTGGTCTCTCATCAATTACTAACTTAGTTTTCTGGGATCAGTCAAATTAGCTAATTCTTTTTAGACCACCTGTTTCAACCTAACACATAGCTGTTTTCTCTATAATGCAAAGGTTTTATATGACTAGGTCCTCCTTTCCCATAACTGCAGATGAGGAACCCACAGAAATAAATGCTCTCCTCCAGTTAAAAACAAAACCAAACCTCCCCATAGGAAAGTAACTATTAGGGGCATAGCCAAACCTATGGCTGGTCTTAATTAGATCTGTGATTCAACAGAGAAAACCACAGTTTTGAATCTCATATGGATAATTCATTATATTTTCACCCCAATAATAAATCATCTTCATGTTTTCAGGGACAATTGTGTACACCAAACTCAGTATATATAAGCCAAGGTCCTTGAAAGTGGTGGTAACTAATTAACTAATAGGGATGAATCCAACTTCTGTAGAGGCTGATTTTTTTAAAAAAAAAGGTCTAAAAAAGGTTTCAGATCATCCTGTCCAAATTTAGTGCTGTGCAGATGAATCTTGGTACTATGATCCCTATCTTGTGGATGTGATCAGATTGAAGAATGGCCTCCTGGACCAAAATATATTGGGAAGGTTCTAGAGGCTGATATGTCCTCAATGCAAGGATCAATAATCTTTTTATGTACTGGGTAACCAAAAATAAAATGGTCCCAATTTCATGAGATTAGCAAAATTGCATGAGATGTCAGTAATTTTTTATCGAAATGTTAGGCGGTTTTTAATCAAGAATGTTGACATCTAACAAGAAAACAATATTTTATTTGAAGGGTCCACAGAGGCCATCTATGGGGTGACAGGTCCCAGGTTGCAAATAACTGCATTCAGGATTACAAAATTAACTCGCATTCCTTCAGTACAATACAGACCTATATCAGATTTCAAGCAAAAGAACCAATTCATAGCTTATGAAACCAATTGGTCCCTAGATATTCATCCAGCATTAGGCAAGATATTTCTTCTAGTTTTGCCACTTTAATCTGGTTTTCCCCTCACCCCATTCCCACCTTTGCCATGTTTATTTCCACAAGTTAATCGATCTGCTGTGTTCTGAATGACAGTTTGAGCAATTAGGGCCATTCCACTTTGCCATGAATAAATTGCCTGGTTGCACCTAAAGATTTGTTTTTCCAGAAACTAATTAATAGGGCTAATTTGATGGTGCACTGAGAACAGCTCAGCGCTTTGTGCTCTGACATGAATGGCCTGTAATTCAGTCCCAGAACTGTACAAAATTTTAAAGCTAATTAAGTTAGTCTAAGTTCCTTACATATATGCAAATATAAATCATCAGCCTCTAAATAGTTATATGTAAATATACTGTGCTAGCCACTTAATCAGTATACTATGGCTCCTAATGACATTATATATAAAATTAGTTGGTTAAATAAAAAGTGAACTTTTCTGATATCCATCTTGTTGTGATTGTTAATTCTCAACTTACTTGAAAATCTTTGGTGAAAATTGAGCATCTTTCAGTTAATTATATAAAGCTTGGAGAGATCTAGTCCATTTCATTTATTTTGATGCACACTAGGTACACTCCAGTGGTGGGATTCAATTTTTTTTACTACCGGTTCTACGGGCATGGCTTGGTGAGCATGGCAGGGGAAGAATACTATAAAATCTCTATTCAGTGGTGGAATTTGCCAGTTCTCCAAACTACTCAAAATTTCCACCAGCAATTCTCCAGAACTGGTCAGAACCTGCTGAATACCACCTCTGGTGCACTCCTTTTCAACATTATCTACTGGGAATTATTTAGGAGCAGGAAGATTCTTCTAAGCATGGCTCATGTAAAAGAGAATTCAAAGAAAGAAAAATGTGAAATAGAAATCCAACAGCCATAAGAGTTCTAGACTTCAGCCAAGAAATGCATCTAGTTAAGTAGACTATACTCCCTATATTTTCAAGTGAAGACTTTATAGAATTCTATTTATGGCTGAGAAGTATGAACAAAAATTTGCAAATATTTCATTATTGAAGTAAGGGCAGAATTACAACAAAAATGTAAGCAGCATTTTATAGACCAGTCTCTAAGAAGTAGAAAAAAGATGATGCACTACAGGATAATTTTTCCTTACACAATATAATAAATGTTCAGATATTTGTGACATACTGTATATATGTGGACACATAATATGACTTCTGTTATGTATTCAGGTAGATAGTGCGTAGTGTATTCTGTCTTATAACTACTGTATGTCTGTCTACACAAAGAAACAGTCAATCTATTTTCCAAAGCACCTGAGGGCAGGACAAGAAGCAACGGTTGGAAACGAAAGAGAGAAACAATCTAGAACTAGGAAAAAATTTCCTGACAGAACAATTAATCAGTGGAACAACTTGCCTCCAGAACTTGTAAATGCTTCAACACTGGAAGTTTTAAAGAAGAGATTTGTCTGAAGTGATGTAGGATTCCCTGCCTAAGCAGGGGGTTGGACTAGAAGACCTCCAAGGTCCCTTCCAACTCTGTTATTCTACTTGTCCCAACACACCATCATCAGTATCCAGGAGTAGATGACAACTTCTTTATGCATATTCAAGTTGGATATGAAAGTTCCTCAAAGATGTGAAACTTGCAAGGAGGAAGGCTCTATAACTATCACAAATATGTACTATTTCTTAATGAAAACTACATAAGCTTCATATTTGTTTGCAAATCATAGTGAAGACATTTAAAACCCTGTTTATTTAGGCAAAAGTGGCCTTTTATGGGTTACTGATCTACATTTCTTAAATTGGTCTGATCAACCAAGAGAGATGCTGAGAGTTTTGTTCAGCAACAATTGTACAATAAGTGTCTCTAGTTTTCTCTAGTTTTGAAGCAGGATATTTGGGAGAAAAAAGGTGCTTTGGCCTGTCCACTGAAATAATCTTTAAACTTGGTTCCCACATTGTGTTGCTTTGATCTGGCTTGTTTGGCTTTGGTTTAGCATGAAATAACAACACTGCCATTTGGTTTGTAAAGCAAGGATTATGGCTTAATGTACTTAACCAGCAAAACATCCATTCATATGATGGATGAACCCATGACCAAATAGCCTTAAGATGCAACATTATGAAATTTTCTTCCAAGGAAGGCTCTCTGTTTTATGTGGCTGATCAAAAACATTGCTAAGAAAATGTTTCATAAGTAAATTTAATTCACTTATCGTATTTAGTTTACAAAGATTTTGATTTTTGCTGTTTATTTTTCTCTGTAATTCTGTGCTAACAACTCACTTAAAAGATGCAGATTGAACTGACACGAAGACTTTCCTTGGCAGAGACAGAAAGACAAGGCAATGTAATTTTATTACATATATCCAATCCATTAACGGAAGAAAAAGTTTGCATATGTTAAGAGTAGCAATATAAAGTATCATCCAAACTAGAAATGTGACAAAAGAGTGACTATAGTGCTTGACAGTAGCCTTTTTCTTGCTGGACTTCCTATTCTCCCTTTCATACATTGACATACAACAATCCACCTCTACAAATCTCATGTAAATTTATCTTTCTAGCTTGACCCATAAAGTCATTCTTGGGCCAATCAACAATAGAGAAGAAGCTGTTGGCATGATAACCTTCTGGATTTTCAGAGGAATCTGCTTAGCACCATAAGAAATATTTCATTCAACATTTCTCATGTTTACCTTTTAGTGATAGTTGCTCATTGCAATACATCTCAAAGAGGAGGCATTAAGAAGACAGATAATGATGAGGCAAGGTGGAGCACCATTTCAGATACATCAGTGTCAGGCAAAGAGGTTTCAAAAATGTTCATGTGAAAGGAGATGCACTATATAAATTCAGCTATGGGAAAAATATTTTAAAGATTGACTGTGTTTATTAATATGGAGATAATCCTCATAAGAAGTGCCAAGCATCAGTGCATTTATGTGCATGAGAATGCAACCTCTGCTGTTGGTATGTAAGCAACATGCTAAATTATTTGTCACTATAATTTTTCATCATGTAGAACCAATAAACCAATTTCTGAGAAATAACAGTGATGCTTGACTTAAATCCTTATGAATGAAAGCTTTGAAAGGTCTATAGAAAACTAAGGAGCTAATTGGTTTCATTTTGGTGAGGAAAAATGTTCAGAAAGGAAAACTGCATTATAATAAGGAGTTCAGTCTGGAGTAGATTTTTAAAAAAAATCTTGCTTTTTGAAGGCCACACTTACGAGGACATGTTCTAATTATTCTAAGACTATGGGAAGTCTGGATCTATATATGCTTGTGAGAAAGAAGGAAATGGTAATATCATAGCCAAGATATTTTCAAGCTCTGTCTTTATTACTCAGACTGACCCACAAATTGTCCAATCACATGAAAGGAATTAATTGAGAAAAAATTGCACTTTATGATCTATGGACCCAGCATTAAGTCAAAATATAAGACATGGATTCAAAAGATCGTGTAAAAGGCATTCAAATATGATGTAGGAGAGGGAGGGAGGGAGGGAGCAGAGAGAGAGAGAGGGAGGGAGAGAGAGAGACCCCAAAAATAATGGGAAGTAGTTTTTCTGGAGTTCCTCTAAAATCAAGAGGACAAATGAATTGTGATTAAGGCCCATGGAACTCAATCATATTTAAGGATGAATAACGCTGTTTAGAATTGTTATGTGCTCCCACTAAATACAGGGAAAGAATTCAGTTTCTGACTCTAGAGGAGGCATGCTGGGGAGAGGCTATTCCTAGCAATTCTGTAGACGCTAAGCTGGAAAAAAAGGGGGGAAACTAGGAAGAAAATTCCTAAGCCATCTTTGGCAGAGAGTTGGATTAATTTGTAGCTGGAATGCTTCTGAACTGAGGTGTGGTCTTGAAGCTATGTGTATCTCTTTCTAATAACATATAAAGCAAGATTTAGAGACACCATCTGTGAACAGTTAGAGCAGGTAAAACAATGTGAGGAAATATGTTCAGAATGTTATCTTTTTCAGCTGCCAACTCTCTCTTCCAGATAAATGGCAAGCATACGTTTCTTCTTGCAGGCAAGGAGCAGTGAAATAACGTGGTGGGTATTTTTTATTTTGCCTTTGGGAGAGAGGCTTAAATTCAAAAACATTCTGATGATTATTCCATTTGACAACATGATGGAAATAGGAAAAACAAAGCTGGGCCATTGGAGGCTTAGTCAAAAAAAATAAAAATGGCTTATTATTAGCCTGGTTTTGTTTCGACTGCCAGATTCTCTCGGCTCAAGTAAATCAACTTGACTTGTGTTGATTGTAATGAAAATGGCATTATTTCAAATGTGGGACACTTCCTCTAGTCTTCTAACATCTCTTTAAAATATGAAAGAACCCCATTCTAAAAACCAGGGGACATTGCAGTGGATGACAGGACTTTTAAATTATTAGCCCAGCAGAGTTATGGATATAAACTTGAAACAGAACTGTGCTTAGCTTTCTGTTCAATGTCTATGGATCTACCGTATGCACATTTCAGCAATATATACAGAAGGTATCCTTCTCCACTGTTTACTCCCTCATGGAACAGGAGACCAAATATTATCTATATCTACATCCATCACACTGTTCTTTCTTCAAATTTAAGAACGCTTTGTTTGGATCTTCTAAAGAAGCTTTTACTTCCATTTAACCTGGGAGATTTATGAAACAGATGGAGATTCCATCTCCTTCCTTGTTTTCCAGTCAACTGGGGAAGTGTTTGGATGAAGTACCTCATCCTACTGATAACTGGCTATTCATGTGCTTAACCACAGATCCTAAAGCTTATGGCAAATTATCATATTTTATGTTTTTGAAGTCCTGGGAGTTAATTAACCATATCTTCTATTTTTGCAGCCTGAGAAAGGAACTTGGGCAATTGGCAAACAAATGTTAGGCACGGTGGGTCCTCCTCATATTAGGCTTGACATGTTGCATATCAGGAATCTAAAACAGTATTTATGAGGGCTACTAAACCTGGGTTGCAAAAGTGCAAATGATCACTAAACAGCAACAAAGAGATACAGAAGCTCTCTTTGTTACCATGTTGTGATCCTCTGGATTTTTGCAGTTAATATCTGAACCAGAAAGGCTACTGACTAAGGAAATTAAATTATATTTTCATGGGTAAATTGACAGAATGGATGCAGTTGCTGTTTGTGTGGTGAATGTTTTACTGAAAGGGAGAGTCTCAAACCCTTTGGACTGGTTTATCAAGGGACCTTTATAAGTAAGTTTTGATCCAGCAAGAATTATGTGTGTCAGGCATGAACAACCAGATCCACAAATGCCTAATTTATTGTTCTCTTCCAAAAGTATAGGAATCTTCCCAGACTTGGCATTTGGGGGCTGGGAGATCAGACCTAGCCCACTTGTATTATGTAGGGAGTCAGAGTATTCAGCAGGTTCTGACCAGTTCTGGAGAACCAATAGCGGAAATTTTGAGTAGTTTGGAGAATCGGCAAATACCACCTCTGACTGGCCCCACCCCCATCTATTCTCTGCCTCCCGAGTTCCTGCAGGTATTACTGGCAAATACCAATATCTCATATTTCTTCTGACTCTAGGTGGTAGTTTAAGGCCCTGTCACATTGCCCAACGGATGCAAAACGTTAGTAAAAAGGACACAACGGACGAGTAAAATGTTCCATCCATTGTTATCCGCTCTCAAAAGGGGCAAAAATTTGCATAACTGGAGCGGATAACACGGAAAGGAACGGACGCAGGGAGGACGCAGAGCGGATGGAAAGCGGATGCAGAACGGAAGCCCAGCAGATTGAAGCGGATGGGAGCAGATGGCACATCCACTAGGCTTCCGGGGGACCTCAGCAAAGTGGACGCGGAACGGATACAGCGGATGCAGAGCGGATGCCAAGCGGATGAAGCGGATGCACAGCAGATGCAGAGCGGATGAAGCGGATGCAGAGTGGAAGCCTAGCGGATGCACAGCGGAAGCCGAACGGATGCCGAGCGTTAATTGCGCATGCGGGGGGAGTGCATTGCGTAAGCCCCGCGGATATAAAGGGAAGCAGCTCGCACATGGCCAGCATTCAGAGGAAAGACCTGCTGCCGGATACATCGAGTCCTTGCCTGCCCTGCCTGCATGCCTGCCTGCAAGCCTTGCTGCAAGCCTTCCTGCCAGCCTTCTTCCAAGTCTGCCTCCCAGCCTCCTGGCCAGCCTCCCTGCCAGCCTTGCTGCCAGCCTGCCTTCCAGCCTCCCTGCCAGCCAGTCTGCCTGCCAGCCTTGGTGCCTGCCTGCCTGCCTTCCTGCCAGGCTTCCTGCCAGCCTTGGTGCCTGCCAGCCTCCCTGCCAGCCTCCCTGCCAGCCAGAAACCCCACAACCATGGGGAAGAAGCAAAAGCCTCAGCAACCTGCCGCCATCCCTGGCAAGAGGGACAGGGCCACCCTCCCGCCCCCTGTCCCTGACTCTGCTTCTGCTGGGGCTTCTGCTGCTCGGGCTTGCTCTTCTGGTGCTGGAGCTTCTGCTGGTGCTGCTCCTGGCAGTGGTGCTTCTGCTGGTGCTTACACTGCTGAAGCTGCTCCTGGCGGTGGTGCTTCTGCTGGTGCTTACTCTGCTGAAGCTGCTCCTGGTCCTGCTGGTCCTGCTGGTCCTGCTGGTCCTGCTCGTGCTCCTGGACTTGCTCGTACTGCTCGTGCTCCTGGTCTTGCTTGTCCTGCTCGTGCTCCTGGTCCTGCTCATGCTCCTGGTCTTGTTGGTGCTGCTGGTGCTTATTCTGCTGCTGCTGATCCTGGTCCTGCTGGTGCTGCTGGTGCTGCTGATCCTGCTGGTGCTGCTGCTGCTGCTGCTGCTGCTGCTGATGATGATGATCCTGCTGCTGCTGCTGATGATGATTATGATCCTGCTGGTGATGATGATGATGATGATCCTGCTGGTGCTGCTGGTGGTATGGAGGAGCAGCCCCTACTACCTGGGAGCCCCTCTGATGAGGGCCCATCTGGTCCTGCCAAAGGGAGGAAGAGGCATATGCGACAACAGGAGAGGAGGCAATACTATATTGAGGAGGAACACGAGGATGAGGTGCTGGAGTGGCTGAGAGAGAATGACTATCTGTGGCAGAAGGGACACCAGCTGTACAGGGACACCAAAAGGAAGCAGGCTGCTTGGAGAGAGAAGGTGGACAGTATGGGCTACACTTCAGAGGTGCTCCTCGGCTGGTGGAAGCACATGCACACCTGGTACGGGAAGCTGCACCTGAAGAAAACTGGCCAGGCTACGGTTAAGCTGACAGACAGAGAGACCTACGTCATGGCCAGGTGCAGCTTCCTGGAGGGTGAGATCCGCCACCGAGGAGCACCAGGAGCCCCTCTCACAACCCTCTCTCTCTGGCAGCCTGCTGAGAGCCAGTCCTCATCCGGCCGAGAGTCAGTCCCTGTCTCCAGGCAGGTTTCTGTGGAGCATGCCATGGCGGAGAACCCACGGACAGGTGTTGTAACCATGGTGGAGAGCGTGGAGGATTCCCTGGTGCTGTGGGAGAAAGGAGACGGCGCGTCCACCACAGCCGTACCCGCATCCACCCCCCCCCCCAGCTCCACCTCCACAGAAAGGCAGAGAGCCAGACAGCAGGAGGGGCAGAGCCACACTGTCCTGCTGGAGATCAGGGACACCATCCGGAGCAGCATAGATCTCCTCTCTCAGCTGGTCAGCACTGACTCCTCATCCTCCAACCGCAAGCCCTTCCTCACCTATGTCAACCAGACCCTCAGGGACATGGAGGAACCCTAGTACCAGGTGGTGAAGGACTGGATCACCGAGCTGCTTCACAACCCTCCAGATCCAAAGGAACCTGCTCCCACCCAGTCCAGGTCTGCTCCTCCACCCCAGGTGATGTCCCTCCCATTCCAAGGCTTCCCACAGCCCCTCACCTACCAGGGCTATGGCTACCAGGAGGTCCAGTAGCACAGGCAGCAGCCCTTCCCAGTCCAGGCACAGAGTCATCGAGGGACACCATTGCCACCGTTTCCACTGATGCCACCGATACCACCCACACCAATGATGCCACCGATGACAGCGATGCCACCCACGCCACCGATGCCACCCACGCCAGTCCTCACCCAGCTGCAGAGCAGACAGCCCCACTATACTACTCCTTCCTCCACCCCACAGCCAAGCCCGGCCTCAGTACATCTGTCATCAGTACTGGGGCTGACACCCCATGGCATGGAGGAAGGAGCTCTCAGCATCACGGGGCTGAGCCAGCTGTCTGAGAGCTTCCTCAACACACCGTCCCCTGTTGTCCTCTCGGGGCCGGGCACCCGAATGACAATATAGACCAGCACTCCAGCACCACACACCTCCACAGCACCTGGACCTTTCACCCCTGAGACTGGGCACACCTCCAAGTGACCAAGAGGAGTGCCAGAGACTGGCTGGCTGGCTACCTGTGGACTTTATTTGGACACTTGACTTGGGTCATTTTTCTTTTACAGCTTGTTGTTCAAGAAAGTCTATCTTTGAATCACACACTTGCTTCATTTCTTTTTTTTAATAAAGTCTTGGTGGAAACTTTTAGAAATGGTTTAAGCCTTTGCATGCTTGTGGGATGGGTTAAGATAGCTGTGGGGTGAGCAGGAATACCTGTGGAATGAGCAGGGATACCTTTGGGATGGGTAATTGCTGTGGGGATAGATAAACCTCCAATGCAAGCATAGTGGGACTGTATGGTCCACCTTCCCAGGTGCCACACCTATGGCCCTTTATTATCAATAACAATGTAATAATCATCCACACATGTCAACACAAACACAACTGTTAAGCCTGGGTTCCCCAACCAGGGTTAGGGAGACAAGCTAAACAGAATGTGCAGCGTTAGTCAGATAGGCACACAGATAAATGAGTGAGCTAAGCTTGTATGTTTATTAACATACAGTAAAAATAACATATACGCTTGTGCTATCAAGAATATAGTTTATTCCATTATAAGTTCATGGCATAGTCAAATAACAGTCCAATAGTCATGTATCAAGTAGTCAGTCCATTCAGGGATATTCAGTTAGCAAAGTCCATGTAGAATATCCTATGTCAGTTCACTTACAAATCAGTCCTTTGTTGTCTCTCCCGTTCGAGCAATGCAGTCTTGATTCCAAGCAGTAATCAGGGATCATCAAAGCCAGAGCAAGCAAGCTGTAGTCTTGCTACTTTTATATTGTTTTCATAACCACTCCCTTAATTACTATTCCACAGTTAAAGCTGCAGACACTTTAACATACACAACTATGATTCATAGTTATTATTTCACCTAAACCAGTTAGGGTAAACAATGTTATCCCTAACAACAACTCTTTATTAAATGCCCTGATCATTGTAGGCCCACCCAACATACATAGCCCAATCTCATCCGTGTGATGAGACAGGCTGAAGGAAGCATCCATTAATCATCTATCATCCTGTCTTGCCACTCCACCGCTCCAGCTGGGGAGTTGCACCAGTGTTTCATGAGGTTGCGCTGCTTCTTCCCTTCACGTGAGGCTCTGTTGGGGCTTTGCACATCCTGAGTGTCTATCAGGTTTTGCCCTTGCCTCCATTCCCCAGGCTCCATGTCCCCATTGCCTTGTTGGAGGTCCACGAGCCTGTTCTGCAAGACTGGGTAGCGGGTGCACATGAGATTGTGCAGGATGCAGCAAGGTTCCACGATCCTCCTCACGGTCTCTGGGTGATGCTGCATGGTGGTGAGAAGTACCTGGAACCTGTCGGCCAGGATGCCAAAGGCGTTCTCCACCACCCGTCTTGCCCTGGACAGCCTGTAGTTGAAGATTCTCTCTTCACGGGTGAGGAGTCTGGAGGTGTAGGGCTTCATGAGGTAGGTTGTGAGGGAGAAGGCGTCATTCCCCACGATGAAGTAGGGTACATCTTGTGTGTTGTTGGGCAGGGGTCCTGGATCTGGGAAGCCCACCATGAGGTTGCTTTCCAGCCCCTCCTTGAGGTGACTGGCATTGTATACCTGGGCATCTGAAGATGAGCCATTGCCTGAAGCATCGATGTACATGAACTTGTAGTCAGCATCGACCATGGTGAAGAGGATGATGCTGAAGAAGCCCTTGTAGTTGAAATAAGTGGACCCCGACTTGGCTGGAGCTTTGCAGGCCACGTGCTTGCCATCTATGGCTCCAACGGTGTGTGGGAAGTTCCACCGCTGATACCACTGCTCTGCAACTTTCTTCCATCCTTCTTCAGTGGAGGGGCACTGGAGGAGCTCCTCCTTGTATTGTTCGATGATGGCCTGCACCACTTCTCTGACCACAATGCCGATGGTGTTGGGTGGCACCCTCCAGCCGTACTGCATGCTGCTGTAGGTGGTCCCGGAGGCCAGGTGGCGCAGAGTGAGTGCCACCTTGAGCCCAGGTTCCAGGGTGGGCCAGAAGTTGGTGTTTGCCTTGGTCAACCTGGGTGTCAGCCGCTGCACAACTTCGTTAAACATGGCTGGAGGCATCCTCATGAACTTCTGGAATGCCCGAGTGTCTTCGTTCCTGAGCTCCACCATCAGCTTGTTGTACAGTCCATCCTCTGCTCTTCTCCCGATCCATCTTTGGATCCAGATGCTTCTTGGCTGCCTCCTTTTCTTCCCGTAGTAGAGTTCACAGAGCCTGTAGATGGCTTCGCACTGCTGCAGAAGGATGGTGGATGCCAAAAGGACTGTGTTACAATCCACGGTTGATATGACTGGATGCTGTGGAAGAGCAAGAATCAGATGAAGGCTGCAGAGGTCTGCACAGCTTGGCTGCTGTTCTGAAAGTGAGATGCAGGCGAGTTGCTCCCCCTTTTTATAGGCAGTATAGGTTTTCCCCTAGGTGTCCCTTTGCTTCCTCTAGGCATCCTCTAGGCATCCTCTAGACATCCTTAATATCCGAGATAGGTCCTCTCTGCGAACGTTTTTTCCGTTTTAAATGCTTTGTTTCCATGCTGCATCCGCTAGGCATTCGTTCTGCATCCGTTCTGTGTCCGTTCCGCTTCCTCCCTGCATCCGAGTGGATGTGAATTGCATGGATGCAGAACGGATGCCTAGCGGATATAGCGGATGTGTAACGAATGCAGAACGGATGCCTAGCAGATGCCTAGAGGATGCAGAATGGACGAATTGGATACATTTTCCGCTCAAAAGTTTTGAGCAGCTCAAAACTTTCTGAGCGGATGAAACGTCCATAAACGGATGCTGGACGGATAGAGAGGAAGCAAAACGGAGGCAGTGAGTACAGAACGGATACATCGCGTTAACCAACGGATGGCAAGCTTTTTTGTCCGTTTTACATCCTCTTTGCATCCGTTGGTGCAGTGTGACAGGGGCTTTAACATTCACAGGTAGCCTTTAAGGCTGTAAACTTTGGTAAGGGTAAGGATTTTGATTCTGGATACTATTTATAGCATTCACTTGTTTATAATAAACATTAATTTCCTTCATAGGTTTGATGAGAGACAGATTCATCTGGAGTGGAATAATTTGTTCAAAAGCCAATCACTTAGAGATTATCCTGCAGGCAGAATGTGGTGGATCTGCACACTATTTGTTCACGCCTGACACTGTGTTAACTACAAATTTATGAAAGCATAAAAAGTTTTCACTCAATGGAAACAGTCCAGAAAATAATAACAGTGAGCATTGACAGCTTGGGGGAACTAAAGGGTGAAGGAAGTCACAGAAATTGGAAGAGGCCAAGTCCAATCCCCACTGAGTGCAGGAATCCATATAAAATTATCCCAGAGAAATGGCCTTCTAGCCTGTGACTGAACACATCCAGGAGAAAGGAGCCCACCTCCTTTCTGAATAATCGATTCCATTGTCAAAGTGCACTTACTCGAGATTCCCTTCCTACTAGAATTTGCCTTTCTTTTTACCTTAAACCCTTTATCCTTTGCTCTGCACTGCAGAGTAACAGAGAGTAAAGTTTGATCATCTAAGTGAAGGGGTCTCTAACCTTTTGGACCTCAGGGACCATCAAATTCATAATTTCAAATCCTGTGGACCACTAATATGAATCCAGCATGCCGCTTGCTGAAGCGCCTGGAGTTCCACTGATGGGATAGGGTCCTTCAGGCACTTGGGGGTGGTGAGTGCTTTGTGGCTCCTGAGGGGAAGGAACGAGCCTCCCCCTCGCAACATCTTCACCTGAGGACATTGCTGGCAGCCACTCGGCCTCCTCGATGCACAGAGGCAGGACGCAACACCAGTTCAGAGATCCCTTTCCTCCCACCCTCACCCTCTTGTAGGCCAGGTAACACCCCAGAAGGGCTCCAATGCCGTGATCTCCCATGTCCTACTCTCCCTCCCCGCATACATCAGTCCATCTGTCGCTGGTATCACCCCTGTTGCAGACATGGGTGCACTGCAGACCACCAAAATTTTCTCATGGACCACCGTAAGTAATACTACAATACCGCTAAACATTAGCATTCCTAGCTACTAAGCTGGTTGGTTAGATAATATAAACAAAGATGTAGTTTTAACTGAGAAGGGACTGTCCTTAAATTTACCTAAATCTGAGATTTATTTCTTCAAACTCCTTTGCAAAACACTTGGGCTTGTTTTCAATGCAGTTTGTAACATGCTTTTCCCCACTTTCATTAAAGATTTACAGCTGCAATAAATATCTAAATTCATATCTACAAGCAATGGCAAGGTTGTAAAAGGCAACACAGAACATTTTCTGTGCTTTCCTTAAATTTATACCATTGCTTTTTATTCTTTACTTTTTAAGACAAGAAGATATTCTGCATAGGAGAATGAATGGAAAAGCATGGATAACTGGTAGCCCAATCTAACAGCCTCTAGAGTTCTACCCAAAATTACCAGCAAATCATAATGTTTAATGTGACAATGGCTCACAATTTCAGGCAAAGGCTTACTTGGTTTAAGGAATATGCAACTTGACATGGTCTCAAGAACATCTTGGCCTTCAAATCTGAAGCACTGCACATCCCTAGTGTCTGTTTTCCTGGCTTTTGACTTTCAACTTCCTGGCTTTGTTCTTTGGCTTTGCTTTATAGCTCATATATGACAGCTGTTTATAGTTCAGCCTTGGCAGCAGTAGTGATGCTTTGCATCATTTTATTCAAATAAAATGATACTAGCTATCCTCATCCCCACTTTGGAGAAATTAATAACCACATTGGGAAGAATATGAATTATATGAAGGTAATAGCAATAAATACTTGCAAGATGCTTTGGCTTCCCATAAGTCCATAGGAGTCTAAAATGTTCAGTAAAATTGAAAAAAATTATTCTGAAAGCACATTCCACTCAGCAAAGCTGGATTTATTCCCTTCTACTGGAATAGCAGCCTTAAATGGGAGTTCCTCAATATAGAAGTATTTCTCGATAAATCATCAGGCTGTGGCACATTTATTGGTAGCTATTTCTGTCTGTTGATATTTCAATTGCTTGCCACTGCTTTGCTATCTGGAATTGATGCTACTGTTCACTTGAGTTGGATATTTTACCACTCAGTGATGTTTACATAATACTTAGTATTAGAAGTTTATATTGTTGTTTGGTGGGGATTTTAGTTACTATCAATGGTTCTCTCAAACTGAGATAATGTAATGCATTTGAAATATGCTTTACAAAATTCAGCAATTGATGCTCTTTTAACTTCTTTCTCTTAGGGTTTGGGGATAGGTAGAAAATAAGGATAAAACACTTGCATTTTCTTGATGAACAATACAGCAAGGAATGTCTTCAAAAACCCATTCCAAGAGTTTCTGGTTTTATCAGAGAATATGGTCTCTCCAGTTCACTGCCTAGTAAAAAATAGTTCAGATTTAATAAAGCACAGATGTTGACATACACACTCACCTCTATGACTGCATGGATGCATTTCATACTAAATTTCACCTAAGGAATTTTAGACTTCCAAGATAATAATCAAAAACATTTTTAGCTTCCCACTGGCATTGTTCCATGTTTGAAAACACAAATGCCCCAACAGCATAAGGCTTTTGAGATGATTAAAAGTAAATAATTTCTGATTAAAACATTTTGTAGAATATTATCGAGAATTGTTCTAGCAGCTTAGTTTGTTGATGCTTGCCTCTTGTTAAGAAATTAATCTTCTGTCAGCATGTTTTTTTTGTTTTTGCTATCAACAAAAACTACCCATGCATAATAATGGTGGGATACTGTTTCAATATAATTTAACATAGATTCTTTCTACATTCCAGGAATTCCTTTGAAACAAATAAACAAACGAACAAACAAACCATTCTAGTCCAAGAAAAAGCTTTTTGTGTTTAAAGTTCAGTCAAAAAAACACAGCTTCATTGTTTATTTCCAATTTTTATTTTTATTTCCAATTTTTATTTCAAATTCTCCAGATGGGAGATTCTGCCACCTAGCTTAACAAAATTTATATTTCAGCTTTAAATTAAATTGTCTTATTTATAACCTTGGGCTAAAATATTAAATCATAACAATACAAAACAAATCCACTTTTTAAAGGGCAATTTGTAATGGACACATTTTACAGAAACTAACCTTTTTTTCAAAGTAGTAAGAGTAACACATGTTCAAGTGTTTTACTTTACACTACAAAAATAATAAATGTGTGCTAATAGCGAAATAAACTGTATGAGTTACATAAACAAATATGTATACCTTGGTCAAGAGTACACACAAAGTAGCAGCAACACATTTATTGCAGAAAGTTATTAGGAAAAATGGAAAGCTTGGAAAACGAGAAACTGAGCAAAACAGCCTATCCCAATAATCAGAAGAATAGAAATGTTATCTTTCAATTTTGAAATTGAAATAATTGAAATTGAAATAATCTTTCAATTATCTTTCAATTTTGTTTCAAACATTCTACTTACATTTCAGTTTCAATTTTTGAAGTGACTGAAAACATTTATCTGCCCAAGAAAGATGCAACAACAATTACATGAAAAGAATTCCTATAAATGGTATGATACAATTGAACTAAAGGATTGCTTAACCGAACCACTCCTGTGTAGGTAGTCATCTTAGTTTTAGACTGATTCATTTTCTTATCATGATGATAAAGTGATAGTAATAGTGCCCTTAATTAAAAGCAACCTAGCATTGGCAGTAGCCAATGAGGCCAACTTGCATCTCAGTGAAGTATTCCAAAGAAAACATCCCTGACTGACATAGTCCTTAACACATCTGGTGAAGGGGAGACCACTAGCTCACCAACAAATTGTTATCCTGTCAAGCTACTCTTTCTTAGGAAGCAAGAAAAACATTTCTGAAGTTATTTAGGTCATGCCTATCAAGAGAGAGAGTCTGTCAGGATTAAACCATAGGTAGCCAACAGCTAGGATTTGTAGGACCTGCGATCACCATACCTCAAAAAATGGCCCTAAACCTGATTCCCCTACTAGGCCTTGTACAGGTTGCCTAACAGGACATTGCATCTTTAGGTTACGTGTGTTACTGCTCTGTTTGAAGGTTTACTGTATGTTCCTATCTGTTATATCATTTCAAAATGTGTTCAATATTCACCAGAGTCATTATAGAATCAAGGGGAGAGAGAAAGAGAGGGGGGGAGGAGATAGAGAGAGAGAGAGAGAGAGAGAGAGAGACAGAGAGACAGAGACAGAGAGACAGAGAGACAGAGAGACAGAGACAGAGACAGAGAGGGAGGGAGAGAGAAAGAGGGAGAGGGAGAGAGAGATTGAAATGTTGAGAAAGTTATCAAAAAACACCTAAAATGGTAAATAAGGGATGAATCACTTTTTTTTGTATGGAAAAAGTATATATGGATTGTTTTGTTTTTTAGTTTAGAAAAAAGATGCAGCATATAGAATCATGCAAGACATGAGAAGAGTAAACAGGGAATGTTTCACGTTCACCAATAACAGTAGAATGCAAAGGTACTTAGAAAGATCACTGGAAGGAATACAGAACAGATATAATGAAAAATGTCTTAATGTTTCCATCATATTAGTTGGAAAAAACATAACACCTGCCAACTTGGACAGTTTAAAAGGGGACAAACACAGGAATATCAGATATACTTTGAAATCCAGCTGTAGGGTATCATGAGCTGTAGGGTATTATGAGCTACCTGGTCCTACATGGCTATTTTGGGGGATGTCTTTTAATTAGATAATCCTTTGGATAGATTCAGTACAAATCATCTTATTATCAGAAGACTATATAGCTGCACCTGTAGCTGAGCCTGCAAGCGAAGCTGAGCCTGCAATAGAAGATAGAACCCAGGATCAAAACCAAATTAGAACACATGAGACATTCATAACACACCAGAATTCAGAATTTTTTTTAAATAAAATGGTCAAATAGAAAGTTTTTTATACTCCTTTCTGTCCAAGAAAATTGAAAAATCTATATGGGTGGGCCCTGTTAGTTTCCAGGGTTTGAAGGTTCTTACTTAAGAAGAGATTCATCACACTGAGAAGTTGCACACATATCCAGATACTTCAAACACAAAATATCCCAGTTCAGTTTCCATCAGCAGGTTGGAGAAAATGTTCTACTCTGCTTACTTTAACCATAAAATTGGTGATGGATGGACAAATGATTGGGTACCTTTTGTCTTGTTAAGCAACAGCACAATCAACTTTATTATTTGATGGTATAAAACCAAATTTGAAGCATGTTGGCTATTCCATCTCTTTGACCTTTGGGCAATTTGAAGCAAAGCCATGTTATTTTTTCATAAATATGAACAATAGCTCTAAGAGCCACTGGCACATGAATTTGATAGGGTCCTGGCAACAGGCAGCTTTCAACAAAGCTTGCCAATGCTTGTGTGCATATTTCTAAGAATAACTCAGTGTCCAAGAATTTGGCCCGGCTCCACCAGAGGCTAGGGCTGGCCGGCAGCTGTTTTAAATCACTGCAGACTGAACTGATACTAGCTTTATTATAGTTGGACTGACATCGGCGGTCTCTTAATCGTCTTACTGTTCCTCCTTTTGTTGTTTGGCTGGCAGTTTGCTTGGCACTTATTTATTGCACTCGGTGTTTTCAAGACACCAGTGACAGATTGGGGGGGAAATCATCTTGTACATCTGGAACAGGATCAAAGAAAAGTCCTTCCAAAGGAGGGCCTGTATGGTTTGAAAGATGGGGTTTTCCTGGGATTGTAGCACAAAGAGATCTATCTTCTTGAAACAGGTCGTCTCATATTTTTTCTTAGATGGGAAATGATGTTCTTGTTATTAATTTTAGTTTGCCTTTGAATTTGGGGAGATTTCACAAAGAAAAAGGATGGCCTTGAAGCCAAATCTTTCCCCTCATCCAATTGCCAACCCAGAGTGGATAGCTGGGCTTTTTAATTAGCTCATGTTGCAAATTTTAGCATCCCTCAATCCCTTACAGAGAGTGATTTCTCATAAGTAGCAAGAGAAAGTTATTTCCAGATTTTTATGGATTAATCATCTAAAATAATAAGAATTTGGAGCAAGTAGCATCATACCTCTAGCCCAGTGTTTCTCAGACATGGCAACTTGAAGATGGATGGATTTCAGTTCCCAAAATTCCACAGCCAGCATGTGTCATAAAGTTGTCAAGGTTGAGAAACACTACTCTAATTAATTGTAGTTCCTGCTTATTAATTGATTAAAATGGGAAACCTCACTTTTCATAGTGTCATTCAAGGTAAGGTTTTAGGGGATAGGAGAAAAATACACTCAGAGAACTAGACCGGTACCGTAAATGATTAAGGTGTTGTACCAGGACATTTGGACTGGGAGACCCAATTGCTAATTCATCCTCAGCCAGGAAGGGTCACTGATAACCTTCAGCCATCAAGTTCTCTCTACCCAACATATCTTATGGGGGTAGTGTGGAAAAAAAATGGAGGCGGGAGAGATTTGTACATTCCCTTGCAGGAACACTTGTGAGGAGGGGATTTAAAAAAAAAATCAAAATGGCAGCTGTGACAGTGCATAGAAAAAAGGGACAGGGCTATACAATTGCATGGCCCCCAGTCACCCCATCACATTATTCGAACATGGCGGCATATAACTAGCAAGGTGAGGCTCTTGCTTCGATGGTCATTTGATCATGAGTGGGCCCCATTTCCCTTCCAGATTAAAATAAATAGTTGATTGTGGGAAGATTTGCTGTTCATCCCCGATCAAAAGAGACTCTGTTAGGTCTCCACCTGCATCAGTTATCGGCAAAAATCACCCGATCCTGTGACTGAGGACCGGTTTCAGGAGCACTTGCCATCCTTGTGGCCACCCTGAAGGACCGCTTGTGTCAGGGATCCCAGAGCACCGAAGCTCCTGTTTCCTTCAAAATGCTGTAGCCCAGAGCCTGTTTGAGCCTTTCCCACCTATATAAACCTATAAAACCACCCACCTGCACTGGAGATCCTAAGGAGCCAAAGCTCCTAATTTCTAAAGCAGCACTGTAGCCCTAAACCCATTGGAGCCTGGATCAATGGCAGAATTCCAACTGCCGAATTTCCAGCGGCTGAGAGCCTGATCTCAGAGCGCTAACTTTCCAGATTAATGATTAGGACAATTAATTGTCTAGTGTGTTTATTAATTAGTGTAAGGAATTATTAGGGTGATTATTGATTAGTTAAATTAATTGACTAGTGTGATTAGTATAATAGACTGTTTGGCACAATATTACTTTATTGATTACCACAATACCTTGTTTGATTGAACAACCTAATCAAGAAACCATCTCAACAAACCCACCATGCCAGGAAAACAATCAAATGTCAAACCACAACCTAAAAAGAAAGAAACCCCTACTAAAGAACCACAAGACTCTTGCTCTTACCTTATTTGTAAGGAATCTTTAAAGGAGAATGAAGATTACATCAAATGTTCTCTTTGTAACAACTACGCTCACCATAATTGCTTAGGATTATCCAAGCAAATGACTCTATTCCTAAAATCATCTGCCAATGCTTTTCCATATTTCTGTCCACCATGCAGATGCAAATTAGAAAAATACATTATCCTGTTTGAAAGAGTCGATGCCATTGAAATATGTATAACATCCCTTGACACCATTGTAGCATCCCTGGACACTATACAAACTAGATTGGCAAACCTTGAAAAAAAAGAGACAGCACTAAAAAACAAACAGCAAATATCTACAGATCATATCTCTCCTCAACAACCACATCTAAAACCCAATCCACAAAAAACAACAAATCCTACAAATATTGATTTTCCCATCCTCATCAAAGAAGCTATTGAGTGTGAACGGAAGCAACCAAATGCCATCTTATTTGGTCTAGAGGTCAATGACAATGATGACATCTCTAATGTTTGAAACATCATCAGAGAAAATCAAATACCAACCATCTCCCCTGAAGAAATACTTGATATTTCCTGTGTTGGTCCTGAGCTTAAAAACAAAGATGGCTTGATGATCCCATGCCTCTGCAGGATTGTTTACAAAAACTAAACAAGCAAACGCAAATTCATTTTCTCAACAAATTCACTCACAAAGAACAACAACAACCATAAGAACCTTCGTTCTTGCCCTGATCTAACCTTACAGCAACGTGTATGATCCCAGGAGCTACGTTCTGAGCTCAAAAGATTATATGAATTAGGTAATACAAATCTATGCATTGATTACTGTGCTGACTGTTTCAAAAGCAAGAGCCTCAACCCACGTCACAATATCCATCACTCAAACATCCAACATTAGGGATGCACGCCCCTTACTTCCTCCAGCCCCACTACTTCATATCTTAAGCCCATGTCACAGTGAACCAACGGATGCAAAGAGGATGTAAAGTGGACAAAAAACCTTGCCATCCATTTGAAAACGCGATGTACTCACTGCCTCCATTTGGCGTCCTCTCTATCCATCCAGCATCCATTTATGGACGTTTCATCCGCTCCAAAAATTTTGGGCTGCTCAAAACTTTTGCACGGAAAATGTATCCAGTCCGTCTGTTCTGCATCTGCTACGCATCCGCTACGCATCCATTATGCATCCGTTACACATCCGCTATATCCGCTAGGCATCCGCTCTGC
Source organism: Laticauda colubrina (assembly GCA_015471245.1). Lineage (NCBI taxonomy): Eukaryota > Metazoa > Chordata > Lepidosauria > Squamata > Elapidae > Laticauda > Laticauda colubrina. The sequence goes on along the minus strand of BLBF01000022.1, from coordinate 52,195,203 downwards.
ATCCGCGCAACTCGCATCCGCTCGGACGCAGGGAGGAAGCAGAACGGATGCAGAACAGATGCAGAATGGATGCAGAACAGATGCCTAGTGGAAACAAAGCATTTAAAATGGAAAAAACGTTTGCAGAGGGGACCTATCTCAGATATTAAGGATGTCTGCAGGATGCCTAGAGGACACCTACAAAGGGACACCTACACTGCCTATAAAAAGGGGGAGCAACTCGCCTGCATCTCACTTTCAGAACAGCAGCCAAGATGTGCGGACCTCTGCAGCCTTCATCTGACTCTTCCTCTTCCACAGCATCCAGTCATGTCAACCGTGGATTGTGACAAAGTCCTTTCGGCAGCTACCATCCTTCTGCAACAGTGCAAAACCATCTACAGGCTCGGTGAACTCCACTACGGGAAGAAAAGGAGGCACCCAAAAAAAGTCTGGGTCCAAAGATGGTTTGCCAGAAGAGCAGAGGACGGACTGTACAACAAGCTGATGGTGGAGCTCAGGTGCGAAGACACTCGGGCGTTCCAGAACTTCATGAGGATGCCTCCAGCCATGTTTGACAAAGTTGTGCAGCCCCTGACACCCAGGTTGACCAAGGCAAACACCAACTTCCGGCCCAGCCTGGAACCTGGGCTCAAGGTGGCACTCACTCTGCGCCACCTGGCCTCAGGGACCACCGACAGGAGCATGCAGTACGGCTGGAGGGTGCCACCCAGCACCATCAGCATTGTGGTCAGAGAAGTGGTGCAGGCCATCATCAAAGAATACAAGGAGGAGCTCCTCCAGTGCCCCTCCACTGAAGAAGGATGGAAGAAAGTTGCAGAGCAGTGGTATCAGTGGTGGAACTTCCCCCACACCGTTGGAGCCATAGATGGCAAGCACGTGGCCTGCAAAGCGCCAGCCAAGTCGGGGTCCACTTATCACAACTACAAGGGCTTCTTCAGCAGCATCCTCTTCGCCATGGTCGATGCTGACTACAAGTTCATGTACATCGATGCTTCAGGCAACGGCTCATCTTCAGATGCCCAGGTATACAACGCCAGTCACCTCAAGGAGGGGCTGGAAAGCAACCTCATGGTGGGCTTCCCAGATCCAGACCCGCTGCCCAACGACAAGAAAGATGTGCCCTACTTCATCATGGGGGATGACGCCTTCTCCCTCACAACCTACCTCATGAAGCCCTACACCTCCAAATACCTCACCCGTGAAGAGAGGATCTTCAACTACAGGCTGTTCAGGGCAAGACGGGTGGTGGAGAACGCCTTTGGCATCCTGGCCAACATGTTCCAGGTACTTCTCACCACCATGCAGCATAGCCCAGAGACCATGAGGAGGATCGTGGAAGCTTGCTGCATCCTGCACAATCTCATGCGCACCCGCTACCCAGTCTTGCAGAATAGGCTTTTGGACCATGAACAAGGCAATGGGGACATGGAGCCTGGGGAATGGAGGCAAGGGCAAAACCTGATCGACACTGAGGATGTGCAAGGCCCCAACAGAGCCTCACGTGAGGCGAAGAAGCAGCGCAACCTCCTGAAACACTGGTGCAACTCCCCAGCTGGAGCGGTGGAGTGGCAAGACAGGATGGTAAATGCTTAATGGATGCTTCCTTCAGACTGTCTCATCACACAGATGAGATTGGGCCATGTATGTTTGGTTGGCCTACAATGAACAGGGCATTTAATAAAGAGTTGTGTTTATGTTGACATGTGTGGATGATTGATTATATCGTTATTGATAATAAAGGGCCATAGGTGTGGCACATGGGAGGATGGACCATACAGTCCCACTATGCTTGCACTGGAGGTTTATCTATCCCACTGCTATCCTAACCCATCCCACAGCTATTACCCATCCCACAGGTATCCTAACCCATTCCAAAGCTATCCTTACCCATCCCACAAGCAAGCAAAGGCTTAAACCATTTCTAAAAGTTTCCAGCAAGACTTTATTAAAAAAAAGAAATGAAGCAAGCATGTGAATCAAAAATAGACTTTATTAACAACAAGCTATAAGACAAAAATGAGTCTCTGGCACTCCTCTTGGTCGCTCAGTCTCAGGGGTGAAGGGTGCAGGTGCTGTGGAGGTGGCTGGTGCTGGAGTGCTTTTCATCAGCTCCTCCAGAAGCAGAAGCAGCAGAAGCCCCAGCCCCAGAAGAGCGAGCCCATGCTGCAGAAGCCCCAGCAGAACCAGAGTGAGGGCCAGGGGGTGGGATGGTAGCCCTGTCCCTCTTTCAAGGGCTGGTAGCAGATGGCTGAGGCTTGCTGTGTTTCCGCATGGTTGTGGGGTTGCTGGCTGGTAAGGAGGCTGGCAGGAACCAAGGCTGGCAGCAAGGCTGGCAGGGAGGCTGGCACCAAGGCTAGCAGGAAGGCTTGCAGGCAGACATGCAGGCAGGGCAGGCAAGGCAGCCAATCCTTCCGGCAGCAGGTCTTTCCTCTGAATGGCGACCTGCTTCCGAGCTGCTTCCGTTATATCTGTGGGGCTGACGCAATGCATCCTCCCCGCATGCGCAATTAACGCCAGGCATCCGCTAGGCTTCCGCTCTGCATCCGCTCTGCATCCGCTCTGCATCCGCTCTGCATCCGCTTCATCCATTCCGCGTCCGCTTTGCTGAGGCCCTCCGGAAGCCCTGCGGATGTGCCATCTGCTCCCATCCACTTCCATCCGCTGGGCTTCCATTCCACATCTGCTTTGCATCCGCCCTGCGTCCTCCATGCATCCGTGTTATCCACTCCGGTTATGCAAATTTTTGCCCCTTTTGAGAGCGGATAACAACGGATGGAACATTTTGCTCGTCCGCTGTTTCCTTTTTGCATCCGTTGGGCAGTGTGACACAGGCTTTAAATGCAAACTACTTAATGCAAGAAGCCTTGCAAATAAAATGCATGAATTCCTCATCCTTCTAAGCTCAACCACATTTGACATTATATTTGTCTGTGGGACATGATTAAATGTATCTTTCCCAGACTCCATTACCATTACAAGAGAATATCAAGTTTTTCGGTCAGATCGTGAAATCCATAGAGTTGGTGGAGTTGCTATATTCTATAAGAAGTTTCTAAATCTAAAAAAATCCAAATTATACAAGAGCTTGCTCTTCCCAAGACCATCATCTGTGAACTGTCCTTAAACATCTCAATCTGCTTTTTACTTTGCTATCATGCCCCTTACTATGATATAATTCATGCAAACAAGCTAACTTCACAACTGACATGGGCTGCCTACTGCCCACACCCTCTCATTTTTCTTGGTGGCTTCAACTTAACTCTTATAAATTGGACACTAAATGAATGTACATCTGAACCCATTCATACAACCCTGTACAATGCCGCTACCACACTAGGACTGAAACAAGTAGTAACCAACAATACTAGACTTAACAGCTGCCTTGATCTCATCTTCTGCAACAGTTTGAACTCAATTTATGGAATACAAATTAATGAACCCTTTTCCAACAGTGACCACAGCATGATTGACTTTTGTCTCAGCATATGTCCTCACAAAAATCACCATAACAACAGGATCCCCAGTTATAACTTCAGAAAAGGCAACTATGATCTTATAGACAATGATCTCTCATCTCTTGATTGGCAAATTCTATTCACTGGATGCAATTCTGTTGAAGACCACTACAACATATTTTTACTTGAAGTCAAAAGGGTCATCAAACTATATGTACCAATAACAACTCCCAAAACCAGAAAAAACAAATTACCCATAACAATAAGGAAGCTCCAATCCAAAAAGAAATTCCTTTGGCGGAAAAACAAATCTGGTTACGTTGCCAACTTTAAAAGCCGATTCAAAAATGTATGCCACCAGATAAAGACTGAATGTACCAATTATCACACCAAACAAGAGGAAAACTTTCTACGCACCAATTCCACCCGTGCTTTCTACAATTTTGTAAATAACAAACTAAAAGACTCAAGGTCCATCCCACCCCTAAAAGAACCAAATGGTAAAGACTGCAACGATGACACCATTAAAGCCAACCTCTTTAACACATTCTTTGGCTCAGTATTTGTAAACAGCAATGGATCATGCTCATCAGTATTTCCTAGTTGAACCACAGACAACTACAATGATCTAACACATATCAATTTTACAGAAGACAATGTTGAAAAAGCACTACGCAATCTCAAACCATCTTTATCTATTGGACCGGATGGAGTTTGTGCCTACTTCTTTAAAAAGCTATCCACTGCCAAAGCTGAACCTCTAAGCATAATCTTTGAAAAATCTTTCAGGACCAGCTCCTTGCCAAATCTATGGTCACTAGCCACAGTCATCCTCATCTTCAAAAAGGGAGACCCCAACCAAGTTGAAAATTACAGACCAATCTCTTTATGCTACGTCACCTGTAAAGTCATGGAATCAATTATTAACCAATGCATTATCCTCCACTTAGAGACAAACAACTTACTCACTAACAAATAGTTTGGTTTCAGAAGGAAACTGTCCTGTAACCTGCAACTTTTGCACTGTAAAAACATATGGACTACACAGCTTGACCAGAACAAAGCAATTGACGCAATCTACAAAGACTTCTGTAAAGCCTTTGATTCAGTGGTACACAACAAACTACTCCTAAAACTAAGGTCTTATGGTATCTCTGGATACCTGCATAACTGGATGGAATCATTCCTATCAATCAGGCAACAAATGGTCAAAATTAGGAGCGTCCTATCAAATCCTGTACCTGTCAACAGTGGTGTCCCCCAAGGCAGTGTTCTAGGACCAACTCTCTTCATACTCTATATTAATGACCTCTGTGATTATATTAAGAGCAACTGCGTTCTTTTCGCTGACAATATAAAGCTATTCAACACCACTGACAATGCTGCTACCCTTCAAAAAGACCTCAACATGTGTCAGAATGGTCAAACAAATGGCAACTTCAAATCTCAACAAATAAATGCTCTATCTTACATATTGGCAAAAAAAATGAAAAAATAAAATATAAGCTGAATAGTCAAGACATTGTTAATGACAAAAACTCATCTGAAATGATCTAAGTGCTAGAGCCCACTGTAACTACATAGCAAAAAAGGCATTAAGAATTGTTAACCTAATCCTGCGTAGCTTTTTCTCCGGTAATATCACTCTACTAACTACAGCATATAAAACATTTGCTAGACCAATACTTGAATACAGCTCATCAGTCTAGAATCTGCGTTACATATCTGATATTAATACAATTGAGAAAGTCCAGAAATATTTTACGAGAAGAATCCTCCACTCCTCTACTTGTAGCAGAATACCTTATGCCACCAGACTTGAAATTTTAGACCTAGACAACCTAGAACTACGCTGCCTTCGGTTTGATCTAAGTATGGTATATAAAATTATATATTGCAATGTCCTCCCTATCAATGAATACTTCAGCTTCAACCAAAACAATACAAGAGCACTAAATAGATACATACTAAAGATAAACCGCACCAAACTTAATTGCAGGAAATACGACTTCAGCAACAGAGTAGTCAGTGTCTGGAATACTCTACCTGACTCTGTGGTTTCTTCCCCAAACCCCAAAATCTTCAACATTAGACTATCTACTATTGACCTTACCCCTTTCCTAAGAGGTTTGTAGGGGGCGTGCATAAGTGCACTAAAACATGCCTACCGTCCCTGTCCCATTGTTTCTTTTTTTTCTTATTTGTATCCATTTGATATATTTATAACCATGTTTATACTTATACCTGTTATCTAATAATTGTTTGACAAAATAAATAAATAAATAAATTTTTACTTCCTCTCCTTTTGTGGATCCCTCTGCTGACCTGATCACCTGAATGAAAGGCAAAATAAAAATATAATAAATAAAAAAATCAGTAAAGCTGTTCTTAGACTTCTTCAAGATTAGATTGCAAAGTATTCAACTTAATTTTATGTTAGCATTTTGATACTTTATGATAGTAAAGTAACTAGGGTTCTAATATTTTGCCACAATATAGTTTTCTACAACTTAACATTGCTACTTTATATCTTGCACTTTGGGATGATCAGAGCAGGTTTGCTGTGGCATTTCTTTAGTATTTGAAAAATGCTATCACAATCCATGGTCAGTTTTCTTTTCTCAAAGTTAAATAATTCCTTTATTTCTCCATATTGGATTGAACTTTCCAGTTTTTGAGCATTTTCACCATCTTTCCTAAACTAAACTTTATCTAAATCCTTTGTAAATAATGGTGCTTAGAATTGGAGTCAGTATGCCAGATGTTGTCTAGTATGGAAGTAGAATAATACAGTTGGAGGGGATCTTGGAGATCTTCTAGTACAACCTCTTTCACAAGCACGAGACTTTATACCATTTCAGACAAATGGTTGTCCAATCTCTTTAAAAACCTCTGGTGTTGGAGCAAGCAAAACTCCTGGAGGCAAAAATTAATCATCCCATACATTAATTGTTCTAACTGTCAGGAAATTTCTCCTTAGTTTTAGATTACTTCTCTCCTTAATTAGTTTCCACCCATTGCTTCTTGTCTTGTCTTCAGATACTTTGCAGAATAGGTTTACTCCCTCTTCTTTGTGGCAGCCCCTTAGATATTGGAATGCTGCTATCATGTCATTCCTAGTCCTCTTTTCATTAAGCTAGAAAATTTCAAAACTATGTTTCTTTTGAATCTTAAACTTATGTTTGTCTTTTTAAAAGCCACATCCTACCGTTGATTTTATTTCAAAACTATGTTTCTTTTGAATCTTAAACTTATGTTTGTCTTTTTAAAAGCCACATCCTACCGTTGATTTTTTATCAGTTTGTGGTCAGTTACAACTGATTACAAGATGATTAAACATCCCTGAAGGCCATTTAAACTTCAGAAGAAAATGTAGCACAAAAATCAATATGATAATTAATTAAAATAGAAAAAATTCAAAAAGTAATTTCTAAAATTAGCTATTAAAGTTAATGAACAAAAATTTGACATGCCTCACCCAACTCAAACCTTTTCATACATATTTTTGCTGAATCTAGCATCTCCCTTTGAATATCTGAGCATAATTTTCATATGTAAAGAATTTTGTATTTGTCTTTTTCAATTTCATTTTTTAGCTTCTTTCCCTCAACCTGTCAAGATCATTCTCATTGGTTTTTTTCTCCATTTTCTAAGACATCAATTATCAGTTATTACATATCAATTTTATGTCATCTGCAAAACTGTAAGTCATTTATTTATCTTATTTATACCTCTGCATTTTTATTCTATGGAGTACTCAAGAGAGATAAAAAAATCAAAACAAGCAATTTAATTTAATACTAATTTAATAATACAATTAATACTAAATATAATTATTTATTAAAAATTAGACATGAACTGTTTTCTCACAGCTACACTAAATGGATTTAAAACTCAACTCTGGTAACGTGCAAGTCTCTCTTCTATATGCCAAAAGGAAGAATTCCTTGCTATGGAAGCTTCAAATAGACACATTCTACAGAATACATCAACTAATAGTTATGTTGATCATCAGGTTAAAAATAGTTGTGTTGATCATCACGTTAAAAGTGTTGCAGGATTTTAAATGTCAGCAGCAACATCTTAAATTTTGCAAGATGGACAGTTGGGAACCAATGGAGATCTTTCAATGCAGGCATCAGAAGATTCTCATACTTTCCACCAATTTTGACATGAATTGGAGGAGTTTCATGATATTTTTCAAGTTAGACCAAACCGGAGTGCATTACACAGCAGTAGATAACTACTGCATATATGTATGTAAGATGTAACCAATATGTCATAACATAACCAAATCTGAAAACATTGGAAAGAGTCTTAGCTCCAAGAATTTATCACTTAATTTAACTCAGCAATTTCACATTCATCTTGAGTAGCACTGGAGATAAAACAGAATCAGTTCAACTATGACCATCTCCCAGCACCCCTTCTGGGCACATCCTGAGAGGATGGATCAACACAAGAAGTAGTATAGTATCTCCAAGGCCCAATCCTTTCATGAGATCCAGAAGTAAGAAAGGTCATTAATATAGATAGACCTGTACTTTATTAAATATAGAATAACAGAGTTGGATGGGACCTTGGCAGCCTTCTAGTCTAACACCCTGCTTAGGCAGGAAATCCTGTACCATTTCAGCCAAATGGTTATAACAAATAGTTATGTTTAACTGTTTCACTCAATCAAATATAAACAATTAAAAAATTAAAATATAACATACAACAACTAATAATAATAAATACCATAATTCAATCATCCACAACTCTTAATCTTCACAAAAGCTATAATAAATCAGAGGTAATTCCTTGAATGTTGCCTTGCTTGGGACAAGGTTTTAGATTTTATTCTGATAACACAAAAAGTATGAGAATCTCACATCCCTTCCACTGCTGTTTGATACAGCAGCAGCTGGACTCCCTGGCAAATGTCCCATTACACAGTCGGCCAGTCTGTCAACAACAGTGTTCAAATCAGCACAGGAGGAAGACTCTTTTATGAAATATAGGCAACTCCTAATTTCTAAGGGAAATAAAAAATGTTAGCTCAGTAGATGTGTTACCTCAAACTCTATGTTGCTAGGGCTATTAGATAAGATGTAAAGGAAAAACAGTTTATTACAGACAACTTCTCATCTGACTTATCAGGGTTGGTATTAACTCTTGGGGATCTGAATCAATAAACTGATTTTATCAGTTTAAAATATATTTTAATATATCTTCCTTGAGATACAAAAGGCTTCTAGAAACATTGTTCCTACTACCATGCATGATGAAACTTGAAACCCCCTTAAGAAGGCCAGAAGGCTACACATCTGCTATCCAATTTCTGGCATAAGTCATTCACTAAGGTAACTAGTTTCAGAATTATATCTTGGCTGAATGCTTGGTTAAATTGGGACAGATAATAAATATCATTCGAATGAGTCTGTAATTGCAAAGATTTCCTGGCCAAGTCAATAATTCCTTCCACCCCAAGAAGTCACCACATAAGGTGTTGAGTCAAACCAGTTCAACTGGTTCTCCAACTGTGTTGAGCTTTACTGTATATTACCTGTCCAGCCAAAAATTTGGATAGAGTGATATATTTGTGACAATCGTCAGATGGGAATCCTCCACCTTTTGATCTCCAGCTCCACCAGAATAGAATATCAAATTTAACTCTTTATGTATGGTGCCAGATTTTCGCTGAAACAGACCCTAAGTTATCACAGAAGGTATGAAATCATGAACCTCTCCTAACTGTACATTGAACTTTTCTAAGAGGATACTGTTGATCAATTGGGCTGAGCAATATCCTAGTGATAGTGGTGGGGTCAAACTCCAGGCAATAATACTTTTTAGGATGTAATCTGGGTCAGAAAATAATACTTTTTAAGATGCAATCTGGGACCAGAGGTTTCATCTTCTGGAGCTTTTGGACTCATGCTGGAGCCCATCTTCAGGGAACTTCTCTCTCACTAGAATGTGTGAATACTTTTTAGGTCTGGGACTCTGGGTCCATGGAGTTGATCTAGAGCAGATGTGTCAAACTCAAAGCCCGTGGGCCAGATGCTTAGATCTAGTCCACAGGGCCACCCTAGAAACAGTGAAGGACCAGCCCGCGGTGCCTCTGCCAGCAAAAACAGAGCTCGGAGAGCGTTGCAGGATGCAGTTGCAGCTGAAAACAGAGCTCACATTTTAGCAGACAAAGGTTGCAGAAGACCATTGCAGCCAAAAACAGAGCTCGGGAGTCTGTTTTTGCTGCAGAGCACTTAGGCTACCACGAGTAACGTTGAGCTGGTCACAACCACACTTTCCCCCCCAAAATCAGACACAACCCTGATGTGGCCCTCAATGAAATCAAGTTTAACACCCTTGATTTAGAGAGTATTAGATCTTCAACCAAGCCTCTTGATGTTATGCAGTATTCAGCACCTTCTTTCATTTAGTTTGATATGGGCTTAATTCACTTTGTAAGCATAGATATGGTGACTTGTGCATCATAGATATGGTGACTTTATGTACCATAGATAATTGTGTCTTATTCAATGTTAACATGGTTAAAAAAATTATATTGCTCATGGGCAAGATTTATTTACTTGTCTTCTTTCACATACCTCATCAAAGGAGGAAGGGCTGATACTAATTTGTTTCTTGGATAATCAAGATTATTTCTATGTATTATTACTTTGGTGAGAGCACTATTTGCACAAAGATGGAAAGCTCAGCATTATGCACCATTCGGGAATGGGTAGTGAAATTGACAGAATTTGCTGAGATGGACAAATTGATATCTTTGATTAAAGAAAGGATAATATTTATATCCATTGGGACCGGAAACCTCTTATGAATTTTTAAGGGAACAGCCATCACTTATTTTACCCTTTTCTAAAACAGTTTTAAAACACTTTTTAAAAAGAAAGCTTTTTGCCTTTTAATCTTAACCTCAAACCAACTTTCTTGAAACATAATTAATTAACACCCAAATTAAATTAAGTTAATGTTTAATTAACACCCTACTTAAACCCTAATTTAATTCTTACCAATGGTTGGAGCAAATTACTTCTTCAGTCTGAAATCGGACTGATGCTTTGTGCCTATCTTGCTTTTACCCTTTGGTGGCTAAATAGGTTGCAACCTTGTTTGCTTTTCTCAGGACATTTTGACCTCAAGTGTTAATTTTTCTGTGCTAGCCCACCACTAAAAGGGACTCGGGAGCTTAATATGAATAGTATATTTAAATGAACAAAAGCTATAGCATCACCAAACAAAATTAAAATTTAATTAATCTTGAATTTAATTTTATTCATAAAATGCTTGGGGAAAACCGAGTGCTTAAAAAATTGGAGCTAGCTGTACTTTCAGTATGTGTTGACTAAAAGAAAGCATAATGATGAAAAGCTACTATGAATTCAGAAATGTTTTAAATGAATTTGTATTTTATTCATCATAATAGTGTTTAACAAAAGAGAGTATGACATATATTCAAGGGTCTTTGACATGAAGCCAACATACAGCCATTGATATGATGCAGAGGTGGTTCAGCAGGTTCTGATCAGTCCTGGAGAACCGGTAGCGGAAATTTTGAGTACTTTGGAAAACTGGCAAATACCACCTCTGACTACCCCCACCTCTATCTCTGCCTCCTGAGTCCTAGCTGATTGGCTGGGTCTTTTTTCTCCCTGCACAGGAGAATGGAGCTGGAAAGCAGATTAGTGGGGTGGGGAGGGAATGGAATTTTGCAGCAACCTTCCCCTGCCATGCCCACCAAGCCACACCCACCAAGCCACACCCACCAAGCCATACCACACCCACCAAACCATGCCCACAGAACCTGTAGTAAAAAAAATTGAATCCTACCACTGGTCTGAAAGACACAGAGATCAGTGACATAGTAAGAATGCAGACTTTCTTCCCATCTTGGGCATGTTCCATCCTTACCACTGCCTTCTCCTGCTCCACAAATTCTTTATCCATCTTGCTTTTCCCTGAGATAGAGAGAATTTTGTTTACAAAACACCAGCAGTTCTTTCAACCTGAAAGTCAGGTACATGTGATCTGTGCTTAGTTGCCACCAATTCCAGGACTTTGTGTCACATTATCTACTTAGCAAATCAACTGAGAAGCTCTGTGAAAGATGCTCTGCCTTGAATTGTATTTTGGCTCATTGATTTTTTTATGAAGAGATGAACAGTGGGAGCAGTAAAGAGATATTTAGGCTGAAATTCCCCTGTGCGACACATCAAGGGAGGGAAGCCAGCAGCTGCTTGGGTATTTGGTAAGTGTGACTTTCTGGAGACTCTACAAGAGAAATCTGTGTTTGTGATGAATATAAGAAAATAAGAATGTATGATGAAAAGAAAAGCTTTCCAATAACTTCCCTAACATCTAACCAATGGCAGGCCAGCCAGTTGGCAGCTCAGAACTATCATAAGGAAGAATAAGAACACTCATCAAAAATATCTACTACATCAACTAACGAGACAATTAAAATGGCATTAAATCAGGAATTAAAGCAGTTGATTAAAAAGAACTCTAAAAAGTTTGAAAGTCTCCCAAATTTGCTGATAGAGAATCTGCCCGGTTGTATTGATTGATTGATTGATTTGAATTAAATTGATTTGATTTGGTGTATATTACCAACTACTTCATATATTTGACTCTGGGTGACTTCCAATAAAAACAAATTAAATGCAAAGACAAAGAGGAATTTATTATATTTTTGCAGCTCCAGACCATATATAACACAAAGTTTTCAGGGTCTTTCAGGGTGGGGCCAGTCTGATTTCAGATGTTCCAAAGGGCAGGCTCCAAGGCAGAAAAAGTTCTCCTTTTGTGACGTACAGGCCAACACTTCTTAGCTGATGCACCCGTAGGATGCCCTTCCTGCCAGATTGGGTGGGATAGGTGGAAACAATTTGGAAGAGTCCCATAAGCAGCCAAACCCAATCTATGAAGGATTTTAAAGGTAACTGTTAGAATATGTGCAGAGAAACCCTTGTATAACAAGGATATGCACACGGATAATGGTTTATGAAAACGGTTATGAATAAATATACAGCCACACAGAGTTGAACAATTTGTATTAATGTTTACTTGAAGAAATAGCACAGTCCAATAAACAGTCCATGTCATACACGTTTTTAACAGTCTAGAAATATCCAGTTATAAAATTTTCTTACATCTAGTTATAAAGTCTTCTTACCAGTTCCATGTCTTTTACAGCAGACAAATATCAAACCATAATACAACAAATAACCTTCGATATCAACAGAATATCAAAATAAACAGGATTAGTCAGTATCGGTCCGTAATCAGTCAGTATCAGTATCAAGAGAGATCATCAGTGAAAAAGAGAACAAGAAAGAGAATTAAACTATGATCTAGAGCTTCCTCTTATGACAACTTGTAGCATAATTAGCCAACAGAACACAGCATAATACATTACAGTATTTTTCCATAAAGCTACAAACATATATATTTGTAGTTTATATATTGTCAACCCAACTACGTTATTTACATATATATAACAGTAACTACCAGCACTTTGAATTGCACCTGGAAATATACTACATCTCAGATACTTTCCCTCAAACTGGATTGTCCTGGCCAAATGGGGTTGTCTGGACACTCAACTGAAGGCATCAACATCAATGGAAGAAGAAATATAGTAAGATGGTACTAAAAGGAAGCCTTAAATAAAACAAAATCAATTGCTTTAATTCCTGATTTTGTATGGTTTTTATTGTCTCGTGTATTCACAGATAGTTTTGTAACTTATTTTAATTCTTTCTCATGAATTATTTTGAACTGATTCAGGAATAAGAACAATGGAAGAAGGAACATATTAAGAAAGTACCACAGCAGGTAAAAAGTGCAGGTAATCCTGATGAGATACCTGACTAGCTCTGGAGAGAGAGAGGGAGAGGGAGAGAGGGAGAGAGGGAGAGAGAGGGAGAGGGAGAGAAGGCAAGGCAGGGGAGGGGAGGAGAAGAGTAGGAGAGGAGAATAAGAGAAGAGTAATGCTGATTATAGGATGAGACTGTTTATCTCCAATGCCATGCCCAAGGCAAGGTGTATGCAATGGCAGGAAAAATCATGCCCCTATTGAGTATACCATTCGGTGGACTGGAAAGCCAGAAAGAGCAGAACTGGCCAGAATAAAAGAGCCAATCAAAACAGGCTGGAATTGTTCCTTCCTGTCTAGAACCTCCCTTCTAGACTACATCAATATTTTCCTAGTCCCCATCTCACACCCGACTATAGGCTGCAATGCCCATAAAAACCTGGCAGAGATTTGAACCCCAATGTTATGCTTGTCTTGATTTTTTGACCACACTCTGCAAGACATCTCTGGCAATGAAATATCTTTTTAGTCAGCTTTTGTGCCAGCAGCAAAGCCATCTGAGTAGATTGCATCCTTTTGTACTCCAAGCTGAATTGCAGACTCCTTGAATTAACTTTAAATGTCTCAAAGCCCATAATTTGAGAGATGCCGTTTTAGCCTTTAAAAAAAAATCAACTGTTTTAATTCCTGATTTTGTATGGTTTTTATTGTCTCATATATTCATAGATATTTTGGTGGATTGTTTTTATTCTTCCTTGTGCACAATTTTGAGCTGATTCAGGAACAAGATCAATGTAAAACCTTGTAGTAGTGGTAATAGTAATAACATAAAAATTAGCTTGTTTCAAAAATTGAGTTTGCTGGAAAAGCAAAAGAGAAGGAAAGGGTGGCTTTTTCCTTTACACTATGAAAATCTTTTTCCCCCCATTTTGAGGACAGCACAGACTTGCAAAAATCTGTGCCAACCAAAGCTAACCACAATTGCAAGCTTTGAAAGTTTCCTAGAAAACAAAGTGGAGCCAACCATTTGCAAGTCCTCCCTGTTGTGTCATAACTTAATTCAATATTTATTTAACAAAGTATATATTCCTCCCTTGTACAAAAAAAGTCAAATGCTCAAGGTGCTCCAAGCATATAAAATAATCCATTAAATAGCAAACAAGCAATGAAGATAAATAACATGTCACACATTAAAAGAAAACCACAAAAAAGGAGGGTGAATTAGAAAAACAGCGAGGCTAATTAAAAGCCCATCTGAAAGATGGGATGTATACTTAACCAGACAACATAAAGTAACTTATGTGGGACGTTCCAAACTGTGGTGCAGAAAAGCCTCTCATTTATTTCAACCAGTCTGGCATCAGCTCTTGCTGGGATACAGACAAGACCCCCCCCCCCCCATTAACTCTGAAAGTGAAGGCAGGGAGAACAGGAGGAGGCAGGCCCTGGCATTCTGATCTCCCTGCTATATGGGTTTCATGAATAATCACCAGTAATCCAAAGGTGCTTTTTCAGGAGACAACTGGGCATTCTTATTTTTTTTTCTTTTGAAGACATTTCACTTCTCATGCAAGAAGCTTCTTCAGCTCTGACAGGACAGTGGGGAATGAGAGGATTTATATTCCTGATGGCTGGTCATTTGCATCCTTTTAGAGGGTCGTTGAAGCCCTTGGGACAACCATGACCTGGATGACAGAGAATCTCTACAGACTTTTAGCTATACAATTTGGGATGAACATCCTTTGAATGGTGTGGGAATAGGAATGGATTTCCAGAGAAAAAAATTGCAGAGGAACCAGGAGCGTTACTCAGGTGATCTGGAGGACACATATAAACCTCCTAGTGCTTCAGTGACCCTCTAAAAGGATGCAAATCACCAGTTGTCTGCAAGGAATATAAATCCTGTCAGAGCTGAAGAAGCTTCTTGGATGAGAAGGGAAATGTCTTCAAAAGAAAAAGCAAGAATGTCCAGTTGCCTCCTGAAAAAGCACTTTTGGGACAGCCATGACCTGGATGACCGAGAATCTCTACAGACTTTCACCAATAATCCAGTATTTTGATTTGTGCCCAGAATGAATGGCTGCCACTTAAAACAGTTTTCATAAGCTTTGACAAATCTGTTGCTATCTTTATCAGTTGCTTGAACTCTATCGCAGAGATTTTAATGCATGGCTGTGTCTGCACACACAACTCCATAAAACGGGCACTCTGGTAAGTAAATTTCAATGGAAAGAGGCTTTGGTTCCCAGAATGGACGAATGGCTGAAAAGTTGATGTAGTTAGCAGAGATGGCTAAATTGACTGTTTTGATTAAAGAAAAGAAAACAATTAATTTTATTTCTACTTGGGAACCACTTTTGGATTTTGAGGTGGGAAAAATGAAACTTTGATTTTGGGTTTTGCTGATTAGATAGGTTTGTTGTTATAGAAATGGCTAATATATATTATTATGTAAAAGTAAAAAGTTGAGGTTGTATGTTATGACCTCATTATACTGCACCAAAAGGAGTTGGAAGTCAATGCTTTTCTTTTTCATCTCCCGTCCCCCACCCTTTTTTTTCTTTTAAAGACTCTAATCTCTTGCATTGGAATGGAATCGGGACAACTGAATATAACTTGAGCTTTTACTGGCTGGATGCCCTTCCTGATGTCTATGAGGAGTTCACAGCAGACAATTACTCATTGCACCCAGAGAGAGAAATAACTGCTGCCACCTAGGATGGAACTTACAGCTTCCTATTGTGAGACAAGAGCTCCAGCTCTAGGCCAGGGTGCTGCTTGCTTTTTCTTTTCCACTTTACCCTCCACTTTTTCCTCGTTCCCTTTTCCTCCCTTATTTTCCCATTGTTTTCATTTTTCTTTGTATTTCTATATTTTATATTTTGATAAACTACTGAAAACTATGAAACTGAAAAGTAAGTTTCAGATGTTTTCATTAACAGAATATAAATCATTAAATCATTAAAGACACTCAGAGAGGTGATGGACTAAATCCCTGGAGACACATAATTCTCCTTCCTTCTTAAAATTAACTAGGCAGGTCCTACTCCAGGTCACCTAAAGAAAAAATTTTCTGGAATTCAGGAAAGAATCGATCACCTACAGACTTCTAGGATCAATAAAGAATCAATTAATTTAATTTTGGTGTAATCCAGAACTTGCCCAATGTCGTTAACAACTGTCATCCCATGAGACTCAATCTCCATTTTGAATGAATTGATCAATTGATTCTTGGTTTACACCTACAGTTTGAATTCAACCCCAGTCTAATCCCAATCCATGTCTGACTTTACTGCTGTGTGTTGTCTAATCCAGTGGTCCCCAACCTTTTTTGTACTAGGGACAAGTTTCATGCAGAAACACTTTTTCAAGGACCAGCAAAATCAATTCTTCCCCAATAGTAAAGGGATTATTTACTATTTCTTTACTAAAAACATATTTTTATATATATTTTAATCACGATTATTTATTCTTTGCGGCCTGGTACAAAATGATCCACGGACCGGTACCGGTCCGGGGCCTGATGGTTGGGGACCCCTGGTCTAATCTTATTTTAAACAGAAAGGGAGAGCCTATAACATTTCATACAAATGATTGTCCAATCTCTCTTAGAAACCTATGGATGATTTTCAGAAGAGATTGGACAACCAATTTTCTGAAATGTTATAGGGTTTTCTGCTTGATTGGACTAGAAGACTCCCAAGCCCAAGGTCCTGTCTAACTCTGTTATTCTGTTACATATTATACTATAATATCATTGTCTTAGAAAACCATTTTCCAAAATGAAATCTGAAGATATGTGGAAATTTCTATTCCAACATTCCTACTGTATGTAGCTATGGCCTTATGGATACTTTATTATGTATGTGTATCATAAATCATAAGATGAGAATTTCCAGATCCCCCCCCCCTTCGATATACCAGGCATGGGCGTGGCCAGCGCATGATGCATCCGCCCCAAGGGCTGGGAGTTCAACAGTCTTTTCCTAGTGCATACTTCAGAACAGTTACTTTGATCTTGCATATACTAACAGCAGGATCAAGCATGATAACACAACCCAGCAATGACAAGCTATCACTGATGTAATCACTTTCTCAAATTCAGCTGTATTTTTTCTTCTGCAGTTCAATAACAGAGGAATTCCTGCACTCCAGTTACTGCTTTCTCTGTGAGGGTTTGCTTCTCATTGAATCAATTGCTTATCAATTAGCCAGTCTATTTCACTCAACCTGCCTTGGGGGAAAATGGAAGAATGCAACTTTGCTTGTTTGCTTAACCAATGAAGATTGACTGGGATAAAATGCTTTATTAGAAAAGTGTACAGGTAGTCCTCAACTTACAACCACAACTGAGACAAAAGTTTCTGACATTAAGCGAGACAGTTGTTAAATGAATTTTGCCCCATTTTATGACCCTTCTTGCCACAGTTGTGAAGGGAATCACTGCAGTTGTTAAGTTACTATTATGGTTGTTAATTGAACCTGGCTTCCCCATTGACTTTGCTTGGCAGAAGGTGGCAACAGGTAATCAAATGAGCCTGGGACACTGCAGCCATCATAAATATGACTCATTTGAGAAGTGGCTGAATTTTGATCATGTGACAACAGGGTTACTGTAATGGTCATGTAAAAAATGGTTTTAAGTCACTTTTTCATTGCTGTTGTAACTTTGAATGGTCACTAAATGAACTGTTGTAAGCCAAGGACTCCTATAGGGTAGCAAACAGAAGCTTTCCGAGGGAATTCTCTTTGTTTCACTTGAGGGCATTGCTGGCAGCTGCTTCTTGCGGCTCAGGAGGTCTGTGCTCTTCCCACTGCTGCTTGCCTCCTCAATGCGTGGAGGCAGGAGGCAGCAGCCATGACATGGGTTTGCTAGGGAAACTGCAGGATTCCCCCACCTTCTCACCAGCCATCTGGTCTTCGGCACGTGGTTCACTGATTCCAACCACCCAGGAGAGGTTCCTTTCCCCCCACCCCAACCCCCGGGGACAGAAGGAGGGAGAGGGAGAGGGAGAGAGAGAGAGAGAGAGAGAGAGAAGATACACACACACACACACACAGAGAGAGAGAGAGAGAGAGAGAGAGAGAAGGGAGAGAGAGGGAGAGAGAGAGAAAGGGAGAAAGAGAGAGTGGGAGAGGGAAAGAGAGAGAGAACACAGAGAGAGAGGGAGGGAGGGGGGAAAGAGAGGGGGGAAAGAGAGAGAGACAAGACAGAAAGAGAAAAAGGGAGAAAGGGAGAAAGGAAGAAGGAGATGAGAGAGAGAGAGAGATTGAGAGATCCCAGTGTTTTGTTTTCTGTGGGAAATGGATCCAAATGACTCTTCGAGCATTTAAGGTTGCAGAAACAGGCAGCCAAGTTCAGTGCCTGAAGGACGCCATCCCGTCAGTGGGAGTCCAGACGCTTCAGCGAACAGCATGCTGGATTCATATTAGTGGTCTGCAGGATTTAAAATTATGAATTTGGTGGTCCCTGAAGTCCAAAATGTTGGAGAGCCCTGTTCTAGTCCAACCCCCTGCTTAGGCAGGAAACCCTACACCACTTCATACAAATGATTATCCAACTTCTTTTTAAAAACTTCCAGTGTTGGAGTGTTCACAACATCTGGAGGCAAGTTGTTCCACTGATTAATTGTTCTAACGGTCAGGAAATTTCTCCTTTGTTGTGTATAGAACTTGGTAGACTCCAAATATCTTAAACTGATTGGCCAAATAGGCCGTTCTCGGATTGGTCAGTTAAGCGCCATTCCGATTGGCCCGCCTGATGGCGGGAACACTTGAACAACTGTCATTGGCCACAAGCTGCGAGCAAGCCACTATAAGAATGGCTGCTGTGGCTTGGGAAAATGTTCCGTTACAAGTCACTATACTGTTTTAATAAAGAGCTGTTTGTTGGAACCCGTTCTCGTGCACCTTATTTCCAAATGGAACACTGGCAACGAAGGTGGGATCATCCTAGAAGAGTAAGACCGAAGCACGCGGCAACCAGAACCGAGCAACTGAGATGGCCGGTAATAATGCGCTGCCCGCACCATTCAACCCAGCCAAAGAAGATTGGGAGTCGTACATTGACTGCTTTCTGATGTTCTTAGAAAGCAACAAGCAACAGGAGATAACTGACCAGAGGAAGAGAGCTGTATTCTTCATGCACTGTGGGCCAGCCGTTTTCAAAATGGCCAAGGCGCTAGCTAAACCGAGAGATGTTAAGCAGATGGCATGGCCCGAACTGAACAGAATGCTACGAGCCCATTATGCACCTGTGGTCTCCAACCTGATCAAAAGGCATGAATTTTATAAACGAGACCAATGGGAAGACGAGAGCATCGGGGATTTCGTAGCAGCCCTAAGACACTTCAGAGGAGCCTTCATGGACGAGGCCATGAGAGACTGCGTGGTCCTCAGATTGAAGGATGATACACTCCAAAACAAGCTGCTAAACAGACCGAATATCACAGTGGCCGAGGCCATTGCAGAAGCCACTGCCACTGAAGCAGCCAAGAAATCCACAGCCACGATGCACCAGATGAACTCCATTCCAGATCCGCCGAATCAACCCAGAGAAAAGAGAGCAGAAGGAAGCAAGAAACAGCCCACAGTGACCGCACACCATGAAGATCTCGACTCCCTGAGCGACACTGATGACGACAATGAAGACATACATAGGCTTCAGTCGGAAAGAAAATGGCAGGAAAAAGGAAGAAGCAGGCGAGAATTCCAGTGTACTGGATGCGGAGGAAATCACCCACGTTCAGAATGCAGGTTCTTAGAGATGCCATTTGCAGATGTTGTGAAAAACGTGGGCACATTGCAAGGGTCTGCTGGAATAAAAAGAGCTATAGTCCAAAAAGACGCGGCAGCACCCCCACCCCCCCCCCCCCAGAAATGAAGAGAGACAAGCCGGAAGCAAATGGAGCCGAGAGAGCAGAAACCAGCGAACAAATGACAGAGAAGAAACACACCAAACAATAACCATCAGAAATGCCAGGGCAGCAAACGCAAAAAAGGTCCGGATAAATGTGAAAAATCAAAGGAAAGCCCTGTGAGATGGAAGTAGATTCTGGATCATACCTGTCAATGGTATCTTGGAATACTATCAGAAACCTGATACCAGGCATCAAGTAAAGAGAACTGGAACAGCAAAAATTGATATTAAAAGACTACCAGGGAAACCGAATCCTGGTAGTGGGCCTTGGACATTTCCTAGTAGAATTTAAAAACCACGCTGAAGTGCTGCCTCTGACAATTGTCGACTGTGATCGCCCTAGCCTGCTGGGAATCGAATGGTTCGCGCCTCTGGGAATCGGAGTGACCAGGATCAACAGCATCGTTGCAGCCAACTGAGAAGAGAGCCTGCTGGAAGAGTTTTGGGATATATTCGATGGGACCCTAGGCAAGTACAAGGGGACCCCAATATCATTCAGCCTAGACCCAAAGGTAGCTCCCATAAGGCTCAAAGCCAGATGCGTTCCCTTTGCCTTAAAGCCAAAAATAGATGAGCAGCTTAACAAACAAGCAGCACAAGGGGTGTTAGAGCCAATCAACCATACCAGGTGGGAAACACCCATCGTGACTCCTGTCAAACCAGATGGGTCAGTGCACATCTGTGGAGACTATAAGGCAACACTAAATCATACACTCCAACAAAGCGCGTACCCAGTACTGGTAGTGCAACATCTATTGCACTCATTAGGGGGAGGAAACATTTTTGCAAAACTTGATCTCACACAAGCATATCAACAGCTACCAGTTGACCCCAAGACTGCAGAGCCACAGACTATAGTCACGCACAGAAGGGCATTCAAGTGCAACCGACTTCAATTTGCCGTCAGCGTTGCCCTGGGCGTCTTCCAAAGCCTCATGGAGCACCTTCTAAACAGAATCAAAGGAGTCATCCCTTATTTTGATGTTGTATTAGTATCAGCAAAAAATGCACAACAATTAGAAAATAGACTAAAAGAAGTTTTGCGAAGACTCAGAGAAGCAGGGCTTAAAGTCAAAAGAGAAAAATGTAAACTAGCCACCGATCAGATTGAATTTTTAGGCTACCTTATAGATGAGCAAGTGATACACCCCACTGAAAAGAAGATAAAGGCAATCAAAGAGGCACCCAGACCGAAGAACAAAACTGACTTATAAGCATTCTTAGGTCTCATTAATTTCAACAATGTCTTCCTGCCCAAAAAAGCAACCGTAGCAGAACCTTTACATCAACTGTTAGATAAAAAAAACTGTCTAGAAATGGGGCCACCGGGAGCAAGCAGCATTCCAGAACATTAAGGACTTATTAACTTTTAACACCGTTTTGATTCAGTACAGCAACACTTTGCCATTGACGGTCACCTGTGATGCATCGCCTTTTGGAATTGGCGCCATCCTGGGTCACAAGCTACCAGATGGCAGAGAGGCACCAATCGCCTTCTATTCCAAAACACTGTCAAAATCTGAAAGGAACTACAGCCAACTCGACCGAGAAGCCCTCACAATCATTGCAGGCATCAAAAGATTCCATGAATACCTATATGGTAGGACATTTTCAATTATCACTGACCACAAACTCCTGCTAGGGATCCTAGCAGGAAACAAACCTACCCCGAACATTCTGTCACCAAGAATGATGAGGTGGTCAGAATTCCTCACTGCATACAATTACACACTCATCCATTGGCCAGGAAAGACCATCACCCATGCGGATGCCCTGAGCCGTTCCCCATTGCCCGACATAGAAGGTGACCCAGGTCCCACCATCTCCACTCTCCAAATCGAGTCCTAGCCGAATCTGCCACTAACTGCAGCAGATGTCGCTAAAGCTACCGTGAAAGACCTGCTGACAGCTCGAATCCTGCATTGGGTAGGTAAGGGCTGGCCGGACGAGAATAGAGGCGAGACTTTTAAACCTTTTTGCAACTGACAGGCTGAACTGTCTATTGAAAAAGGCTGTATACTGTGGGGGGACAGGGTGGTAATCCCAGAAAAGTTACAGGAAGAAGTGTTGTGCATGTTGCACAAGGGACACCCGGGCATAGTCAAAATGAAAGCCCTGGCCAGGAGTTACGTCTGGTGGCCAGGGCTGTACAAAGACATTGAACAATGAATGGCAACATGCCATGACTGCCAAAAATCAAGGCCTACCCTCCCCACTGGCACCAGTCATGGAATGGGAAACTCCAAGAGGCCCATGGTTGAGACTGCATATTGACTTTGTTGGGCTAACGAAAGGGACACCTAATTTGTAATCATTGACGTTTACTCGAACTGGTTAGAGGTTGTCCTTATGGCGTCCACTACTACGGAAGCAGTCATAAAACAGTTAAACAAACTTTTTGCCACACATGGACTGCCAGATGTAGTAGTCTCAGACAATGGGCTCCAGTTTACCGCTTTAGCTTTTGAGCAATACTTGGCTGCACAGGGCATCCAACATGCCCTGACAGCGCTGGCTCATCCAGCTTCTAATGGACGGGCCGAATTCATGGTTCGTTATACTAAGGGGGCCTTAGAAAAAATGGACACGGGGGATGTCCAAGATAAACTTAACAAACTATTAACTATTCAACATATCACCCCTAGTACAACAACTAACAAAAGCCCAGCAGAACTCCTCATGGATAGAAAATTGCGTTCCTAACTTGATAGACTGCACCCCACCTATACTTGTAAAAAAACCCCTGACTCCTCCAGTAAATATCGCTCCTTTGATATCAGCGATTTAGTCTACGCTAAGAACCTTATCGGGGACCGATTATGGCTTCCAACCACAGTTACCCAAATCACAGGGCCCCAGTCATACCGACTTGCACTAGATGATGGCAGAACATGGAAGCGGCACATCGACCAGCTTCACTCTCAAACATTGGAACGCAACACTACACCGCCGCCGCAGACACCAATAAATGAGCCAAAAACAACCGAGAAGGGGGGGGGAAACACAAAATAATAAAAAAGGGAGAGATGAACCTCCAATAACACGACAACAATCACTACACAAACCCGAACTAGAATCTCAAATGAAACAAAAAGAGCGCTTACCCATAGACGACCTCCAGAGAAGAAGTCCAGGAGCAGAAGAGCAAGGCAAGGCCTTCCTGGAAGCAGACAGCCAGGCCACCTGGACCAGCCCAGACAAACCAGGAGGGAGCGGTGGAGCCACCTCAACCAGCCTGAGAAACTCAGGCAGGAGCGGCAAGGCTGACTCACCCTTCCAGGAAGTTGCATGGAGAAGACATGGAGAGAAAGTGATCCTATCTGAACCGTTTGAGGACCACACTGAGACTGAGCTGCGCAGGTCAACTAGGACCCGCAAAAGCCCTACCTACCTGCGTGACTACGTTACGCACGTTGGACGAAACCAAAGGGGGAGGGGTGTTGTGTATAGAACTTGGTAGACTCCAAATATCTTAAACTGATTGGCCGAATAGGCCATTCTCGGATTGGTCAGTTAAGTGCCATTCTGATTGACCCGCCTGACGGTGGGAACACTTGAACAACTGTCATTGGCTACAAGCCGTGAGCAAGCCGCTATAAGAAGGGCTGCCGTGGCTTGGGTAAATGTTCCGTTACAAGTCACTATACTGTTTTAATAAAGAGCTGTTTGTTGGAACCTGGTCTCACGCACCTTATTTCCAAACGGAACATCCTTAGTTCTAAGTTGCTTCTCTTCTTCATTAGTTTCCACCCATTGCTTCTTGTCCTACCCTCAGATGCTTTGGAACAGGGGTTGCCAACCTTTTGGACCTCAGTGACCACCAAACTCATAATTTTAGAGCCCAGGGACCATTAACTGGTTCTGTGGGTGTGGCATAATTTGGGGTATGGTTTGGTGGTCATGTGTCTGGCTGGGCATGGCTTGTATGTAAATATTATAAATATTTATATAAATATTGAAGTTTTTATAAAAAAAGAGCACGTTTTACCCCAAATCAGGCAAAGAAGTCAGGCAGATTGAGTTGCTCACAGACTAACAGATTCATACAGAAATCTATCTGTCTTCTATTGGCTAGCTCAGCCTGTCACATAAAATTTGCTTGCAAGCAAACTCATAAAATTAATTCACAACATACCGTGTATGTAAATATTGAATTTTTTATTAAAAAAGAGCAACTTTTACCCAAAATCAGGTGAAGCAGGCAGATTGAGTTGCTCACAGAATCATTCAGTGATCTATCTATCTGCCATCGGCTAGCTCAGTCTCTCAAATTTGCTTGCCTTGATTCTGTACTGAATTTGCTTGCAAGCAAACCTTCAGTCCTAAGGGAGGTTCTGCTGTATACTTAAAAGTAGAGCCAAAGATCTAAAGACTAGCTAGAAAGCAAGAAATCCCATCATTTCCGGCTCCCTAGCTAATCTAAATCTCCTGGCACAGCAGAACAGATGATGGTCGGAAAAAGGAAAAATAGCAATTTAACAGGCAAGTTTACCGGGTAAGGAGTGAGTGTGTGGGGAGGATTCCTGCACAGGCCATGTGGGCAGCGCAGCCTTGTGTTTCTGTGCAGCCTGGATTAATTGCCTTGGGGGGCTGCTCTGGGGGTGACATTTCTCTGCCACCCACCAAAATTTTCTCAAGGCCCACCAGTGGGCCACAGCCCACCAGTCGGCGACTGCTGCTTTGGAGAATAGCTTAATTCCCTCTTCTTTGTGGCAGCCCCTGAGATATTGGAAGACTGCTATTATGTCTCACCGATCCTTCTTTTCATCAAACTAGACATACCCAGTTCCTGCAACTGTTCTTCATAAGTTTTAGCATCTAGTCCCCTAATCATCTTTGTTGCTCTTCTTTGCACTCTTTCTTTTTTACATTGTGGCAACCAAAACTGACTGCAGTATTCCAAGTGTGGCCTTACCAAGACAATATAAAGAGGTGAAAAGAGGATTAAAGCTCAGGATAGTTTGGAAATGAAAATGATGGAGGTGCAACAGAGTCCATCACTCATTGTGGGATCCTTGGTTCAATGTGCTTGTGGGGGGGGGGAGGAACCTGGTTTTTGCGCAAAGGCTCCCTGTGGTTGTTGCATGCTGAAACCTGGGGAAAAATAGTTACATCCTTCCAATTTCTATTTGACATGTTAATCCCTTAAATGAAGGTCTGCATTTTATTCCTTCATGCTGTCCCTGCCTGACCTGTTGTCCCAATGTAATTGATGGATTCATTTGTCAGTTATAATCACAGAATCTGCCTGCCAAGTTTTCTTTGCAATCAGCTTTATGGAGTCAAGGGCAAACCCACAGGAAACCATTTTCCTGCCTTTTGAACAGGGTAATTCCAATCAAGAAGGAGATAGCCCTTTATCCTGACAGGGTTAGGATCGTGGCCTCTTGTGACATATGACGTCATTTGGTTAGTTAAACAGGAAAACAGATGGTTTAACCTGAGGTTTACACATGCCATTGAAAAAGCTGGGCTGGACTGAACATGCTCTTAACAAAGTCAAAGCGGGAGTTCCTTTTTAATGGGCCTGTCATCAGTTTCTCAAAACTAACTTTTAATAAGCTTTTTGGTGAAAAGAGATTTGTGTAAATATCTCATGAGCCCCTTCCCTGATTCTCTGGAGTGCAGCACGTCTTAATAATGTCCTGTCTCCTTGGTGCTTAAAGACTACATGGAAGAAAACTATTCCACCCACCCTGCCTTTTTCATCAAAACAAGCAGAGCAAAGGGAAATATGAACTAGATCTGATGAACTGAGAACAAATTATTTATCAGCTTATCATTGAATGTCCAGACCATTTTAGCGAAAATATATTAAAACTACCTCTCTGTGCATTTATTACGGATGGCTAAAGTTCGTGGCCAACTAGTTATTTGAACTCTGCATGGAACTTACTTACTTCCAATAAACTTTTTCTGAGGTTTATTTTGTTGTAGCAGTGGCTACTGTAGCATGCTGAATCTCACAGCTGAATTCAGATGTTAACTAGGGCTTGTATAATAATAATTCACTAGATAAATCACAATTGGTTGAGTTTGTACAATTAATCAAATCAGTCTCTTGTGTGAATCAAAACTTATTTCTGATAATGCATCCTTTAACGTCATGATGTCTTCCAATGTATTGAACTACAAATCCTTAGATTTCAGCAGCACAGCCATGAGCTGTTTTCGGTAGCTCATTTTTAATTGTCTTTGGATTGCTAAAAAAAATCTGAAGAGTATATAAATACTGAGTTACAAGACTCTCCCTAAAATGTGGTATTTATTTTTATCTTGTAGATTGATAAAAATGTTCTCAGATATACTTTATTTTCACTAAAGTAATAAAAGAGACACTTATTTCACCTAAATATGGTCAAATACAGACTTCTGGGGTGTGTGTGTTCCATTCAATACACTTCAGAAACATCTGATAGCCCAGAATTTGAAAGTATTTTTGGTCAATTTAGATGGTTTATGATCTGGTTCTGTCATAAGGAAGCCATAAAATATGGCTTTGTTTAGGAGAAGAATTTATTGCAATCCTCTTCAAAGCATTGTTATGAATTATTGGGAAAGAACAATGTAAATTGTTAAGTGAAAGCTATATGCCTGCAAATATGAACTAAGTATGAACTACTATTTCTTTAGGCTATTCACTCCTCTCATGTTAGAGACAATGCATCTGCATGACATAGTTGGAAATGTTATTTTATAGGAAAAACAGGGGTTAGATTATTTAAACAACTTTATAGTGGAAAATAGAATTATATATATAAAACCATAGGATAATTTGTCTTTGCTACCATTAAGAGCATTTTGATAAGAAATTCCAAAAGGATTGCTCTCAAAGTTGGATGAGATGCTGAAGTTGCTGAAGTGAGAATTATTGAAAGAATTAATTATCAAAATTGCATGTTTTTTTTAAAACTATACTAAATAGATGACTATCAACTGTATATTTTAAAATTGAATTCTTTATCATTCATGTTGCTTCTTGTCATTTTTAATGTCTTTTAAAAAACTATTTGAAGTAATTTGTGAATTACAAATAGAGTAATAGAGTCATTGGGAATCAGGTGACACATAACTACGACTACTACTACTATTACTACTACTACTTATTATTATTATTGTTATTATTATTATTATTATTATTATTATTATTATTATTATTATTATT